>CM044013.1:27679536-28004536 GCA_024085815.1 Flaveria linearis | reverse complement strand
ACCAACGGATAGGTATTAGTAGTACTACTGGGTTGACACCCCCACCCTTGACGAGATGGTTACTTGTGAGTACCATCCCCCCTGCCAGGAATCCGGCCTTGGGTGAATATATTCCGACAAGTTTCTTTGTGTACGCCATTAGGTTTGGTTGTATGAAACACATGTTATGTGATCATGCTTGCTTATAACTGTATGCACGGTATTCCACAACAAAATTTATACAGCATCAATTACATGTTTATAATTCAAACCTGCGAAGCTCACCAACATTATTGTTGACATTTTTGAGCATGTCTTTTCACGTGATCATAATCAAAGAGGATAACTAGAGCCGATGCCTTAGCAAAGACCCTCAGGATTTCAATAGACTTGCATTAGTGTTTTGTCTATCATTTGTTTTCGTTTATGAACACTATGTTGAACTTTCTGTATGTTAGATTGGTTTTATTGAATTAATAGACGATGATAGTCGTGGAACTGACTAACCACGACACAAGTCACCATTGTGTCGGGTGACGTCATGACACGTGGATTGTTGCATATATTTTGTCTCTGTAAACTAACCAGGTGTTATGACGATCCCGTCCGTTAGATCCTCGTATTTCCGCTATAAGCGGGGGTGTGACACAAGATAATGATGATGATGATGATTCTACTCCAAATGCAGCTGATCCTAGTCAGGAACAACGTACAAAGAGAAAACAAGACCATGGATCTACAGCAGCCCCTCCATCATCACCTACTACTGAAGCTCCAGAGCAGATCCAAGGCAAAAGTATAGATTAGATGTTTTATTTAACTTTTGTACTTGAATCATCTTTTGATGTATATGAAACTCATGTAAATATTTAATGATTAATGTTTATTTAACTTGATTTCATACTAATGATTGCTATTCTACATGTTGATATTAAACAGATCCGGGATTTCAGCAAGATGAGCATGATGTTACTCCCCTCCAACAGATCAAGTCTCAACTCACTATGATTCTTGATCTGCAGGGGATCGTCAGAAGGTCAGTGAGTTATACTCCTGAAGAAGGAGAAATAATTCACGACCTTACTGATGAGCAGCTTGCTGAAATATTTCGTCTAAATCCAGACGAAATTGTTAAGGATGCTCCAACTTCTGATGATGCTGATGATGACGAGCTCAATGACGTTGAAGAAATAGAAATTGAAGACATCACAGATCAACACTACCCAGAATACACTGACCGAGAGGGAAACGTGTTTCCAGATTTGGTAAACACTCTCGACAGTGACATTCTGGGTAAACTCAGTGAAAAGGAGAAAGGAGCAGAAGCCTCAACAAGCCAAGCCCAAGCCTCGGACGCTGATGTTGATATTCGAAAGGCTGAATGGGCGGCTTGCTTCGCCGAGGTCCGAGCCCAACGTGCTACAGTGACACAGAGTACCTACACCAAATTATACAAAGTCAAGAAGAACATGAAGGTGTCAGGGAAGATCATTGCTTGGGCTCATTTTGATGACCTTGGCGTGTATGCGGTGAAAAGGGAGAGGGGAATCGAGTACTTCAGATTCCCTCATGATCTGAAGTCTCTCCCCGGTTTTGAGCTCAACCAGCTGGCACGCCTGAAGTTATTATACGCTGATCCGAAGAAAATGTCAGGCTGGTTTGAGGCTGCCCTGAAAAGGGAATACAGGACTAGATAGGTCAACTTTAGACCACAACAGGCCATACGTTACATCAGAAGGTCTGAAGTGAGTCCCATCACAGGTTAACCGAAGATAGTCCTGAAGTGGCGACCTCCGCGCACAATGTCCCGAATTCCATTGAGGGAGATGCCACATGACTTTACCCCACACTTTAAGTAGTGGTATTATGACTGGCGCTCGGGAGAGGCCGTCATTGTTTTGGACTGGGAAGGCACGATGGACACAATAAGGGTGTTTGACCCCATGTGGCTTATTAACTTGTCAGCGTCAAATGTTTATACGCTGTACAAGTGGCCACTGTTTTTTGACACACAGGATATAGTGCAAGCACTACAGTTTCAGCATATCATACGTCTATGCTTTGCACTTAATATCCATGCCGGGGTTTCTAAAGAGGAGAGACCAAAGAGATTTGAAGAGTTCAAGAAAGAAGTCAAAGTCTAGATAGAACTAGGTCCAAGGGGAGTTTGTTGGTACACATGTCCCCAGTTCTAGTCAAGTGAGCTTAAATATAATAGACTTTCTTTTCTTGTAACACTTATGTAATGTTTGATCAATGAAATGAAAAACTCTTCTTTATATGTTTATTGGTTGTTTAATGTTATATCTATTTATATTATTTATTGTTACACGCATGCATGACAATGTTATATAGGTTTACAGTTGTTAGACATAGTTCTGAACCTTTAAAGGTTCAAGAATGTGTTTAACTAAGTATCCTGATTCAGTCGCACGACTGGACCATGCGAATGGGCCAATCGCACGATTGAGTCATAAGACTGACTCAGTCGTACGAATGAACCAATCGTATGACTCAGTCGCACGACTGAGCCAGTCGCTGGCTCAGTCGTACGAATGAGAGCTGTAACCTATAATATCACTTAATTTGTGGAAAAACAAAACACTACGATTATTCTCAACCCTAGCAGTTCTTGTTCGTCCAGAGAGTCCCTTCCAACTTCATAGAACGTTTCTAATCGATTCTAATCAATTCTTAATGTATTATTATCGTTAGTTTTGATCGGATTAACGTTCTCCCTGATTGGATCGCCAATCAAATAGGATTCCGCACTATTTGATCTGGTTTCACTATTTGATTTGGTTTCACGTTTGAATCAGTTAGTACTCCGTCGTACACGGTCCTAACAATTTGTTTTATCTAGAAAATGATGAGATCATTAGATCATTAGTGAAAGAAGGATCAACGACGATCCTATCCTAAAGGAGAAGGAGTAGGAAGTGTCAGTTTTCTTTGAAGATCGAGGAATCAATCTCCCAATATGCCATTCGGGAGTGTTGTGAGGATATCTTGGTATTTACAATTATTTTAATTAATATTTACAATTACATTTATTATTTATGCTTCTATAACTAAATAGTATTTAAAGTAAGTATTATCTTATTTAAATACTTACATGTATAATTACATAGTATTTACACAACGACGACCGCGATGACGACGACGGCAGCGACAACAGCAACGGTGGCGGCGATGGTGGCGATGACGATGACGACGGCGGCGACGGCGGCGACAACGATGCAGCAGCAGCAACAACAACAGCAGCAGCAGCAACAACAACAACAGCAGCAGCAGCAACAACAACGACATCAGCAACAACATCAGCAACAACAATAGCAACAACAACAACAACAACAAATAAACAACAATCAATAAATAATAACAGTCAAATATAATTAATGTTTAGAGCATGTCGGCTTAGGATAACATAATAGTAATTTCACCATGATTTTACGAGGCCTATAGGGGCCGTATGGTAATTTAATAATGGATTTTTAATTAATCTTTCAATTCATATGAATGCAATAGTAGTAGTAATAATAATATAAAAACAATTTTTATAATTTTTTAAAAAATAATAGTATTAGTAATGACTACTAATATGTTTAGTAATAATCAAGCTTAGTATAAAAATGTGTTTGATAGAATTTATACTTTTAATAGTAACAAAAATAATACCAATGTAGAATAATAGTTATAATTGTTGATATAAGTTCGCGAGTAATATTATTGTCGAGTAAGAGCATCCACAACCCATTTTTTAAAAGTTTGTAAGTGTATACCTTATATTATATGGAATAATTTTTATGGTTTTGAGTGTATGAAATAGAAAATTTTACTGTTTATCTGTAAATTTAAGGATTAATTATTCAACTCTTATGATTTTTTAATATGAGAAAAAATAACGATAAAAGATATAAAAATATTATTTAATTAAAAGTAGAGAGAAAAAGTAGTGATTTTTAGTATTTTTTACCAGCTAATGATTTTTAATATAATTATAAAAATAAAGATAAGAAATGAATTATGAATGTAAATAACATGATATATATATATATATATATATATATATATATATATATATATATATATATATATAGACACACACTAGTAGATAACCCGCGCGATGCGGCGACGGCAATAATTTACAACACGATACTCGTTATTCTGTTAGTTAAGGAATACTTGCATTGTGATGAGATCATTTTTTGTCAATCACAATGCCTAGGAGTCTGACACGCGCGTTGTTGTGTGAGTAATCATTAAACCTAGTAAGAAGTCCCACGAATTGCGGCGGGGTATTGTGATTTCATCGTTCGTTTCAAACGGGAAACATAAAACTTTAATTCAAACATCAAACCTAACCCTACGACAATTAAATCAAACAATATAACAGTTATATGGCATAATTTCCAATTTGGCAACCTTATCACCTCCTTGTTTGTTCAACAATATACATCGCCATCTCCATGATCATTTTCATCTTTCATAACATCTTGCAAAAATTATAATCAGTGACAGTCTCATCCAAACGATCAATGTATAACAGATGAGTCAATATATCAAATGAGATTGAACTCGAAGCATATCAAAGAAGCAAGATCAAGAGAAGATGAATATATAAAATAAATCCAATAAAAATGTTAAACTTTAAACAATTTATTACAGCAAGCTCGTATGTGAAATTTGAGAACATGTAACACATAAGTTAAATCGGTTAGATGTCAAATTGCTTACAAACACAATCATCAGAATAATCATAGAAATTTAATTTAACAATCACCGGAAAACATGGTGTTCGTACCTTTCTCTTCAAAATTCTCTTTACAGACACGGTGTTTATGCTTGTTACCACCGTCGCTTCCACTACCTTCGAGTAAGAAATAAAGCGGCGTTGAAGGGCTTTTATCAGCTTCCTTCGTCGTCATTTTCTCTGGTGATGGAGACGATTCCGATTTCGAAACCAATACTGCTCGTTTCTTCTTCAGACCCCAATGATGATCACTTACCACTTCCATAAGAGGAATCTTTCCCTTAAAGCACATGGTTGATATCAATCCTTCATAAATATAGAGCTTCCCTGGTGGTTGAAATCGATAATTTAGAATGAGATCATGAATGTTTTAGAGTTGTAAAACATGCTTTGATACTTGTACATCTCTTAATTTTAAGAGTTTTGGGAGAAAAGACCATATTGTCCTTCCTAAATGCATATTAATATAGTATAGATATAGATAAACAAATTAAGACTAAAGGCAAAGAACACTATAAAGTTAGTGTCCCTAGAAACTTAACCTACAAAAGCTGGGCGTGTGCAAAATCCAACATTATGTGTTTAGACTCGTGAATGTTAATGGTTAGATGAGTCTCTAAATCTTGATGATAAGTAATAAAAAACACTAATAATTGAAAATACTATCAAGTACTCGTAGATTAAGACTATCATTTTCAAAGTGTGCTTCATAGTATCTTTCATATAAAACATGAGTATATATAAATAAACACCAATTAAAGTTTTAATAACATTTTAATATTAGTAAAGTTAAATGTAAATCTCAAAATAAATGTTACAACATATAAATATAAAAAATTTAAAACATCAAAACTGTAGATTGCATTCATATGAAACACAAAACAAAAGACACCAGAAACTCAAATAAGATGAATATGCCTGATTTCTAAAACTCTTGTTGCTCATGTTTTGTTTTTAGCAGAACTAAAATCACAAAGACCTGTAAAACCAAACCCAAGTTTCAACAAATTACCACGATTTAGTAGATGAGTGGTGCAATTAGGGCAAACAAAAATAATATCTATAACAAAAACCGAACAAAGCCAACCGAACGTAAAGCCAATGTGGTCCATATCAGATGTAATAATCACGCGGATTTGTTGTATCAGACATCTACTTGTCAAACTTGTTAAAACCATCACCCAGATCTGGTTAAAGCCATCGTAGATCTGAAGCCTTACACGCTGGTAGTCACGGCTTCAACAACAAAACGCACCTCGGCTATTGTGGTTGAGATCTAGGGTAGAGGGTGTGGTTGTCGTGAGCGCGGCCGACGCTACTGATCCCGGTGGTAGAAGGCAGATGGAGGGGGCGAGGAGAATGAGATTGGTGGGAGATTAGGGTTGTGAGATCTCAAATGTGTTTTTGAGGGGTTGATAGATGGAAGAGTTGTAATGCGTGGATAAAGAGTTGTACAACTTTTAAATTTAAGAGATTCTGGTCAAATGGTCATTCTATCCTTCTCATATGCATATTATAGATAGTATACACACACACACACACGTAATCAGATCATTTTTTATGAAGTACTAGTTTAGAAACCCGTGCTTTACACGGTTGAATTAAAATATTAAATTAATAGTTAGTATCAAATATTTAAAAGTTATGTTATGTTTTTTAGATAAGTATGATTGAATTACGTTTAATCAACTATCTTAAGTAATAATGTAGTAATATATATTTTTTGTAAACTTTTATTCTTTAAAAATATTTTGTTACAAAAAATGATCTTTAAAAATTCTATTTATTTAAATTTTTAAATGTCATTTAAGAAAACTCATCTGTATCAAAAATCATATTTATTTATTTTTAAAGAAATTATATTTTTTAATAAAAATATATTTTATAATTTAAAAAGAATATAAATAAGATATTGAGCATTTAATATGATTATTAAATGGTTATATTTTTATACTAGTGAAATGTGACATAAATGATATGAAAAAATGACATGTGACAATGATGTTATGAAAAGATGGCATGTGCTAAGATTTTATTTTATTTTATTAGTATAAATTTAATAGTTTTAATATGATTATTAAATGGTTAACTTTTTATACTAGTAATATATGGCATGAATAATATGAAAAGATAACACGTGACGATGATTTAAGAAAATAACATGTTATAAAATTTTATATTGATTTATTAATATAAATTAGTTCCTAAAGGATCTATCAATAAAGTTACCAGACAAAGGATTAGAAATTTAAAGGATTTATCCAAGACAATTTCGGATTTCTTTCTCATCGTCTCATCTGAAATCCATTCCGTACATACTACACTATATATAATACTACCCCCACAACTCCTCCACCAAATTCAGACGTCGTTAGTTCCCCTTTGATTCTCCAGCGATCGACAGTTGTTCCTGATTTCGATTAATCAATTTCTCACCGTCTCCTTTGCTTGCTTAATTTTAATCACAGGTTAGAAGCTTTTTTCTTTACGATTCCCTTTCTGTAATCGAATTCATCGCGAGATTAAGTTTACTTAGGGTTTATGTTTCTGCTACACAAATAATTAATTCCCCCAAATTAGAGCTCAAGTTTGATTTAATGCCAAACGCCTTACTGATTTACGCAAATTTGATTTGGATTTTGTACTCTTCCAGAAGAATAAGATATCTTATAGATTTGCAACACAATCATGATCTGTTTTTCATGTGGATTTATGAATCTGATGTAGTATTGATTCTAAACATTTAAATTAAGGAACCGCAGTTAGGGTGTTATACCAAAAGGTTTACTTTGCCCATGATTTGAGTTATTGCTACACTAATGTTGTGTTTGATCGTCTTTCTGATGTGCAAAGTAACAAACAAACAAACTCAGTATATCCAGTTAATGATAAATCTTTTCATCCACATAAACTTTGGGGTCATGGTTTAGTTTCTTCATGGTTCTTGTTTCATGATGGGATCAATAAGATATAACAGGAATAGTTTGTGAAATCAATGTCACAGGCTTTTAGAGTACTTTATAGTGTGAATACCAGCCCTTTGTCTTTTATATCGTGTTTAGATTTCTTCTCAATGCTTATATGGTAGGGAGCATATTCTGTTCTGATACATAGGTTATGCATGCACTTTGAGCATTCAAAGGTTCAATACTTTCACTTTTGAATTTGAAGTATGTGTATCTAACTTGTGTAAACCTTTTCTGTCTAAATGTTACGCTTCTGTATGTAATAAGTGGATGATTGTATCTTGGTAGCATTAATCTTGAGGGCTGAGGCTATGAATGCCTATTCCATCAACTATCTCCTGCGCACATGTTCAAACATCTCAATTTCCCATCTCTTATCTTATCTGAAATGCTTGCCACCCCCAATTTATCCCTAAAGACTCTATTTTGTATCCGGTCTACTCTTGTGCGCACACACATCTACCTTAGCATCCTCATCTCTACTACTTCCAACTTTACGCTTGCGTCTTCTTGATGACCCTATGTAGTCAATAAAAGCATGATACTTGGGGAATATGTTGTTTCCCCACTATAAAACAATGCACATTTGGGTTTAAATCCCAACTCTAAAATGATCAGCCTTATTTCAGTTAGATCTCTTTTTCTTGTGGTCCGCTCTAATACTTGTATATCTTTTTCTTTATAATATTGTACTTTATCCTAATCAGTTTATATCATAAAATCTGAAAACAGTAGTATAGAAAGTAAGAAAAAGTAAATTTAAACCTAGTGCTCCTGCTATGCGTTCTCCATTGACGGTTTCCTTTCATTTCTATTTGTGAAATACAAGTATTGTGTTGGTTGATTCATATGATCTTTCAAATCATCATTCTTTTAATGTTCAGATTGATACTACAGAATTTAACAAAATGCAAGACCATGGGATGATTCCAGTTGAGGAAACAATCATACCAAAGCCAGCAAAAAGGAAACCTGCTGCACGAAAGCTTCCAAAGAATCTGATACAAGAAACAACATACAGGGTGGTCATGAAGTAACCCGCCCTTCCAAAGAAACTCTAAAAACGTATCACCCCAAATCTTCCAACAACAAGAAAGGTCAACTTCTGATTCTCTACCAGACTCTTCAACTAGCAATGAGTATCATTCCTTGAGACGCAAGTATTTACTTCTCGAGGAAGAAAGGTTCAATTTGGGAAGAGAAACAAAGGACATTCAAGATGCAGTTAAATCTTTAGAGGAGGAAAAGCTCTCGTTGTTGGATGAACTTGTTGTGTTGGAAGGCCTGGTTGACCCTTCCGAGATGAATTCCACTCGGCATTCACCATAAGTATTCTTTTTTTTTCTTCTTCTAATCTATCAACAGGTTAACAAGTTTAATAGCTGAAGTATGTATGTAAACTCGCAGTTGGTGCTTGAATTTGCAATTTGAATTTACTGTTTGATAAAGTCCAAGTAATGCTACATATACAGTGTTTTTAATGTTAATAGATATACATCTTCCTCCGCAAAATGTCTTTGTCACATGTTATAATTTGAAATCAAACTTTTTGCATTATCCCGTATCCTACGGAGAACCAACAAAAAGTTATTGGACTTTCGTAGTGTCAGTCAACTGGAACGAATCAACCAACGAGCCACATGAAGAAGGTTGACCAAAGGGTAAGTGAGATCGATGCTAAACCATAAGTCCAAAGCATGATCACCGAACAGTCGCTCTCACCAGCACCAAACAACTGTGTTATTGTACCTGTCATATTAACAAGCTTCACATATCCATACATATTTTGAAAAACAGTTACTAAATCACCATCCAGAGCTGGAGCTCATACCGATGTTCATGGCTGGTGGGAGTGCAAACTGTAGAAGAAGAACAAAAAGGTAGAGGGGGTCTCCATGTAATAAGCCAAAATAAAGCGCTCCTTTTACAATCAAAATGCCAAAGAGTGGCAAGAATATATACCGAACTGCTGCGATTCCTAACACGAGTGGTATCGAGATACCAGACCCTTTGAGACCTGCAAATCATATGTTTTTAGTAAGATCAAGAACCCGAGTGTGTGAATGTGAAATCATAGTTGGTTCTACCTCGTAATAGGTTCCCACCCACGATCAATGTCACAGCTGGAACCGCAGCATCCCTGAGAGATAAGAATCGATTAGTTTACCATGTTTTCATAACCGAATCAGTTAGAAATTGGTTAAAAGGTTATACGTACCCTACTAAAGACGCAGAATCTTGAACCACTCGAAGTGGAGCTGTGGTGCCGATTAGCAGCCTGCGCATTGGTGCAATTGTTCCAATCACGAACCCGACAATCTTTTACAATAAGAAAACATTGTTATGTGCACATATATCTACCATTGTTCTCCAGTGACCATATGATATGATTAAGATCTGGAAAGTTAGTACACTATACCGCTCCGGATGTTGATGGCGCGAACACCGCCTTCAAGTTGACATGGCTCAAAAAGTTCTTCCAACATTGCTTCATTGAATTTAACATCACCTATGCATATCACAGTTCGACTTTTAAGATCAAACAACAATTGAAATACAAATGGATGATTTTGAGTTTGGAAAACTATAATCAACCTTCACTTTCCCCTCGGTTATAGTCGAAGACTCTGGCTCAGACGAAGGAAGCAAAGGTTGGGTCAAATCCTCTTGTGCGGGTTGTGTTAGGTTGTCACCTGAATCTTTGGAGAAAATCCGTACTAGGTTGTAAACATATGACCACAAAAATACAGCTCCAATCTGATGGATTTTAAGTACACTATTAGGATCAAAATGGAGCAAAGAACATACTTTTAGTCACTGGCGGAACCAATGGAGGGTGAAGAAGGTCCACTTACACAGTCACCTAAATTAGTCGGATTTTTATATATAAAAGCCGATTTTTTTTAAGAAAAACATGAGAGGATCCCTTAGTTGTAATCGGTAGAGAAAAGAACCTTATGATAACCCTCTTACTATAAAGTTCTAGTTCCGCTTTTAGTGACCATATAGGTGTAAAGGTTAAGTGAAAATACTTACTGCCATAGATAGTGAAGCATAAGCCATGCCATACTCAGAGCAAACATCAGAATCTCCAAAGGGAGTGCCTTGTTCTTTGCATACAGCTGGTACTATGATCAAAAGCATGTTTCCAAGGTTCCCTGCCATATGAAAATCCAAATATTATGTTAATACGCTAAAACTCACATGACCAATCAATACTCTGCTAACCAGCAAGATCAGGTAAATTGCAGTTTGCACTGGGTAGGTACCCTTCAAGAGGTTTTGATAAGTAACCAATAGAAGCAAGATTCAAACCTTAGATAACCCCTTGAAGGTTTTGGGTTCTTTTTATGGATCATGGTTATGTGGTACAAGTAAATACCTGCGGAACAGGCGCCTAGTATCAGGCCCCTTAGATGTTGAGGTGGTTTGGTGATGATCATAAGCATCCATCCAAGTGCCGACCCAATTACGAATGTTAGAAGAATATTAACAGGCATAAACCACCTGCAGTTGCAGTTTTAATCTTTAAAAACTGATCAAACAAGCAACACAATCCAGAACTCACCCAAGAACAACTTACAATGAGACGAGGCTTTCAAATGTGATCGTTTTAGCCAGGTTGCTACCTACGAGTGCTGGATTGAACACGAAGAACACAAGCTGTTCACAAAGGACAGATCTTTTTAACACCCATAATCAAAAAAATCAAAACTTTATTCAAACTAATAACTATCTTGGGATTCAATCGAATTACCAAGTTTCTTGACTCGAATATAGCTCGTGAACCCGTTTTGATACTTTTTTTCTTAAATAACCCATTCAAACCAAGTCAATTATAGCTAGTACCCTTCTGACCCGAATCAAATTACTACTTTTACAAATTACAACGACCCATCTTAACCTGAACCCAGTTTGATCCCAACCCGTTTTGACCCGACTCGCCCGTTTTACAAAACATGGTAACAAGAATCATAGAAGAGGCAGGATCAAATGGCATCTAACGTTTGTACAGTACATATATGAGTTAAAAGTTGCAGTTAGTTATCATCAATCATCATGATCATACATAGTTTGATGATGATGTAAAAGAAGATGAAAAACTTACTTCATTGACTTGCTTCCTTGTGGTCTGTCCCAAGAGATTAATGGAGTCCAAAGCCAAGAATGATCCAAGTGCAGTGACTATCAGCACTTTGAGCACAGGCATAGAAGCAGCACAAAACAGATCCACAAACCCCATCTCTAAGAAAAAAATTCTTTCCACTTATTTCACAAAAATAAATAGAATTTAAGAATTTATGACACTGGTGTGTGTGTCTACATACATACATACATACATATATATATATATATATATACTGGTGTGTATGCCTATGTGTGTATATGCATACCTACCATGCATGATACACGGCTGCTGGTTGAAAGTTGAGCTAACTAATGGACATTTATATCATCATAGTGCATGTCTGACAATTCTATAATCTTCATATGGAATTTAAATCTGAAAAAAATTGATTTTCAGCATGTCATCCACCTCTCACTACCAGTCCCCTGTTTGCAATAATCAATGTTTTGTCGAACCGGACGTTTTACTGGTTTGGTGGTCGGACCGGTCGACCCGGTCGGACCGGATTTAAGAACCGGATGACGTCATAATTATATATATAGTATATTTTATATATAGTTATATATATAATCAAATATAAGTAATTTATATATGATTTATATATGTATTTTATAGTTATATATAAAACTTAAGTATATTTGTATATCTAACACACTAATTTATAGTTCAACAACTCGTTTTTACTCAAAAAAATAAAAAAAAAAAAAACCAAAAACCGGTCCAAACCGGTCCGGTTTCCCGGTCCGACCACCGGTTCGGGAAGAACAGGCCGGTTCGACCACTCAAAAACGAATCATACCTGACCGGACCGGCCACCGAATCGATCCTCGGTTGAACTGGTCGGACCGGCTGCTCCGATCCGGTCATGAAAACAATGGCAATAATTAGGGACTTCAATTTATGAATACTTAATTTAAAATAAAGTTTGTTTGTTTAGGTGTAGTTAAAGACAGGTCCAGGGTGTTTGGTTGAGATGAAGTGTTTACGGGTTGACCCGTTTAATATTTTATCACAAATTTTTAAAAGGAGATATTTTATTGCAGAATTTATTTTAGGTGGTTAGGTTATAATCAACTCATGTTTTATAGTTTAAACGTAATTATTTTATATAATAGTTTATATATTTTATATAACTTTTACGATTATAATTTGTATTTATAGAGGTTTAACAAAAATAAAATAAAATAAAAATATGAATTTTAGGTTAAATAGTCATCTTAGTGTCGGTCTAAAAAACCTTTGTCATATCCAAGTTCACGTATCTGGCATAATTTTTAGGTTTGCGAATGAGTTATTCTGTTTATGTGATAATATTATAAGTTTAAAATTACATTTTAACTTGTATCCTTACTTAACAATGTCACTGTTTTTATGTAGATTATTTTTTTCTCCTAGATTTATCATAAAACAAACTAATTAACAATGTCACTGTTTTATGTAGATTAATTTTTTCTCCTAGATTTATATAAAACAAACTAATTATTTTAATTATTAGTTTTAAAGCTTCAATTATTTTTATAAAAGTTCGTGCAGTAGATGGTTGTAAACTGGAAATTTGGAACCCATAACAATCATGTGAAATCGTGCACGCATCTGAAGGCTTTGATGCATTCATCTAATGTAATACATCTACAACAATTATTTACTTAATAATTGATAATGATCTATAAATCATCTTCCATTTATAGTATATATAATTTTGTGTGGGATTAAAAAAAAAGATTGCTTCACGGACTAAATTATTACAATTTTGTTATTTAGAACAATTTTTTCATAAAATAATAAAATATTACACCACGTCCACTGCACGCTAACTTCAATTCGGTTTTATTTTAAAATAAAAAAGTCTTCCTCACTTTATGATTAAATCGGCACAAAATCAGATCATCAGATCCATGGAGTATGGCAGGGAATTTTCCTTTTTAGTATATAATTTCCTCTGATTTCTTATTACATAAAAATTAGCTAAAAATCCATCTAACAATATCCGTTTTAAAACCTTCTAAATTGTTATTAGAGCATACACAATCCATCCATAATCTCCATCCTTATAATTACATTAAATATTATTATTTTTTCTCTTTTATTTTTAATTAAATAATATTTTTCATACATTTATTGTTACTTTTTCTCTATTATCCACTTACAATCATTTTCAAAAAGTATTTGACTTTTATCACTGGTTAACAACTCAAGTGACGTATAATAAACATCTTTCAGATAATAAAACTGGATGTTTACTAACTGGTTAACAACTCAAGTTAAGATCCCTTTGTTTTTAGGAGATTTTTAAATTAGTTATGACATTATTTAATATTTTAGTTCGGTTCAACTGGTGTGATAAAACTAGTTAATCAATAGTGTGTTGAATTGGTTCATTGACCGATTTAATATTCAAAACATTTGTTAATTGTTATGTTCTATTAGGGCCTGATATCAAAACTAACATTTCCACAATCATTATTTGATGATTAACATTTGTTAAGTAAATGTTTTAATTGCTAAGTTATATCTCAAGTTTTATTACATCAACAATAATATGATTTGTAAAGAGACGTGTCATCTACATCAATCCTATGACCAACTGCATCAAATAACTACCATTTGTGCATATCATGCTATAATAAAGAGACATCTGGTTGAATAACCCATGATCGATTTTACTACACATATGTCGAGTACGTCCAAATAGTTGCATGTGGCAGGCATAAATGACAAATTATACCTATGTTAAAAAGCAACAAGATAACTACTATAAAATTTTGGTATTTAGGTTTTGACCAACCTCTTATCAAGTACAATAAAGTTTAGATAATTATAAAAAAAGTTTTGGTATTTAGGTTTTTACCACCTAAGTTATTTATTTGACGTTGTAGCCCCTTACCCAACTTTTATAAACTTTAGATAACTACAATAAAATTTTAGTATTTAGTTTTTGACCACCTAAGTTATTTATTTGGCATTCTTGCCCTTCCCAGCAACAATAAAGTTATGGTGTTTAGTTTTTGACCACCTAAGTTATCTATTTCACATAGTATTTTTTAAATTGCCAAACAAAAATTTTATAAAATTTTTAATTTTAGCCACTTAAGTATGTGTTTTGAACACCTTAGCTACAACTGTTTGTAAAGTTTTGATTTTGGCCACAAGTGTTTTTAAGTGTGTATGTTGGTACGCATGTCCCCAGTTCTAGTCTAGTGAGCTTCAATGTAATAGGCTTTCATCTTGTAACACATATGTAATGTTGAATCTAGGTAATGAAAAACTCTTCTGTGAATGTTTATTGGTTGTGTAATGTTTATTAGTTGTTTAATGTCATATCTATTAATATTATTTATTGTTACACACTTATATAAACATGTTATATAGGTTTACAGTTTTTAGACATAGTTCTGAATCATTAAAGGTTCAAGAATGTGTTTAACTAAGTATTCTGATTTAGTCGCACGACTGGACCATGGGAATGGGCCAATCGCACGACTGAACCAGGTGATTGAGTCAATCGCACGATTGAGTCATAAGACTGATTCAGTCGTACGAATGAATCAACCGTATGACTCAGTCGCACGACTGAGCCAGTCGCTTGGCTCAGTCATACGAATGAAAGCTGTAACCTATAAATACCACTTAATTCGTGAAAAAACGGGACACTTCGATAATTCACAACCCTAGCCGTCCTAGTTCGCACAGAGCGTCCCTTCCAACTTCACAGAGCGTTTCAGATCATTCCTACTTCATTCTTAACGTATTCTAATCGTTAGGTTTGATCCGTGTAAGGCCCTCCTTTCCCAGGGGTACCTCACAGTTGGTCATTCACAGCAAAACATAGATTTAAAGCAATCATTTACTCATATATATATAAATAACTATCGCAGCGGAAAATACGGTAATTTCAATTCATTACAATGTAGATAAGTTAAAATATAAACATTGTCTTTAAACATCAAAACTATTCAAAAGTCCTCTTAAGTTCTTCTTTATCAGGGATGCAAGTCTTTATGTGCCAAGAAGCTTCAATTTCCATGCTCCCATCCCGTAGGCTCTAACTTTCACCTGTCAACTGATATGCATACAAAAGTCAGCTTCACTGAGTGAATTCTAGGTTTACTTTGTTAAATAACTTTCTTAAAAAGTAATAGCTTTAGCGGTTAAAAATAATCATCATCTATCAAACTTCTATACACACGGGCTATTTCTTTATCGATACTTTATCATTTCTTGTTATTTATTACTCTTCTTTATCCGTCAATTCTCTGTCACAATCGGTGCCTAGGCTCGCCTAGGACTTTACCGACACGCCAATTAAGGACTTACTGTCGTACCCGATCAGGCCATTATTGTCGTGCCAATTCAGGACTTACTGACCTGCCTGTTCGAGCATACTTTATCACTTTATCACTGGTGAGGGCACAACGAATGCAACCCTCCTTTAACAATTACTTGCAAGACTTTACTTTATCACTTTATCAAGGTACATGTTATGGGCCTCATAACCTTTCTTTAAGTTTCACTTTCATGTTTAGGTTATACATAATATAACACAACACAATACAAGGCAATTCATTAGAAAACCCCATTTTCCATATAAGATAGTGTATAAAACTTTACTTTAACAAAACTGTTATTAAAGGTATGTATTTAGTATGCACACCGCCCCAAAACATTTAAAACATGCGTAAATAGGGGATCTAGAACTCACCTGAACTTGTCCAAGTAGCTTAAATTCTAAGTCACTTAAGCTATAGCCTGAATACTCTAGCTGCACGAAAGTTAATATGCAAAAACGTCATTTTCTTCATAGTTTCGCCTACAGTTTCGCTGGTAGTTTCGCTGCCAGTTTCGCTGGCAGTTTCGCTACCAGTTTCGCTGGGCAGCACTTCTGCTAGTTTCGCTAGACAGATTCGCTGCCTTGAGCGCCCAACTTTCGTTGGAATTTCCTAGTTTCGCAATGCCTATAGGTCAGCCTAGTACTTAGCGAACTTATCAGCGAAACTGTAGTTTCGCAGTAGCGAAACTGTAGTTTTGCAGTAGCGAAACTGTAGTTTCGCTGGATAAATGAATAGTTTCGCTGGATGAATACTTAAATTCGCTGGATCGGGGCCCAGTTTCGCTGGATGAACAGAAACTAAGAACCAGCCCGTTTTTAACCCAAAATCTTAACTTTTTACGTCCAAATCCTTGGTTTACCTTCCATGAAACCAGATCTAGCCTTTTTACATGTTTTCATACGTAAAAATTTGACCTTTATGTGTTTCTTTGAACTTTTCAAAACCCCAAAACCCAGAATCCGGGTTTGATCTACAGAAGGCCTTAGAGGTCGATTCTTACCTTGTTTTGTTGCTCTTTCCTTGTGTTTTGCTGCTCTTTCCTTGTGTTTTGCTGCTCCAATCACCCAGCTCTCCAATCCTTCAACCCCTCAAACTCCAAATCTTGATTTTCTTCACTTTCTCTTTCTACTTTCTCTCTCTACGAATTTGGTGGTTAGGGTTGCAAGGTGATGGAATGGAACTGATTATGCATGTTTAAGGGCTGATTAGGGCCCTTAAACCCATCAAGCCTAGCCATTAAGGCTAATTTGATCTATAGCCCACTAATTTACCCCTTTATTTCTTAAATTAACCCTTAAAAGCCCATTATTATTAAATGGCTTGTTTCGAGAAATTTCAGGGCGTTACAAGTCTCCCCCCTTATTTAGGTTTCGTCCTCGAAACCTAACTCGTCGTTAAACAGATCGGGGTATTGTCGTCTCATTTCCTCCTCGGATTCCCAGGTGGCATCTGACCCCTTTCGATGTTTCCATTGCACCTTGACTTGCTTGACTATTTTATTTCTCAATCGTTTCTCCTTCCGATCCAGTATAGCCACTGGTTGCTCAACATAGTTCAGCTTTTCGTCCACTTCGATGTCATCTAGAGGCACGACTGCCTCACCTGGTGCTAGACATTTTCTTAGGTGCGACACATGAAAGGTAGGGTGAATCCCACTTAGTTCTTCTGGAAGGTCTAGCCTGTAAGCTACATCCCCAACTCGTGCTAGTACCTTAAATGGTCCGATAAACCTGGGACTCAGTTTCCCCCTCTTCCTAAATCGAATAATCCCTTTCCATGGCGACACTTTTAACATTGCCCTGTCACCCACGCTAAATTCTATTGGTCTCCTTCTTCTGTCGGCGTATGACTTCTGTCTATCCTTTGCAGCCTTCATATACGCCTTGATTTTCTCCAACTTTTCCGTGGTGGCTTCCACGACTTCCAAGCTCCCTAGTTCCTTCTGACCGACATCACCCCAACAAATAGGAGTTCTGCACCGTCAACCGTACAATAACTCGTATGGGGGCATTTTAATACTGGCGTGGTAGCTGTTGTTATAGGAGAACTCTGCTAGTGGCAAATGATCATCCCAGTTACCGCCGAATTCGATAACGCATGCCCGAAGCATATCTTCCAGTGTCTGGATCGTTCTTTCCAATTGCCCATCGGTCTGCGGGTGGTATGCGGTACTAACGTGCAACCTCGTACCCATTTCTTCATTGAACTTTTTCCAAAACTTTGAGGTGAACCACGTATCTCTATCTGAAACAATCGATACGGGCATACCATGCCGCACCACAATTTCTCGGATAAACAGTTCAGCATGCTTTTCTGAACTAATTGCTTCCTTGATTGGCAGGAAATGCGCACTCTTAGTCAGTCTATCAACTATCACCCATATCGCGTCGTGGCCTTTTGTCGTGCACGGTAATTTAGTGATGAAGTCCATGGTAACATGTTCCCACTTCCATTCTGGTACTTCTAATGGCTGAACATAACCATAAGGTCTTTGGTGCTCAGCCTTCACTTGTAGGCACGTTAGACATTTATTCACATATGCAACCACATCTCTCTTCATCCCAGGCCACCAATAATCTTTCTTCAAGTCGTGGTACATCTTATTTGCTCCTGGGTGTATTGAGTAGCGGGTCTTGTGCGCTTCATCCATAATCTTTTCTCGCAAGTCGCCATGCCTCGGAACCCATATCCTGCCGTGCAAGGTCTTAACACCCAAGGTGTTCTCTACCAATTCTTCTACTTTTCCCACCATCCTTTCCTTCTTGATTTGTTGCTCTCTCAAAGCGTCCATTTGAGCTCCGCTTATCAATCTCATAACATCTGGGGTCACTACTAGTTGGCACGCCTTCACCGGATTGGTTCATATCCTTCCTTTCGGCTCAGGGCATCGGCTACCACATTTGCCTTACCCGGGTGATAATGGATTTCACAGTCGTAATCCTTTATCAGCTCCAACCACCTCCTCTATCTCACATTTAGGTCTTTCTGCTCAAAGAAATATTTCAGACTTTTGTGGTCGGTAAATATGGTGCACTTAGTTCCATACAAATAATGTCTCCATATCTTCAATGCGAACACTACTGCGGCTAGTTCCAAATCGTGAACCGGGTAATTAACCTCCGTGTCCTTTAGTTGTCTGGACGCGTAAGCTATAACCTTTCCTCTTTGCATTAACACACAGCCTAACCCGCAGTAAGAAGCATCGGAGTATACGGTTAGGTCTTCATCTCCCTCCGGTAGGGTTAGTACAGGAGCTTTGGTTAGTCTATCCTTCAACTCCTGAAACGCATCTTCCTGTTCTTTTCCCCAATCGAACACCACGTTCTTCCTCGTTAACCTTGTTAATGGGGAAGCTATCTTTGAGAAATATTTGATGAACCTCCTATAGTAGCCAGCCAATCCCAAGAAATTACGGATTTCGGATGACGTCCTCAGGGAATTCCATTGTGTAACTGCCTTGAATTTTGCTGGATCAACCATAACTCCCTCGGAATTTTTAATGTGCCCTAAAAACTGCACCTCCCGTAGCCAGAAGGCACATTTAGAGAACTTCGCATACAGTTTCTCCCTTCGTAAAGTTTCTAACCCCTCCTTGATATGACAAGCGTGGTCTCATTCGTTCTTTGAGTATATCAAAATATCGTCAATGAAGACTATCACTGATCGGTCCAACATCAGGCGACACACGCGATTCATTAAGTCCATGAATGCCGCAGGAGCATTGGTTAGCCCGAAAGACATAACCAGGAACTCATAGTGGCCATAGCGCATTCGGAAGGCCGTCTTTGGGATATCTTGCTCCCTTACCTTCAGTTGATGATATCCGGATCGGAGATCTATTCAGGAGAACCAGCTTGCCCCTTGCAACTGATCAAACAGATCGTCTATCCGGGGTAGAGGGTATCGATTCTTCATGGTCAGCTTATTCAACTCCCTGTAATCTATACACATCCTCATGCTGCCATCCTTCTTCTTCACAAACAGCACGGGAGCACCCCCATGGAGAAATGCTAGGCCTAATGAATCTCTTGTCAAGGAGTTCTTGCAGTTGTGACATGAGCTCCTTCATCTCGGACGGGGCTAGGCGGTAGGGTGCTTTGGCAATCGGCTGGGCTCCTGATAGTAAATCAATCTGAAATTCTATCTCCCTATCCGGTGGTACTCCGGGTAGATCTTCCGGGAATACGTCAGGAAAGTCCCGTACCACTGGTACATCGGACAACTCTTTCGCTTTATCTTTAACATCTCTGACATACGCTAGATAAGCTCCGCACCCTCGCTTCATACATTTCTCCGCCTTGATCATGGAAATGATCCTTGGTACCTTGCAATCGTTATCACCGTAGATCGTAACCGGACTACTATGTTAGCATCGTGGGCAGCTATCCAATCCATCCCTAGTACGACATCAAAACCTCCTAAGGGCATGGCAAACAATTGTGCGGGAAAGTAATGACCTCCTAGTTTAATGTGGCAATCCTCTATCACTCTGACTATTCTAATGGACTTACCATCTGCAGTTTCTACTTCGAAGGCATCATCTATTTCCTTAGTTTGGGCATCTAGTGTAGCACATAAGGATACAGATACAAAACTCTTACTGGCACCACTATCAAATAATATGGAGGCACAACCATCATTGACTAGGAACGTACCTGACACTACGTCCGGGTCTTTCCTTGCCTCCCTCTTGTTCATGGTGAAAGCCCTTGCCTTGACCTTGTGCTTTCCATCATCTCCCTTGTCCTCATCCCTGCTTGTTCTCGAGCCTCCCGGCTTAGCTTTCTTGCAATCACTGCTGCGGTGCCCTGACTCGTGGCAGTTGAAGCACTTGTCCACTTTCGGGCACTCTCTTGCCATGTGACCAGTTTTCCCACACCGGTAGCACCCAAGGCTACCCATTTGGCATTCTCCGGGATGCCTCCTCCCGCACTTCCCACATTCCTTGACTTCTTCGACCCCCCTCACAATCGCTTGTTTTGCATCCACTCTTGCTTTCTTGTTTCCCGGTTGGTAAGTACCACCTCCATACCTCTTCCCATTATTATTCCAAACCTTCTTCGTTTCACCCACTGTCACCGGCCTACGATGATTGTACAACCTTCCACTAAGGTCCACTGCTGACCTAAAAGTACTAGGTCGGGCAGTGACCATATCCCTGATTATGCATGTTTAAGGGCTGATTAGGGCCCTTAAACCCATCAAGCCTAGCCCATTAAGGCTAATTTGATCCATAGCCCACTAATTTACCCCTTTATTTCTTAAATTAACCCTTAAAAGCCCATTATTATTAAATTGCTTGTTTCGAGAAATTTCGGGGCGTTACAATCCGGTTAATGTTCTCCCTGATTGGATCGCCAATCAAATAGAATTCCATGCTATTTGATTTGGTTTCACGTAGAATCAGTTAGTACTCCGTCCGTACACGGTCCTAACAAGTATCAGAGCTTTGGCTCTTGATTCTTCGTGGATTCAATCTTATTTTTGAAAAAGTCAACGTTTTTAAGCGAAAAGATCCTTTCTTTCTGCTCAAAATCTAGTTTTTACGTGTGCATGCTTTGAAAATTGAGTTTTTTTCGAGTTGTAGCCGTCTAGGGTATTCAAAATCGTGTTTTAGGTCGAATTGTGTGAAAAAGGTTGAAAAATTTCAAAGTCAGCAGTCTCAGTCGCACGATTGACTCAATCGCACGACTAAACTCCAATCGCCCAGTTCAATCGCACTATTGGACCAATCGCGCGTTCAATCGCATGATTGTCCCAGTCGTTCTGCTCATTCGCACAACTGCCCTAATCGCCTGCCCAGTCGTACGACTCAGCTCAATCGCACATTGATTGTCTCAGTTGTCCTTCAGTCGCCTCTCTCAGTCGCATACACAGTTTGTTTTTCAAGTTTAAAACTACTTCATTATGGACTCAGAGAACTTTGCATTCTCAGCAGGGAAGGACTCCAGGATCCAGAACCTTTTGCTATTGGAAAATGAGATTGGTAACCATAATAAACCACCTAAGCTATTGTCTTTTGATGAATTTCCTCAATGGAAGCAAAGATTTGAGATTCATCTTAAT
Organism: Flaveria linearis; assembly: GCA_024085815.1. Classification (NCBI taxonomy): domain Eukaryota; kingdom Viridiplantae; phylum Streptophyta; class Magnoliopsida; order Asterales; family Asteraceae; genus Flaveria; species Flaveria linearis. The sequence continues at coordinate 27,982,315 of CM044013.1, read as the reverse complement.
GGAGTGGATACCAATCTTTGGAATGCTATTGAAACTGGCTACACTATGCCAGTTGGTGCTGATGGCATACCCCTGACTTTGAGTGGACTAAGTGATGCACAAAAGATTGCTTATAATGCAGAGAAAAAAGCCTATGCTATGTTGACCCAGTCAATTCCCAAAGACATCTTCCATCAATATTCAGAACATAAGCAGAGCAAAAAGTTATGGGAGGCTCTTGAGAATAGATATGAAGGTAATTCAACACTCAAGTCATTGAAGGCGAAAGCGTTGAAGAAAGAATTTGACAACTTCTCTTCTATTGGGAATGAAAGCCTGTATGATATCATAGATCGCTTCTATCATTTGATGAGTGAACTTCACACACATGGTGTTACAACGTCTAAAGAAGAAAAAGTAGCAAGTTTGGCTGATGGGCTACCAGAGAAGTGGGATTCATTCATTTCCACTCTAAGATATAACTCAATGCTAGAGACTTTGGATATTAATGATTTCATCCTAAAACTGAGAGAAGAAGAGGTGAGACACAAGTACAAGACAAAGAAGGGAGCATACACTCAGGATCCATCTTTCTACAACGTTACTCCTACTCCAACTGCTAAATCTACGAGTGTCCCTCTGCAGACTGCATTTGTATCTAATGCATCATCTGCAACTGGTCAAAGATCATCATCTGGTGGTGAGTCACATGTTTCATCAGGGGTTCAACAAAGTCCTACAGTTGCTCAATCGACGAAGTTAGTGACAGAAAATCTGGGCAAAGTAACTGTGGAAGTGGCTAAGGAGCACATGGACCTACTTGCTGCTGTGGTTCATTCTTATGATGGTTTGGTTGCTGTAAAGATTGGGAACTGCCACTTGGCTGATGAAGACTATGAGCAGGTGGATGAAAATGAACTGGAAAGAATGGACATAATGTGGGCTCTCGCAAGTGCTGTGCGACGAGCAAAGAAGTTTGTGAAGAAGACGGGACAGAATCTGGTGGCTACCAAAGATACTACTTTTGGATTCGACAAGTCTAAAGTCACCTATTTCAACTGTGGTGAAAAATGCCACTTCAAGCGGGAATGTGTCAAACCTAAGAAGACTGGCAATGGGAACCCATTCTCGTCCTTCATCAAACAGGATAAAGAGAAAAAGACAGCTTCAACAAGCAGTGATTCAAAGGCAATGGTTACTCAAGGTGATGAAGGACAGGACTGGTCCTTCCGATTCTTAACTGATGGTGAAGCCAACATTGCATCTGTTGAAGATCTGAATGAAGACTCAGCGAGTGAGGGGGAGAACTCGGTTGAGCTTGACACTGCTGATGTGGATGAGACCTTAGCTGCTGTTAATCAACTTGTTGAAAATGAACTGAATGCTGAATCTGAAGCACAACCGGAACCTCAAAATGCTTTCATGGCTGGAACGTCTACATCTGCACAGGTAGAATCAAAGGATGATCTGTTTATTAAACATGCTTGTGTTGAATGTGATAAATTTAGGGAAAGCATTGATATGAAATTTGCTAGGTTATTAGATCACAATGATAACTTAGTAAATGACTTAAAATTGTGCACTGAGGCAAATAGAGTGTTAAAACAAAACGAGAGCAGCTATAAGGAGAAAATTGAAGCGTTAAAGAAACAACTAAAAGAAAGAGAAGTTGTCGCGTTTAACTAAGAAAACGATATAAAGTTTTATTTAAAGACAATTGAGGAAACTAAAAAGGACAGAGCTGTTTTGCAAGTTGAAAATGAGTCTTTAAAGCAAAAACTCCACAGTCTAGCTAGTTCTTCTCATATTTTGAAAAACTTGGTTAAGGAACGCAACAACGGGGAAGGGTTGGGTTATAAGGTTGTGCCTCCACCACATGAGATCCTTTTGAACACCAAGAAACGTCCTATTAATAATAATCCAATAAAGGATCATGTGGTGACTACTCCTCTGGTCAGCGGTCCGGACACAGCAGTTAAACCTGCTCCTTCGGCTGCTGATCAGACAACATCAACATCAAGCACAACTGGTAAAACCATCACTGAAAACCAGCTGGAAGAGAATGTTCAAGCATCTCTTGGGTTAGGTCCAAAATCTGCTACCACACAACCTAAGATTTCCAAAACCACTCAAACTAAACCGGTTAAGCAAGATAACAATCATCTTCAAAGACAAAACTCCCATAACGTTAAACAAGTAAAATTTGTCAAGGAATGTGAAAATCAAAGGAGTGAGACCAAAAATTCAGTACCTGAAGTTTACTCACGACCCCACAAGAGGTCTCCTAGTCCTGTTGAAAGGAGATCATGCTATACTTGTGTCCACGCTATCAGACACCCAAAATTAAAATTGAACTAGACAATGAAGTTAAACTGGTTTCAAAACAAAGATCTAAGACTCCGGTTAGGTCTAAAACACATGTTAGGTCTAAAACACCTTCTAGGTCTTTTACCTCTCCTCAACGCCATAGAGAACACAGACAAGCCACTGGCAAGTCTGTGATGCCTAAGGTGAAACCTGCCTTTGAAACTAAACCTAAGATTCAAACTGTAATTCAGTCATCGGTTTACCATAAACAATCCTTTCACAAGGAAGTTTGTGGAAAGCCAAAACACCTGAAGTGTCTGAAAGCATGGATAAGTTGAAGATTGAGGTGCCACCTACTGATAAAGGATAGTGGGTCGAGTTCGTGATGTGTGATGCCTCTGGGAAACCCAAGCCAGTCAAGGCTTGGGTCCCCCTTCTTAACTAATTATTTTCTATTATGTGCAGGTTGTCTGCTATAGTGCTTCTACCAACACATGGATAGTAGATAGCGGAGCATCCAGGCATATGACAGGAAATAAGTCTCTCCTTTACAATGTCAAACAAATTAAAGGAGGACACGTTTCTTTTGCTGGAAACAAAGGAGGATACATTACCGTACAAGGAGAAGTAGGTAATGAAAAGGTAAGGTTTGATAAAGTTAATTTCGTTCAACAATTGGAAAACAATCTGCTTTCAGTGTCTCAGATATGTGACAAGGGCTTCAAAGTTATGTTTGAAAATCGGAAGTGTTACATTCTGAAGAAAGAGATGGAGATTCCAGAGGAGCAGGTATTAATGTCAGCATCTATGTATAATGACCTGTATGTTCTAGATATGTCTAATGCTTCTTCTAGTGTGTCTACTGTTCAATGCTTTTTGTCTAAATCTATAGAGAAGGATTCCATCTCATGGCACAGGAGAATGGGACACATTAATCACAGGAAGATAAATCATCTGATTCATAACAACTTAGTTGATGGAGTTCCTGTTAAGAACTTCAAACTTCCTGATTTTTATGTCTCATGCAAGAAGTGAAAGCAGACCAGGAAATCTCACAAGACCAAGCACGTCAATTCTATCGAGATGCCCCTGGAGCTATTGCATATGGATCTATTCGGTCCTGTCAGCACGAAGAGTATCACCGGAGACTGGTACTGCTTTGTAGTCACAGATGACTACTCCCGGTTCTCCTGGGTGATGTTTCTGAAAGCAAAGTCAGAAACCTTTGAGTCATTCAAGGTGCTCGTAACTACACTGGAGTCTCTCTACAAGTTAAAGGTTAGGAGGATTCGTTCAGACAATGGAACAGAGTTCAAGAATCAGTGGATGGATGCTTTCTGCAAAAAAAAGGGGGATTGTTCATCAGTTCACCTCTGCATACACACCACAGATGAATGGAGTTGCTGAGCGAAAGAACAGGAGCTTGATCGAGACTGCCAGGACTATGTTGGGAGATTCAAAGCTGCCAGTGCAGTTCTGGAATGAAGCTGTTGCTAACGCATGCTACAAACTTAATCGTGTGTTAGTTGTCAAGAGGCATGGGAAGACTTGCTATGAGTTGCTTCAGAAACGTAAACCTAACCTGGAGTATCTAGAACCATTCGGAGCTCCATGTACATTACTGAAGAAAACTCCGGAGGGCAAGTTCAGTGAAAAGGCAGATCAGGGGATCTTTCTAGGATACAACATACCAGATAAATGAGTTTACAACAACTCAACTGGTCAGGTTGAAGTATGGTGCATTGTCGACGTTCAACGATTCACCATCCCCCTACTGGAAAAGGTCCATTGGCGTTCTTCGACTACGATGGCTTTTTCAAATCATTCAACCTTCCTCAGATAGATTCAGATGAAGAGATTGCTACTCAGATGATGCACGATGTTCTAAACACACCGAATCTGGATACTAGAGATACAACACCTGCGAGTGGTTCATCGGGATCTTCACCAGCTGATCAGGACGAGAGTGATGACTCATCAGATGATGAAGAAGCAGCTGAGACAGGCATTGAGCATAATGTTGATCAAGAGGAAAGCTCATCAGCTGCTGAACATGCATCAGGAAATACGGATACTGAACCTCCTGTCACAAATCTGGATACTGAAGTTGTCGTCCCTACTACACCTGTGACTAGGATCAGTACGAATCATCCGCAGGAGGCTATCATTGGAGGTTTACACTTCGGCGTGCAGACGAGAAATCAGTTGTACTCTGCTGATTACGCTGCAATTATGGAAAAGGGCTACGTGAATGATGGAGTATTCAAATGCTTTGTATCTCAAGTCGAACCCAAACACGTAAGCGATGCCCTGAAGGATAAGGCCTGGGTCAATGCTATGCAAGAGGAGCTGCTACAGTTCAAGAAGCTTGGAGTGTGGACACTTGTCGACCGGTCGAGAGGAGTGAAAGTGATAGGCACCAAATGGGTGCTACGCTGCAAGATGGATGACCAAGGTGTCGTTACCAGAAACAAGGCATGGTTGGTTGTTCAAGGCTTCAGACAAGTCGAAGGAGTCGACTATAATGAAGTCTTTGCACCAGTAGCTAGAATGGAAGCAATCCACATCTTTCTAGCCTACGCATCTTACATGAAGATCAAAGTCTATCAACTAGATGTAAAGAGTGCGTTCCTTCACGGGGAAATCCATGAAGAAGTCTATGTCAGTCAACCCGAGGGATTCAAAGATCCTTATCATCGGGATAGAGTCTACAAGTTGGACAAAGTTCTGTACGGGCTGCATCAGGCTCCTCGAGCTTGGTATGAAAAGCTCTCCACCCACCTGTTGAAACACGGGTTTCACAGGGGTGTGATTGACTGCACGCTGTTTATCAAGGAAAGAGACGGATATTTACTGATGGTGCAAATTTATGTGGATGACATCATCTTCGGTTCGCGAAACGAAGATCTGTGTAAAGAATTCGATTCTGTGATGAAGGCAGAATTTGAAATGAGCGCCATGGAAGAAATGAAGTTCTTCCTTGGATTACAGGTGGATCAGACACCTACCGGTATTTTTCTGCATCAGACTAAGTATGTCGGAGACATTCTTAGTCGATTTGATATGGAAAATGTCACTGCTGCCGGTACCCCACTCGCCACAAATCATGATGTGGCTCCTGATGAGAATGGGGATTTGGTGGATGCCACTATGTATCGTGGGATGATCGGATCTCTCATGTATCTCACTGCCTCGCATCCAGATATCATGTATGCCACATGTCTATGCTCCAGATATCAAGCAAAACCGAAAGTAAATCATCTGATCGGGGTGAAAAGGATCTTTCGTTATCTGAAGGGTACACCAACACTGGGGTTGAGGTATCCTCATGATGATGACTTCGAGCATGATTCAGACTATGGTGGCTGCAAGATGAATTTCAAGTCTACATCAGCAGGGTGTCAGTTTTTTAGAAGGCATTTAGTCACGTGGCAATGCAAGAAGCAGACCTCGGTTGCCTTATCAACCTGTGAAGCTGAATACGTTGTTGCTGCAAGCTGCTGTTCTCAGATTATCTGGATCCAACAGCAAATGTGGGACTACGGTTTGCGATTCTCTAACACTCCTATGTATGTTGATAACTCTGCTGCCATAGCTGTAACTAAAAATCCGGTTCAACACCCTAAAACAAAACCCATCGGCATAAAGTATCACTTCATACGCGACTGCTATGAAAAATAATTAATTGATGTGGTTAAGATAAACACGGATTTTCAACGCGCTGACCTCTACACCAAACCATTTGATAAACCTAGATTTTTCTATCTGTTAGAGGTCAACGGCGTGAAAAAGAAAAGTGACATTATCTCTGACGACACAGATGCATAGTCCGACACTAGTTCAGTCTTTTTATTTTATCTTATTTTTTAATATCCTTGTCTTATAAAAAATCCAAAAACACAAAAAGATTTTTTGTTTTAGAATTTTAGGGGGAGATTAGTTTACCTTCAGTATTTATTTACTTAAAAAAAGGAAAGGGCAGATAAGCTAAAAGGCAAAAACAACAAAGATAAGACTGTGATTCTACACAATGGAAAGTGATAGTACACAGGCGTCTAGTTACTTGGAACACTAAAAAGATTTTAAATTTTTGTAATTTTTAGTTTTAATTAAATCACAGAAAATTGTTAGTCAGAGAACTCTAAGTCTAACAAATTGGGAAAATGATAGTACGCTTGGGGTTACTGTAATTACACAGAGAAAGTTGATCTAGGGAGGTGCTAGTTCACTATACGATGTGTCGGTAGATTCAACACAATAGACTAGTAGACATCATTGGTGAACTCAATTTAAACTAATTTGTTCAACTAACTGTGGGTTCCCATCTTATCACTGGTTAACATAATAAATTATTTCCAATAAGGAATGACGAGCAAATAAACGCCACTAAAAGTGTGCGGATGACCACAAAAGGAGCAAAGCATGAAAAAATGAAAATAAACGTAATCAAGCTGATAACCTATGTTGTTGGTGCGTTATGTGCAAAAGAAAATAAGAAATTAAGGAGATAGGTTGTGTGCCTCTCTGCTGTGTGATGGCACTGACCTGAGGATAAACATAACCTAGATATTCTAGAATTCACTGTTGTTTGCCGCCTCTCTGCTGTGCGGTGGCACTGACCTGAGGCTTGGCTTCTCTTTGAAAATTTTAAGAACAGTCTCTTCTTGTCAAAATACCCGTAGACCGCTCAAAAGTCTCCTGAGGAATGTTGATTACCATATAAGCGTGGGATCCGCAAATGTTGGTTGAAATAATGTAACCTAATACATCGCCAATGTGTGTCAAAAGTCTGTGTATGGATTTAAGTGGACAAGTATACTGACAATCGTCGTGGATGCACCGCCTGATGTTGATAATCAACGTGTGTTACGTATCAGGTCAAGCATGATTCCCAGTTAGAACTTAGAAATCTCAGATGAATGAGATACTGCGATATGTAAATATGCTAGTTTCCATTTCAATAAATGTATTAAAAGTTCCAAGTAATTGAGTTTATGCCTGTCTGATTTCATAAGAATCTGTCTTAGAAATGATGTTAATGCTAATAGGCTGATCTACCCAACCTTAAGAAAATCACAAAAATATGTTTATTTTGTTACTTAGTTTAGTCTTTTAATTTATTTGTAATGTGTGTCAGTGTCGGACTGTGCTATGCTACTCATTGCAGAAAATGTCACAAATATGAACTTAACGTTAATCTAAAATCAATTGTTTCTGAAAAAGAAAAATTGATCATATATGAGATGATTAGGTGGATAAATGGATCATGTCTGAGATGATCAAGTGGATAAATGGATCATGTCTGAGATGATATGGTGGATAAATGGATCATGTCTGAGATGATCAGGTGGATAAATGGATCACATCTGAGGTGATCAAATGTTGTTTTAATCTTAAAATGGATCATGTCTGAGATTATCAAAGTGATCAAAATGTTTTATCTATTATTACAGGTGTATAAGTGTTCATGGGTCAAAAGGGAAAAATTTCATACGAATGACCCATTCGCACGACTGGACCATGAGTTTGAACCAGTCGTACGAATGGACCATACGAATGAGCCCAATCGCACGATTAGAGGTAACCGACTGTGAGCAATTGCACGAATGAACCTCAATCATACGACTGGTGATGGCCGAATGGACGAGTCGTACGATTGAAGCTCAGTCGCACGACTCAATCGTGCGACTAGGTTCAGTCGCACGACTGGAGTGTGCCCTAGTATAAATAGAGGGTGAATCTACCTCAGTCGCTCCATTCACTCAAATCGCCCCAAATCGTACGACACAACCCCACTCTGCCAAAATTCCATTTGTTCGATTTTGACCTTTATTTGTTTCTCTCTGACGTTGGTATTGATTATACAGGTACTACGCGATGTGGTGTATCACTAAAATCCCTTCTTACACGTCAAATGGATCTAAAATGTGACCTAACAGTAACCGGACTAAAAAGTGACTAATAAACCACTAAAACTAAGCTCATTGATTAAATTAAAGTTAATAGGTGTTTAGTCGGACATTTGTAAGACTAATGAGCCATTCCTCAACGTTTAATATCACGAATCGCTCAAAAAATCAAATTTGAATGGACAAACCATCAGTCATGCGATTGGACACACTGATGAACTCCAGTCGCATGACTGAGCAAGACGACTAGACTCAATCGCATGACTGAGATGGACGAATGGTTCAATAGCACGACTGAACCATGCGTCTAAGCTCAATCGCACGACTGAGGTAAATGCATAAGCAATCGCACGACTAAGTCCAATCGCTTGACTAAGTCCAATCGCTTGACTCAGTCGCACGAATGAGCTCAATCGCATGACTAGAGCTCAGTCGTCCAGCTCAGTCGCACGAATAGATTCAATCTCTCAGTTCAGTCGCACGACTGAACAAAATGTTCAATTACATGAAACAAGTCTGGAATACTTTGACACGTACTAATGTTTATTTACTTTGTGTCACAGATGGTGAGCAGATGGCCTATAAGCTCTAAGCACAACATTTGTGCTTATCTCAACCTGACTTCCCGCAACTCTGCTGAGTTTGCTGGGATCATCTCGTTTTTACGACGCTCGAGGATCTTTTGAGCGATCTCAGCGCCTTGCACTCCTTACCGATCAATACAGCAGGCGTTTTGGGAAAACGCTGCTGTAGACCGGTCTACCGATCCATACACTATCAGGAGTTCGATATTTGGGGAGGCCATCCAGATCACCAAAGAGGATATACGGACGGTTCTTGAGTTCGAGGATGATGCAGATTGCCCCACTAGATTACATCCCCTTACCGTCCGTGGCTGCTTCATGAGAGCCAAGTATTCTGGGGACATCAACACAAGTATGCTCAACAAGAGCAACTTGTGCCCCCAGTTCAAATACTTGGCACATGTACTTCTTAGACACATCGCATCAAGGAAAGGCGGCTTTGATGAGTTGTCAGACCAGATGCAGAATGCAAATGCTGCTCTGGTGCTGAACCATCCTTTTAGCTTCTCCAGGATGATCTTCACCTACTTGGTGGAGAACATTGAGACCAAGGGGAAGGAGAGATTCTGTATGTACCCGAGGTTCATTTAGATGATGATCGATCAGAAACTCCCCCAGCTGCCTAAGGAGCAAGATGATGCGGTCGTATTGGAGGTTATGGATTATACGACGCTGGGGAGAATGAGGGTATACCGGGGGAAGCAGGTGAAGCACCCGGTGAGGAGATTGTTTGGGCATTTAGCCCGTGAGGATTACGTGGCGCCAGCTAGGAAAAAGTGGCGTCACGATGACAGTGATTCGGACTCGGAGCCGATAGCGGTTCGGATGATGATTTAGATGATGATGACGATGATGGTGGAGATACTGGCCCCACACAACCTAGGGCCACTACTACCGACGTGACATCTCCATCATCCACCCAAGGAGGAACAGAGAGTGCTGGTTTCCATCAGGGATTTCTGTCTGATGAGGAAGAAGAGTTGGATGATGAGCCCCTGGTACGAACGATAGGAAGCCGTGTCGTAGCCACGAAGAGGGGCATTAGGACGGTTAGAGGACGTCCTGAAGGGTCTGGGGAGACTGTCACTAACCCATGTTACATCCCAGACTCTCCCAGTAGCCGAGGGGGAGCCTCCGGGTCCAGGGGGCTCGGAGGAAACAGATGGCTCAGCCACATGGGCTGAAGCTCAAGCGTAGGAGGTTTACCCTACTCACTACCTCCACAGCCACCACAACTACCTCAACCACCCCGACTACCACTCCACCACCCACTACCACTCCTCCACCCACTACTACTACACCACCTACTACCTCTATACCACCCCCAATCTTCACTACCACCACTACACCACCAACCACCTCTATACCACCCCCAATCTTTACCACCACCACGAGCCACCAAGTCGGCCCATCCTCCTTCCCCACAGGATCATCCCTCCTTCCTATTAGAGTGGAGGAATAGATTGCAGCACTAAACCGAATGGTGCTGAAGCTGCCAGCTGCCGACGAGGAGAAGTCTGCTAGGCTTCATCAGCTTGAGGAGCAAAATGCTTCTCAAGCTCAGCTTATTGCTCAGTAAGCTGAGCAGATCTCCCAACTCCAGGAGCGAAACATCCTGTCTACTCAGAAGATTGAGGAGTTGGAGTCAGCTAATAAGAAGATTTTGCTAAAGCTGAAGGGTCGCAAGCTGAGCCACTGAAGATAGGGGAAGGAGAGGATGATGACGATGGTGATGATAATGAGGATGATGATGAAGAGGATGAAAGTGAAGATGATGATGAGGAGGGTGATGGCGAGGCTCGAGACAAGGATGGTGATGATGATGAAGGGGATGCAGCTGCATCCTCCTCTGCTTCTGGTCAAGAGCAAAGAACTAAGAGAAAACAAGACCAGGGAGCGTCAGCGTCTGCCCCGCCTACCTCCCCATCGGCTGAAGATCCGGCTATGATTCAGGGAAAAAATACAAATTAGATGTTTTTATTATTCAACTTTTGTACTTGAATCATCTGTAAATGTTTATGTACTTATGTAAATGTTTAATGATTAATGTTTGATTATCTTGATTACTTACTAATGATTGTTATTCTATATGTCTAAACAAAACATATCCGGGATTTCAGCAAGATGAGCATGATGTTGCTCCCCTCCAATAGATCAAGTCTCAACTCACAATGATTCTTGATCTGCAGGGGATCATCAGAAGGTCGATGAGTTATACTCCTGAAGAAGGAGAAATAATTCACGACCTAGCTGACGAGCAACTTGCTGAGATAATTCTACTGAATCCGGACGAGATTGTAAAGGATTCTCCAACTTTTGATGATGCTGATGATGACGAGCTCAACGATGTTGAAGAAATAGAGATAGAAGACATCACCGATCAGCATTATCCGGAATACACTGACCGAGAGGGCAATGTGTTTCTAGATCTGGTAAACACTCTCGGCAGTGATATTTTGGAGAAACTTAGTGAGAAGGAAAAGGGAGATGAAGCATCAACGAGCCAAGCCCAAGCCTCGGACGCTGATGTCGATATCCGAAAGGCTGAATGGGCAACTTGCTTCGCTGAGGTCCGAGCCCAACGCGCTACAGCAACTCAGAGTACCTACACCAAGCTATACAAAGTCAAGAAGAACATGAAGGTGTCAGGGAAGATCATTGCTTGGGCTCATTTTGATGACCTTGGAGTTTATGCAGTGAAAAGGGAGAGGGGCATCGAGTACTTCAGATTCCCTCTTGATCTGAAGACTCCCCAGGTTTGAGCTCAACCAGCTGGCACGCCTGAAGTTACTATATGCTGATCCGAAGAAAATGTCAGGCTGGTTTGAGGCTGCTCTGAAAAGGGAATACCGGACAAGATGGATAAACTTCAGACCACAGCAGGCTACGAGGTACATCCGTAGGTCTGAAGTGAGTCCCATCACTGGTCTACCAAAGATAGTCCTGAAGTGGCGCCCTCCGCATACGATGTCCAGAATTCCATTGAGGGAGATGCCATAGGACTTTACCCCACATTTTAAGTGGTGGTACTATGACTGGCGCTCTAGAGAGGCCGTCATTGTTTTGGATAGGGAAGGCACGGTGGACACAATAAGGGTGTTCGACCCCATGTGGCTTTTTAACTTATCAGCGTCAGATGTTTATACGCTATACAAGTAGCCATTATTTTTTGACACACAGGATATAGTGCAAGCACTACAGTTTCAGCATATCATACGTCTATGCTTCGCACTCAATATTTATGTCGGGGTTTCGAAAGAAGAACAAGTGAAGAGATTTGAAGAGTTTAAGAAGGAAGTCAAAGTTTAGATAGAACTAGGTCCAATGGGGGAGTTTGTTGGTACACATGTCCCCAGTTCTAGTCTAGTGAGCTTCAATGTAATAGACTTTCATCTTGTAACACATATGTAATGTTGAATCTATGTAATGAAAAACTCTTCTGTGAATGTTTATTGGTTGTGTAATGTTTATTGGTTGTTTAATGTTATATCTATTAATATTATTTATTGTTACACACTTATATAAACATGTAATATAGGTTTATAGTTGTTAGATATAGTTCTGAATCATTAAAGGTTCAAGAATGTGTTTAACTAAGTATTCTGATTCAGTCGCACGACTGGACCATGCGAATGGGCCAATCGCACGACTGAACCAGGTGATTGAGTCAATCGCACGATTGAGCCATAAGACTGACTCAGTCGTACGAATGAATCAATCGTATGACTCAGTCGCACGACTGAGCCAGTCGCTTGGCTCAGTCGTACGAATGAAAGCTGTAACCTATAAATACCACTTAATTCGTGGAAAAACGGGACACTTCGATAATTCACAATCCTAGCCGTCCCAGTTCGCACAGAATGTCCCTTCCAACTTCACAGAGCGTTTTAGATCATTCCTACTTCATTCTTAACGTATTCTAATCATTAGGTTTGATCCGGTTAACGTTCTCCCTGATTGGATCGCCAATCAAATAGAATTCTGCGCTATTTGATTCGGTTTCACGTAGAATCAGTTAGTACTCCGTCCGTACACGGTCCTAACAGTGTAAAGTTTGTAAAATTTTGATTTTGGCCATATAAATTTTTAAGTTTGTGTTTTGAATATCTTAGCTATCGTAGTTTGTAAAAATTTGATATTGGCTACTTAAGTTTTAAAGTTTGTGTTCTGAACACCTTAGTGAAGGGGAAAACGACAATAATCCCACGGCTTAGTGTGAGTGGATTACTTTTGTTCGTTAATTTTTATTTTTTAAAACAAAATACACGTCTGACTTTAGGTTTTTATCAACCTTTCGATATAGTTATTTTTTAAAATGGAGTTATATTTAAATACGTGAGTATTTATCTGGCATCGTAGGTGAACCAAACTGATTATGAGCGAATATCTTCGTTGCTGGTATTAGTATTGTGAATCCAAGGATCGCAATTCAGGAATTATCAGTATTAAAACAAAATCAAATTAATGATCGTGGAATTATCATTAATTGCTGTTTAATCGTGTTAATTGTTATTGAAGAACACAATCACAATGTCACAGTAAATACGAACACAATAATTATTAAAAACTATTTCATTAATTATTGAGTAATGATTACAAAAGAATAATTATGAATAACTATGAACAATGATTTCTTCAATCGAATGAATGTTGTTAATGTGACGGCGGCTAGGGTTGCACAATGATGTAATGCTTGACAGCCGTAATATTGCTTGATTGTGTTCACTGAGATGTGAAACCTAGGACTCGTATTTATAGGCACGCGTGTTTCTGTTAAGGAAACACCGGATCTCTTGGGAATCACACAGCTGTCAGATTGGACTAACAGTTGTCACTTTGAATGTTGACTTGTTGATTAATAACACTTGTATTCAGAAAAATACAAGTGTTATAGCTCTGTGGTAACTTGGTCATCCGCAGATGTTGTTCTTCCGCAGGTGTCTTGATCCTTTCGAAGCATAACTTGTTTCTTCCGAAGATAATGAATCTTCAGCAGCAATATTGTATATCCGCAGCAGTTCACACTTAGATTTCTTGACTGGTGAATAGTTCATCCGTAGAAGATCTTCGGATGTAATGTTACACAGTAAGAAATATATCTACGGAAGAACAAAATGTTCATCCGTAGATGTTTCTTACACTTAGTCAATTTTCAAGAAATTGACTAAGTATGATATTTGATCCTGCAATTAATCAAAATAACACATACATATATGGGTTAGCATATACAATAAATGCATGCGTAATTAATGATACTTACAATATTCATTATAAGATTTGATTAATGAGCTTAGCCTATACAAATTGATCTAGACCTACAATTCCTAGATCTAACAATACTCCCCCTTAGGCTTTGCTTCTTGCAATAAATCTTTCAAAACTACAAGCTCTTTGGCTCTTGAAATGATTTTGTTGTAGAAGTAAGATACAGTAGCCTTCTGATTATCATACTTGTACTTGATCTCCATCTTACTGATCTTCTTCAGAGTCTCATAGCCTAGACCCAGAATATCTTCTTCTGTTGTGAGTGTGTCCAACACTTTGTTGTTCAGCACCACTTCTAACTCATCTTGTTCAGATATTCTTAGTTCAGTTATTTCTTCAAAAATTTTTCCTTTAAGTAATCCAGCGTTGAATCTTCTCCTCTTATAGGCTTTAGCATGGAGCTTGTCAATCACTTGAATTATATGGACATGGAGGAACAGGTTATTTTGGGCTTTTTCATCATTCAGCTTCGGAAAGTATTTGTCATATAGGTATGAAGTGTAGCTGGGATGAAGAAACTTGATTTCTATTGGGTCAAAGATCCTGATTCTGTCTGCCTTTTTGTTCTCTGCGTTTCTCAACAGAATCAGTTCTTTTCTCTTTTCAAAATAACCCCATTCGGTAATTGGGTAAGTATATTGGTTTCCCTCAATAGACTTAATTGCTGCATTTGCTCTGTTGTTGTAGCCAACCCTTTGTAAAAATTCTTCATCTACAAACTCTGAGGCATTGGCTTTGTATCTCTTTGTGCCTTTAATTCTTTTATGGTGCTCAACATCTTCTCTTTTTGCCTCTGTACGCACATCATCTTTGAACTTAGTCTTCAATTTACCCACAATAGCTGAGAAGTCTCTCCCTCTTGGGTGTATTGGGTAATTACTGATGATGAGGCTTTGCAGGTCTTTGAGATCGGCTTCTGGTAGACACAATACTAAGAATACATCATGAAAGTATTCAACTCTTCCCGATTTTCTTTTTATAATGGCACAGTCCCAGTCTGGATCATATTTCCATGCCATGATTCTGTTTTCTTCCACAGAACTAGGAGCTGTTATATGATTGAAGAGCTGAATCAGGGTAGATTTTTCTTCAGTGATTTCCCTCACAGTGGTTCCAAGTGGCCATACTTTGCCTGGAATCACTTCTCTTGGTTCTCTGATCAGCTTTTCTTTACCCTTGAATTGGTCTTTGCTTTCTACCACCACATGTTCTTCAGCAGCTTTGTTGTAGTGATCTATGCAGGGGTGAGGAGCTTCAGTTCTGAACCTTACAATAGTGTCTAGTTCCACCTTCATAACATGCTCCGTCATCCTCCTTAGTTTACCAACATTTCTTCCCTTAAGCTTATGTGGTTTGTAGTTATGGCCTTGTAACCAGCAGATCATGTTGTACTTGCTCAGCTTTGCGGTGTCACAGTGCCCTAACTCTTTCTTGACCTTCTGAATGGCTTGAAAGGTAGTGAAGGCTTCATAGTCACAGTTTGGTATGATAAACCTTGCAAGCTCAAACTCCTTCAACATCTCTTTCAATTCACTGACATTCATCCTTTCAACCATATCATAAGGAAAACCATGGTTGATAAGGGTCATGAACATAGTAGACTCGGGCCTTTCTTCTAGAATATCTCTTGTTGTAAGAAGATCATCAGCCTTGGTAACTTTCTGTTCTGTTGGGGAGTCTTCTTTGATTAACTCATTCCATTCAGTATCACTCTCTTCATCCTTCTCAGTGATGGCCTTCACAGTAGATAAATCTACTGAAGGTGTGTGTTCAGGAGATGTGTGCTTTGGTTTTTCAGGGGTATCTTCTACATTGATCACCTTCTATTCAGTAGCACCCAAGTATTTTCTCTTTCATGAATAAAGAATAAGTTTCTTTGAAGCTTCAGAGGAGTGTTGAGTTTGTTTAACACTTGGGGCAGCCCTTGATTCCAAAGCACTGATTTTCATTTTCAACTAATCAATCTCTTCATCTTTCTCCTTGATCAGCTTAGCTTTTGCAGACACATCTTTAGTGATATGCTCTACTTTAACAATCAGTTGTTCCTTTTCATCTTTCTCATGTCTCACAGCTTCTTACAGTTCTTGTTCATGTTTGAGCAAAGCATCGATCACTTCATTATTACTTTGTGCATCTTGTCTAAGCCTTTTCAGTCTGGCTTCTTGTTTTATCAGTTCTTCATCTTTCTCTATGATGATCCCTATGATGATCCCTTTCAGCTCTTGAATTCTTTGTTTTCTTTTATTTGATTTGAGCACCAAATTATTACACTCAGCAACCAAATAGCTCTTGCTTACAGGGATGTCATAATCACTTAGGTCATCTTCATGGTATGCAATCACATCCACTTCATTCTCTTGTTCTTCTTGGTGTTCAAGCTGTTGCAGATTCACATGTTACTGATTTGCAATTGGAGACACAGGAGCAGTGTGATCAGACAACACTTGGTTCTCTGAATTGGTGATTGAAACAGGAATAGTGCTTGCTTGAGACATCAACTCAGTCTTTCCTGTGTGAACAGAGTTTAGAGACTCGGTTATGTCAATGGGTTCAGTGTTAGCACTTTTCGGGGATGGTTGTTTTGGTGTATCTGGGAGTGGATGAATAGGAGATTGGATTTGGATTGGAGAAAGTGGTTGTGTGTTTTGTGAGGATGAGAGAGAAACTGATGGTGATTCTTGTTGTACAGGAGAGATAGGCTGGGTGTTGTTAGTGGATGATGATGATAGTTGTTGTGGTGATACATGGTGATGAATGGGTGAGATGGGCTCAGTGTCTATGCTGGCTGGTGATTGGTGTTGGTGAGGGGGTGTTTGGTTAGGTGAGTGTGATGCTTGTTCAGAATCAGCAGATGTCTCTGCTTGTTCATCTATCCAAATCAATGCTTGTGGTATGTCAGCATGTGCATCCACAACATGAGCAAACATGGGCATATCTTCACCTTGATATTTGCCACTGATCTTGTTTAGTACAGATCTCCCTAAGTGGGCTTGTACAAACACATCTCCTTCCCTCGCGATCCTTGGAAGTTCAGCATTGATAACCAGTTGCAGGAACCTTGGGATCATATACATCTTATCACTCCTTTGCAATTTCACTTGATCACACAGGCAGTTGAGAATGTAATCAGAGTGGTTATAGGTTCTACCCTCAAATATCCCGATAATTCCCGAGGAGATGTGTCTAGAGAACCTATCTAGTCCTGCCTTCCTATTTGAGATGCACTTTAGATAAGTGTGGCACATGAACCGATAGGGCTTGCATAACCTTCCCTTCTTGATCTCGCCTTTGTCAAAATCGCCATCATACCCCATTAGATTGAACACCTTCTCAATATATTCATTCTCAAACACATCAGGGTACCCTACTTCTCGATCTCCCAACTCAAGTGATCTTCTGATTATGTGTTCATTGAGCCGTATTCTTTCAGATAGGATGTCAGCAACAATCACTTCCTCGTCACCATCTGGTTCTACTCTAGCCGTATCCCAGAAGTCGATCATGTGAGCTTGATGAATCACAGGCTCTGCCATCAAGGCATAGAAAAGCCTGGACCATCGAAGATATCTGATGATATCTCGACATCCTTCGGAAGCAGGATCATCTGTATTCAGGAATGCGCACACATTGTGCTCTTTCGCGAATCTATTTGCCATCTGTAAATAAAAACGAAAATTGTTTTAGCATTAGTGTAACTCACATGAATTCGAATCGTTAAATGACAATCAAAGATTAACCAGTTCCGTACTGAAGATTAGAACATGACTTACCTTCGCGACACTGATATTCGATCACTGAATAATGATGTTTATGATTTCTTAGTATGGATTTTTGAAAGTTTGAATGAGGGGGGAAGTTTGCGCTTTTCTAGGTTAGAAAACTGAAAAGTGCTCTGAAAAAGTGATTAATGAATTCTTAAAGTCATAAACCTTATTTATAATCAGACACATTAATTTCTTTTATTAAATATGTTGGGCCCACTTCCCATTTATCCCTTTCCCTATACCCCGTTTATTTCAGATGCATCACATCTTCCGCAGAACATCTGCGGAACCTTAACATCTGCGGATGTCTTAACATCTGCGGATGCCTTTGTAGATCAAATGCAATACATCTCTTGGTGTTACTAGCCACATCCGTAGTTTACCAACCCTACGATTATGAAGTTACATTGTTACTGTTCCTTCTCCTGATGCAGAAATTTCACTGTTCCTTCTGCTGATGCAGAAATTTCACTGTTATTTCTGCTGATGCAGAAATTTCACTGCTATTTCTGCTGATGCAGAAATTTCACTGGAACTTCTGCGGAAATTAAAGTTTTGTTAAAACTTTAAATGTATGATGTCTATCAAGTAAAGAGACTCATTTATTGATGTTGGACATTGTTGACTTTGTTTGCATGGCAATTAAGTACAAGAAAGCAAGTTTCCTGTATACTGCATTCAAGTTAGTGCTCAAGTTTCAATTCCTTCAAAGTGAATTCACAGCTTTTTATTGATTTTCATGCATGACTTACTCCCCCTAAATTTGTGATTAATGTTAAGCTATTGCATTCATCAAAATTTATGTTAGAAATAGGCATGAAAGGCATATGACAGTCCAGTGATGGAGTAATTATTTATGAAGAAAATTAAACTAAGGACTCAAACGACACAAGCATGCATATATGTGGAGGGATCATACTATGACTGTAGGCTTCTGCTGATGTTGATGGTTGGAATAATACTTTGTCAAGTGCATACTTGATTGTAAGTATATAGATCCACTGAAATTCATACATGAGTAATGTATCAACTAGGCATGTTGTTTATCATGTTTTGAAGTTGGTTAATCAGTAACTATCATGTTTTGAAGTTGGTTAATCAGTAACTATCATGTGCTCCACTTCCAATTCTCATTAGAGTTGGTCCTCCGTAGGTGAGGCAAATCACCACTGTTTCAAACTTATTGACTATGTACATTAAGTTATAAGTTCTATCTTGAGACAGAATTACAGTCTCATTAATGCTTTGATGTTGAAGCACTTTTAAGTTAATGTATAGTTGATCACAAGGGATTCTTTTGAGAGCTGAGATATGATCTTCATAAAGTCACCAGGTCTTTACTTTCGTAAAACAGAGGTGCACTTAACCCAGGTCTTTGTTTACACAAAACAGAGGGAGAATGAAGATCACACTATTTAATCATATTCCCAGGTCTTTGTTCATACAAAACAGAGGGAATATGAAGTTTGCAAAGATAGAAGATTATAAAGTATTTTACATAGTGTGCTTTGGTAAGTGATTTGATCACATCAGGATATGACTTACTTGCCTGATCCTCAAAATGGAGTTCCCACAGACAGTCACCTGAGTCATTATGTTTGACATGCTCTTAGTGTAGTTTCCACTCAAGATGAACCTACTCACATATCAAAGTGTTGCAATGCAGTTTGAGTTTTAGTGATGAAGAAAGCCAAGCATAGTGTACTATCATTTCCCATACATATGTCATGCATAAATAAGCAAAAAGAAAATAATTTTTTTATTTATTTTTTTTTAAATTTATTATTATAGATTACTCTACACAAGGACAGTCATATGCTTTTGAAGATTTAGTCTAAGTTAATCATCCCCAAAGATTCTATCAGAAAATTAAATCTAACAGAATCAAAGGCTTTAGTGAACAAATCAGCAAGCTGGTTTGTTGTATCCACTTTGATTAACTTGATTAAACCCTTTTCTGAGCAGTCTCTCAGAAAATGATATCTGATTTCAATGTGCTTTGTTTTACTATGTTGAACAACGATGAACATAGCAGTTGAATTGTCAATGTGAATTGGTGTTTGAAGGAAATTGTAATTATAATCAAGTAATTGGTTTTGCAACCAAAGTACTTGAGAACAACCAGCTGAGGCAACTATGTACTCAGCTTCAGCTGTGGACACAGATACATTAGTTTGCTTCTTGCACTGCCATGAAACAAGTCTTGGTCCCAAGAATTGACATCCACCAGTTGTGGATTTTCTGTTGTTACATTAGTTTGCTTCTTGCACTGCCATGAAACAAGTCTTGGTCCCAAGAATTGACATCCACCAGTTGTGGATTTTCTGTTGTTGTTGCACCCTCCATAGTCACTATCTGAATATGAGAAAAGACTTAAATCTCCATCTTTTGGATACCACAGTCTTAGAGCTGGTTTTCCTTTTAAATATCTGAATATTCTCTTTACAGTATTCAGATGAGACTCCATCAAGTTAGGGGTGAAAACCACACCTTGATGACTATTCTCATTTCTTGATCTCTAACTTACCATGGTTGTAATCAAGTGACGAGACGAATGTAGTAACTTGAAGGGTGAAATAATGTTAGTGTTTCGACCTATCAAGCCAAAGCATGATCTCTGAACTTGAAAGAGACGCGATCGTTTTAGGTTGATTTTGATTCCAAGTTTGGAGCATTTAAATTCTTAAAACGATTTCATTCCCTTTATTCTCATGTTTTGATTTGATCTAGCTACATTAAACCATTTATTCCTTATTTATCGACTTTCATTGTGAGTTATCATCAAAACCTGATTACGTGATGGTAGTCTTCCTAAACAATCTATTGTCAAGTAAAGATATCATCTCTGATCGTGATGGTCGTTCCATCTCTCGTTTCTGGAAAAGTCTCCAATCAGCCCTTGGAACTCAACTGAATCTTAGCACAGCCTATCACCCGTAAACCGACGGTCAGACTGAAAGAACGATACAAACCCTCGAGGATATGCTCCGGGCTTGTGTCATTGATTTCAGTGGATCGTAGGATTCTCATCTTCCGTTGATTGAATTCTCTTACAATAACAGTTACCAGACCAACAGATGGCACCATTTGAGGCCTTGTATGGTCTGAAGTTGGTGAATCACAAATTACTGGTACGGAATTAATGCAAGAAACAACCGACAAAATTCATAAGATCCATGATAACTTGGTTACTGCTAGAAATCGTCAAAGGCTTTATGCTGATAAAAGACGTAAACCCATGGAATACAATGTCGGTGATCTCGTACTTCTTAAGGTATCACCTTGGGAGAGAGTGATTCGCTTTGGAAAGAAAGGGAAGTTAGCACCTCGTTACGTGGGTCCATTCAAAGTGGTTGAGCGAATTGGGAAACTGACCTACAAGCTTAAGCTACCCTAAGAGCACAACAATATACATCCGACGTTTCATGTTTCAAATCTCAAAAAAAAAAGTCTTGCCGACGAAAATTTCCACATTCCACTCGACGAAGTCAGATTGATGAATCAAGGCACTTTATTGAGAAACCTGTGGAAATTATGGATCGGGAAGTCAAACAACTCAAACGTAGTAGGATACCCATTGTCAAGGTCCGCTGGGAATCTAAACGTGGCCCAGAATTCACCTGGGAACGTGAGGATCAAATGAAATCCCAGTATCCTCATCTTTTCGTTTCAGCCTCCTCGTGAACAAATTTCGGGACGAAATTTCCTAAAGCAGGGGAGACTGTAACATCCGCAAATTTTCCAAATTGAAACCCAAACCCGAATCCATTTTTGAACTACTATTATTAAATTATTTTAATAATTTTAATGGATCAAATGCATTAAATGTGCAATTTATATTATGAAACATCTAGACAACTTATGATAATTTATGAATTGTAAATAATTCTTTTTCATAAGGTTATAAAGTTTATTAACCATTTTATAATAAATAACTAAATGGAAAGTCTTATTACGATTTATAAAGTTATAAAATAAAATTTTAATAAGCTTATAAATCGTAATAAGACTTTCCATTTAGTTATAATAAATAACTAAATGGAAAGTCTTATTACGATTTATAAAGTTATAAAATAAAATTTTAATAAGCTTATAAATCTTTATTAGTAATCATGAATTTAAATTATTAAGTGAAAATAAATAAACAAATTATAAAGTTTAAAAGCTTTACAAAAGTTATAAAGATTAACAAATAATAAATTTTATATATTATTCAAATTAGTATTATAAGTCCAGGGGTATTTGTGTAATTATTAAAACTTTAAATAAGACTTCTTACATAAAATGATAAACATTGGAAACCTCAGGGACCATTTGTGTCAATTAAAAAAATCAAACTGCATTCTCTCTCTTCCCTCTCGATTTCCCGGCAACCGTCCGGCCACCGCCGGCCAAGGGCTCCGGCGAACCCCAAACCACCTCAAAACTCGATTAAATTACTCCAAACCGGTCCCATTGTGATCGTGGGTCAGATTCGAATCCATCCACATGCTTTAATCATTCGGTATACAGCTCACACAACCACTCCTCGATCGCACCCACGTTTGTCGGCCCCTTTACACGCCAAGATCGCACTAACACCTTATTATAATCAAATTAAACGAATATGAACTACCATAAATCAGTTTCTAATCAACTCCCATTATCAATTTCGCTTAAAACGAACTCAAACACCACATTTCGAACACCCCTCGGTCGTAAACCTGCAACTCTGTTGAAGGCCACCTTCGGGCTTCAATCTTTGAAAAAAACCATAGGGCTTTGCATCAGTAACACCACGCGAAGCTAACCTCAAGTTTAATTTGATTTTCATCATTGTTTGAGCACTCATCGACTATCACCACAGTCGCGACCCATTTCGATCTTGAAACCATCGATCTAAGTTTCAATTCAGGTAATTGAGCATACATACATACTCGATTTTACACGTACAAACAAAGCCCTATGGTTATTACTGTTATCAGTATCGAATTAATGATCAATTGGGGGAGATTCGATCTAGGGTTCTTCGCGGTTTTGGGGGAAACAGGTTTAAACAGCTTAAAACAATTTGAAACCGATACCTTTCGCGGCTTAAGCCTTTGTTCCACCGGTTACACACGCGAATTCTGAACAGGAGGTCCCGGGTTCGACCCCGGGCCACCTCAAACATTTTTTTAAACCTCTTTTTAAGCTTTAAAAATTCTGAAAAAATTCTAGAAATTATAAAAAATGTTTTTACAAACATTAAAATTTTTTAGAACCATCAAATTATTTTCTAAAATTTATTTCAACATATTAATTATTTATTTTATAAATTGTTTCAAATAAATAACATAACTAGTTAAATTTTTATAAAAAAATAGACTTTAAATCATATCATCCAATTATTTCAATATATACACCTATTTAACAATCAAATATAATATTTGTTATTTTGATATTTATGTATTTATTGTATTAGTCGTTTAAATCATGATTAAATATAAAAGTTTTATATTTAAATCTTTCCAAATTCATTTTCATTTCTTTTAGTCATTTAAATAATTAAATATTTTAATTAATTATCATATAATTAATTAATAAAATTAATTATTTATTTTCCCACATTTTAACAATAAATCAAACGTTTACGCATATTAACACATTTATTTCTATTAAATTCTAAACAAAAAAATCACTTTTGATAAATTCATTTATTTATTTCAAGACAATCAAACTAAATAAAATTAGTTTATTTAAACTACCATTCAAAACCCTAATGGAACCCAAATATATTTCAAATTCCCAAATCATTATTATTCTAATTCTAGACACCGTTCCTTAGGTTAATCGTAAGGAAATCGTCGGTGTTTAATCTATCACATCCAGATTCTAATCTCATCAATCAAGTGAGTATTCATATCCCCTTTTTATATCATTTCCTATTTGGGGGAAATCATGTGATACAATATATTCATCATGATATTCTATTGTTATTTCATTCTAAATTCAATTCAAGACAGGTTATGTTATTACTTGCAATTATGTGAACATACTATGATAAACTGGACGACAGTAAAACCCTAATTCAATCAATCAATCCTGGTATCAATGGTAGATCTACTGGTTTGGATAACCCACCCCATATGAATAGTCGAGTGGTGATTGTGCCAGAGGCAGGAGTTAATCTATGGTGTATGTGTGGAGTCTATTATATGCAAGTGTCAAGTCAAGGGGTTGTTATTGTGTCGGTTTATCTATATGCTTTACTATTGCAATATAAGTCTTAACATTACCTTGTGAATTGGATTATTCTCAATCAATCAATCAATCTATATGTATACTCAAAACTGTGATTACTCACCAGCTAATTCGTTAGCTGACTTTATTTTCTCACATGATTTCAGGTTAAGCAAGTTAGTGGACTTCTACATGCTCATATAAGGCCCGGACTTAGTCAAAACAAAAGACAGTTACTATTTGTGACTTTAACTGTTGTATTAGCATTTGTTAAAATTCATGTTATCCTGTAATCTGATTTTAATATTATTTTCACTATTAGACAATCATGAGTTATGAACAATCAATCATTCCCTCGTCCGCTCCGATGATTCCGCCGTCGGTCGGGGTGTGACACCTCTACTTATTCATCTATCCATATCAATGCTTGTGGTATGTCAGCCTGTGCATCCACAACATGAGCAAACATGGGCATATCTTCACCTTGATATTTGCCACTGATCTTGTTTAGTACAGATCTCCCCAAGTGGGCTCGTACAAACACATCTCCTTCCCTCGCGATCCTTGGAAGTTCAGCATTGATAACCAGTTGCAGGAACCTTGGGAACATATACATCTTATCACTCCTTTGCAATTTCACTTCCAAGACTTCCTTAATTATTATAAAGTGAATATTGTAAGTATAGGTCATCTTGTATAAGTTAGAAAAGTGCAATAAGGCATCCGCAGATGTTAAGACATCGGTAGATGTTAAGGTTCCGCAGATGATCTGCGGAAGATGTGATTCATCCGGAATAAACTCAGTATACGGAAAGGGATAAATGGGAAGTGGGCCCAACATATTTAATAAAAGAAATTAATGTGTCCGCTTATAAATAACGTTTATGACTTTAAGAATTCATTAATCACTTTTTCAGAGCACTTTTCACTTTTCTAACCTAGAAAAGCGCACACTTGAAAATTGACTTAAGATGTAATTGCAATTTTCTTTGCAATTTCACTTCCAAGACTTCCTTAATTATTACAAGATTTAATTGCAATTTCATTAATGATACTTACACACACATCTCCTTCCCTCGCGATCCTTGGAGGAACTTTGTTTTTCATGTGAGCCATCAATGCTTGATTCTCTTCCAAGACTTCCTTTTCATACATACTCCAGTCACATGTTCCATCTTGAAGTATGATCAGTCCTGACTCCTTAGAATTACTTGGTCCTGCTGATTCATTTATGGCTGGTGGGGATGTACTTGTCAGTTGAGGTTGTCTGAGCAGAGATTTTTGAGGTTGAGCCTGATACTGCTGATGCTGCTGCTGATGTGGTCTCATCTCCGTAGGTGATTGTTGATTGCATTCTCTAGAAAAGTGTCCATAGAGATTGCACTTGAAGCATCTGACCTTGGACTTGTGAACACCAATCTTTGATGTTTTGCTAGCTGCAGCCAGGTTCTTGTTTCTCCTGAGATATTGCTTAGCTCTGTATGCAATCATTGTCATCTCCCACTGAAGATCCATCTCTTCTACTACATCAGGATGTAATTCTTCTAGATCTTGTTGGCAGACGTTTGCTGAAGTTAGTGAGCTCCCCAGATAAGCTTGAAAACTAGAGCTAAAAGCTGCAAAAGCTGCTTTTTGTTCTTCAGAATCCAATATTACAGTTATTGGTTCTGACTGATTGTTGAGAGGAGAGGCCTTTGCAGTTACTGTAGTAGTAGCAGTTCTCCCTTTTTCCTTTTGATTTTTACTCTGAGATGATTTCTTAGAGGGTTTTGAAGCATAGAAGCTTACTTCCTCCTCATCATCCCTCGCAGTGCAAGAGTTATCACCTTCACTGATGAATGCACTTCCAGCATTTTTTGTTTCTTTGAAGTGATATGGTGAGACATGAGTTCTCACACTCTTGTTTCTTGATTGTTCATCCATTTCAAGAGCCTCTACTTTAGCAACCAGTGTGTCGAGACCAGTTGTTTTGAGATCTATGGTGTTCTTGAACATGGACACAGTCTTCTTCCAACTTTCAGGCAAAGTATGGAGCATCTTCTTGTTTAGTTCCTCAGTAGTGTACTTCAACTCCAAGATATTCATCTCGGTAATGAGTTGCATGAATCTATGGAGTTGTTGAGGAATTGATTCACCCTCAATATGATGAAAGGTTTCATATTATGATCTAAGAGTGTCTTTCCTGATGCTTCTGATCTCATCACTCCCTTCACAGAGAGTATGAAGTATCTTCCACAAGGAATTTGTTGTTTTATAACTTTCACACCTGATCAATATCTCTTCCGGCAAAGCCATACTAAACAAACTGTATGCTCTAATATCAACTTTAACCTTTTTGACATCATCTAGTGACAAATCTTTTGTGCTGATTGGCTGATTCTTATTATTATAATCCGGCCCAAGGGTGGGTGGAATATAAGGACCTTCAGTGATGGACACCCACAAGTCAGAATCAGTGTAGTTCACATGATTCCTGAACTTGATTTTCCAGGATTTGAAATCAGCTTTTGTTTCCAACTTTGGTGGTTGATATGATCCACCAAAAGTACTCATATTGTTTAATTAAACGTTATGAATTTAACTCTGAATGTTAAAGTAGACAAATCTATCAAAGACTCAGATCTAATATTCAATTGATTTGAATATAGATCTAAATCAATCAAGCAATGAGAGAATGCTTGATGAATGATAAGTCGCTGAATTAATTGTTTAAAAGACAATTAAACAATTTTAATACTGATAGATCAATTGATCTAAATCAATGAGCACTTGGCTCTGATACCACCTGTGAATCCAAGGATCGCAATTCAGGAATTATCAGTATTAAAACAAAATCAAATTAATGATCGCGCAATTATCATTAATTGATGTTTAATCGTGTTAATTGTTATTGAAGAATACAAACACAATGTCATAGTAAATACGAACATAATAATTATTCAAAAGTATTTCATTAATTATTGAGTAATGATTACAAAAGAATAATTATGAATAACTATGAACAATAATTTCTTCAATCGAATGAATGTTGTTGATGTGACGGCGGCTAGGGTTGCACAATGATGTAATGCTTGATAGCCGTAATATTGCTTGATTGTGTTCACCGAGATGTGAAACCTAGGACTCGTATTTATAGGCATGCGTGTTTCTGTTAAGGAAACACCGGATCTCTTGGGAATCACACAGCTGTCAGATTGGACTAACAGCTATCACTTTGAATGTTGACTTGTTGATTAATAACACTTGTATTTAGAAAAATACAAGTGTTATAGCTCCGTGGTAACTTGGTCATCCGCAGATGTTGTTCTTCCGCAGGTGTCTTGATCCTTTCGAATCATAACTTGTTTCTTCCGAAGATAATGAATCTTCAGCAGCAATATTGTATATCCGCAGCAGTTCACACTTAGATTTCTTGACTGGTGGATAGTTCATCCGTAGAAGATCTTCGGATGTAATGTTACACAGTAAGAAATATATCTACGGAAGAACAAAATGTTCATCCGTAAATGTTTCTTACACTTAGTCAATTGATATTTGATCATGCAATTAATCAAAATAACACATACAGATATGGGTTAGCATATACAATAAATGCGTGCATAATTAATGATATTTACAATATTCATTACAAGATTTGATTAATGAGCTAAGCCTATACAAATTGATCTAGACATACACTTCCTAGATCTAACAAGTATTATTGAAAACACTATCTGTATTCACTTTTATGTTTTAAGATGAGCTGAATCGATAACGATCAAAGTCAAGTCGCATAACGTAAGAACACCTATTAAGGTCTCGCCGTGAAGTGCAAACAGGAGGATTTTAGTTGAAGTTAAAAAAAGGTAAAATAGTTAAAAGGGGGGAGGTTTATTTTTTTAAAAAAATTAAAAAGGTAAAATTGTCATTTACACATATTTAATAAATGTTTTAACCAAAGTTGGTGCCAGATCCTAAGATGTTAAAAAATATAACTATACCTTATAACATGCAACTTGGTAAAGGTAGGATGTGAATGATATACATTTTAGGTCTAACTTCAAAAAGTTTCATGTTTGAGATCTGTGGTTGTCTTTTGTAATATTTTTAGGTTGAGTAAATTACTATTTTACCATTTTAATTTAAAAACAAGAAAAAAGTGGACATCCCTTCATGAATAGTGAACATTGCAAACATGCAATCAGTGCACGGTGAAATTGAAAAAAAAAATTCTTAAGTCGTTTGAATTAAACCTCATAGTTCTCAATTTTCAAACTCATGTAGACTGGTTTCTATAGTAGATCAATTTGTTAACTTACCACCACACCATCTCAAGCTCATGTAGACCAGTTTCTATAGTAGATCAATTTGGTTTTTGCTCAAATTTCTTAAACTTGTTCGGGCGTAAACAAGTCCAGTTTTGAGTAAACAATGGTAACCAGTGGTAAAGTTGACCCAATTATAAATAACAACACATCTATCTATACTAATAAAAGAATGTTTTAAAAGTCACATGACACAATTCTAGGTCTTCTAAATTTTATTTTCCTGTTTCTCTCTCCTAATAAATATCACATTAACTACTAATTATATTATTTAATTTTTTTCATATAAATTTTTTATTAAATTAAAAAAGAGATCTTTCTACAAATACAATTTCTAAAGAAATAAGTTTTTATAAAATAAGAATATGTTTAAAAAAAATCTATCTATACTTAAAAAAAGGTTTTTAGAAGCCACATGGCATAATTCTAGGCCTCCTAAAAAATATCAAACTTTTTAAAAAATACAATATATTTTGATACCTGTGTTTTCTAAAAAATAAAATTCTTATGAAACAAAAATAATTAAAATTCAAAATTTAAAGAAATTATTAAAAATGACACTTTATTAAAAACAATTTATTTTAAAACAGTTTATTTAAAAACCTATTTTTTTAGAAAAACAAAAAAAATTAACAAAAGTTTAAAAATGACATTGTTCTTTTATCACTTGTATGTAATGTCAATCATATCTTATATCAAACATCATTTTATAATTGATTAATTTTTGTTAATACGTATTTAATATTTATTTATTTAACCCGTGTAATAAACGGGGTATTAACCTGGTTGACGGCTATGGATACAGGGCCTCTATCAAGTTGTGGAAGAAAGTAGAAATCAGAAGTTCACTACTCACAGTTTTGAATTTTTTTTTTTCTCTTTAACTAAAAGGTAACTGTCATTTTCAAAAATCAATGTTAAAACCCTGGTGGTGTTACAAAATGACATCCAGAGATGTTAAACATACTACCTTTTTAAAGTTAGACCTAGGATGCATGAATTTTGACATAGTGCACTATTTGTGTAATCAACTCCTATATATTGACAAACACTTCTTGCGACTCCATATGGTTAGACCCTTCCTAAGGGAGCCACAAATAGGGCACTTATAAATACTACAACAGGAGCCACAGGCGTGCACATAGGTCTCACTCCCATATAATCTATTGTTTGTTTACTTCCTGTAATGCTAGAGTCAGGTTGCAGATTTCCATGATGAGGCAAACGTGTTTGTAATATGCAAATTTGAATAGACTCGGTGATCCCACACTCTTAGATAGTCTGGATCCGGTATAGCAACAACACACATAATATCAGGCATGCTTATGGGTAAGCTTGTCAATTTAGGTTATATTTTCTCTAATGAATCTTTAGGGAGAAAAAGACAATTTAAATCAAAACAAGAAAAAATGAGAGCGCCACCTAGAGTACATAAGACAACCTATCATTTTACTGAAAAAGATATGTTATCAAGAATATTTAATAGAGAACAATTAGATAACTAGAAACGCTTTATAAACCTTCGATCGTATACCCATATATGGTCGAGATCTCATTTTGTTATGTCTCTTCTGCTCCATGAATCACGCCTGTCCTCTATAACAAAATGTGGTTCCCTTAGTTTCAGACTATTTGGTAGTTCTCATTTACACTTGCCCAATTATTCAATTTTATTTTTGTAATTGTATATGTGTTACTAATGCTAACATTGACAAAATGTCCAAATGACTAAGGCAATGCACAATCATTGGAGCACAAATTAGAAAACTCTATAACATCATTCTCGGGAAAATGATATACAACTGCCCCATGTATAATTAAATTAAACTCAATACACCAAATCTACATTTGCAACTTTGCACAATTTTGCAGGGGCAATTCATGTACACTTAAAGATCCTATGCAATGAAGAACAGATGCAAACAAAAAAACAAAAACAAACAAATTCAAAATCAGGAGATGATTCATCCATGGTGAAATTACAACTTACAAGAGGTTATTGACTCATTTAGGAAGGCTCCACCATCATCTTTAGGTCCAATTCTTCATCGGAATCGATCACGTCTTCAAAGTCATAGTACGGGTTTACCTGTTTAACAGGATCAAGGTTTGATCTTGGTATTTAATTCTCTCTGTTTATTATAAGTAATTGATTAATAAAATGAAAAATAAAAGTTGATACCTTGGGTCTAGGGATGACGGCTTCAAAACTATGAAAGATGGGGGTATCAAAATTAGGGGATTTCAGGACAATGTATGCTCCTTTGTTTTTGTACCTCTCTTCTGTTGCCTGCAAATGAAAATAGATGGTGTTAAGTCCTAAAACATGTTTGGGAACAAATTTTTTTACTGATTCAAGAAATATAATTGTAATAATATTGCTATAACTAAATCCAAAAGGTTTCAAGTTTCTTCATAGAGGCAGGGAAGATGTTCACATAAACACAGTTGAGACATTCATGAATCTAACCACGGTTAATCGTTCTACTAGGGTTGAGAAATTTATAAAAACAAACAAACATAAGTACATAACTAGCAAGCATCACAGTGTTGTCACTTCTCTGGATCCGCCTTAAAAAACCTAGTATAGATGTCACACAAGGAATTAAAAATGTAAATACTAAGATAGTAGATTAGAGATTAGTATATTACTTTACTCTACAGATACAAAAGAAGATAAAATGTTTACGATTATGGTTTGGGTATACTCCTATGTATGTTTCGCGATCAGGCCGAGTATCACCTGGCCAGGTATCACCTGATAGCATGCCTGCAAATTTTTTTCAACCTAATCACATATTCGGTCTCGTCCCATTTTCTGTCTGGTCAGGTTTGCCCATGGGGTCCGGGAAAATTTGTCATTTGTATCGATAATCCTCCATTGCTCCATTTATAAACAGTCCCTCAGACTCTTCTATGCGACCGTCACTTCTCCAACTCAATTCTTGTACACCGACGATCTACATATCACCTAGCCGAAATATACGCGATCCCATATGTAATCTTTTATCACCTATCTACTATGCTTGTGGTGCAAGTCTTGCTTCTAATCCTATTTTTAAGGTTGTAGAAGAGGTTTATCCTATCCTGGTTGATGTCAAGCAATGCTTATGAAACGACGACATCGCACTCCACAGCCTTTGGAGTTCGCTCCATTACCTCCTGAAAACACCAAGTTGGATATGGTTGGATTTTTACTCCAAAAGTCTAGTGATGATAAACATAATCACCTAAAGGCAGGTTTTTGGCTAGGATTACAGTGATACACTTCCCGAAATTACCACTATGCAAATTTTATTGTATATAGCAGCTATTCAAAATTGGTCCCACCATCAACTTGATATTAAAAAAGCCTCCATGGTGATTTGCAAGAAGTATTTCGGAGTAACCTCTTTGTTTTGTTGTTTTTCTTGTACAAGGGGCGCAAATTTGCAAATAACAGAGGCCTCTTTATTGGCTTAAACAGTCTTCAAAGTCCCAGTTTGGTTGATTCAATACTATGATAGAAGAATTTGGGATAACAGATAATGTCGCAAACTCTATTAGCTTTAAGGACCACAATACTCCTACTTCACAGTGTATGTTGATGACATAGTAATATCATCGAGAATGACCTACATCCAATAACTAAAGGATCATTTGTTCAAACATAAATAGACTAAGGATATGGGAAGACTTAGATATTTTTTCTAGGCATTGAAGTTGCAAAATGAAAAGATGGAATTTCAATATCTCAGCAAAGTATGTCACAGATATCATTGAGGAAGCAAGTCTAATAGATTGCAAACCAGTGGACATTCTATCGCATACTAATGTTAGATCCTAACAAGAAAGGAAATAGAGTGTTAGTTTGAAACCATAACCAACTAACAGTAACTCAATTAGATCCTATTTGTTGTGTGTGTGTCATTACTCTATTATTCAATTCTCTGTGACATTCGTGGGAAACCCCACTTCAGATTTAAGTGCATCAAAGGAACTCTTGGAAAAAGTTAAAAAACATAAAACAGTGGGAATTATTGTATTTAAATATTGATGTGAGGATCACTTATTGTATTTACCATGAACATGTTTATTAACCCATGCGCCAAGTTAAACACTGAACTTTTAGGACAAAAGAAAGAGCATATACAAAATGTGCATGTGCAAATTATACAAATTAGTTTATGAAAATTATAAAAATTTACTAAATATCTATATTTTACATCAAATAACAATAAGAAGCTACTTTAAACTTAAATTTAATTATAACAACCTCATATCAATAGATACGTTTACAGTAAATACAATGAGTAATTATATAAGTTTATAATAATAACACACTGAAATGCATATTCAACACCATTATTCAAAGAAAACTTTAGTTTTTAATATGATAAAAGAATCTAATATACCATTTATTATTATTCAATTGTAAATGAGTAATGCACAATTAGATTACTAGTTCCATCCGTTCACCGTGAATTCAGTAACCAAGCAATAATTGCATCAAATATTTTCCATCTGTTAAGAGAAACTACAACTAATGCCACCCTATCAAAACAATAACCTATTCATCCTCACTTTCCAAACACCAAGCCTCACTTATCAAAGGTAATTAAAGCTGAGCCCTTACATTAAAAAAACCATCTAAACCTCAAGTTGAAACATTTAATAATAGAAATGACGAATATGGGAGACCGGATCAAATGAAGTAGGTAGGGCATACCAAATGGTCGAAACATCTAATATAGGCTCAACTTGTGCAAATAAATATAATTGAAAACATAATTTATAAAATAGATAATAAACATAACTTGCAGTATTAAGTAGAGAAAATAAGATCAGCAGCAGAAAGACACCTGAAACTGTGGATAGTCAGGAGCACTGAAAACTGTAATCAGTTTGCCAGATGGTACTACATGATCAATGGTGTACCCTTCATCCATTCCTCCAAGACCAGGCCGTTTTTCCCTAGCATCAGGACCTTCATGAGACCTAACAATCAACTGCAGTGATAATAATAATAAAGATGATGATCTACATAAATGTACCTAAAAAGGTTAGAAGAAGTAACACCATGAAAGTGAAGAAAATATTCATTACATCACCTTAAGACTGAATTTCTTTAAGAAGTCTTCGGTGCAATCTGGGCCCCACAAAAGACCAATGCCTCTTTCTTTGTTTGGAGAAAGGCCGGGTTTCATAGACGGGTCAGACCATAAAACATCTCCGGGGATCAAATTTGGGCCTTCCCATGGGGGGTTAAGGACAGTTCGTCTAGCTTTAGATAATTCCTCCAAAGAACCAAGAGATAAAGGAACCGACTCTGCGGTCAGTATAACTTTACGGTTCTTTTTTCCTTTAGCCCGTTTTGATGGGGTAGCTGGTATATTACGGAAAACCCCTCCATGTGCTGTATAAACACGCCCTGCTATAATTGAAGCAAGAGGAAGTCCTTCGAAACATCCTAAACACTTACGATAAACATGTTTTCCTTTATAATTGTCACCATATTTGGCCAAAACTTCCTTTTCAAAACCATATACTGAGGTACAATATTTGGATTCATGATTTCCACGAAGTAGGAAAACTCTTTGTGGCATAAAGACCTAAAATACATGTCATATCAGTATGAGAAACTCAACCTCAGTCATTAAAACAAAAAAATAACACGGTTTCTCAAGTAAGAAAAAAAGGGTCTAACGTACATCTTTTCTTATTTCCCGTTCTTTTGTTAATAAATAACATTATATATGGACAAATAAGGTATTACTAACAACAACACGTTTATATGCTTTAAAACATGCGCTTTAAAAGGAGACATGTTACTAATTACCGCTTCATTAAGCTAACTAAACAAGTTACACAAGAGTCAAGAGACTTGCATTGAATCAACTAAGTTCTTCGCTTTTTTGTCATACATTCTCATTATGCATAATATATTGCTAGTTAGGTAATCTAAATCCAAGTTACAATTTATATCTCAGTTTAGTTCTTGTTTGTTTCTAAGAGAAGCTCTGCACATCAGGTTCTGTTAACAGATCACAATGACAACACATAACATCCAAATTTTACCCAAAATAAACAAAACACACCACACAATTTGAACTCTATCTACAAAACCAAACTGAAATCAACAGTAAACTTACTGATCTCCACCCAAGAAACCTAAAAATCTTTATCCAACAAGAACAGTATTCATGTAAATCAAGATTCTTTAAAGAATTACTCACTTTCCAAGCCAGTAGAAGCAGAAACGTCTCAAGCCCCCAAGCTCCTCGATCAACATAATCCCCATTAAACACATAAAACCTATTATCAGCCGGAAGCCCCGAATCCTTCAACAAAAACAGCACATCATGCAGCTGCCCATGCACATCTCCCACAACCACCACACAAGATCCCTCCACACCATCCTTATCAGGCTCAATCGGAACACAATTCGGCTCCTTATGCAAAATCTTCGACGCCGTGAGCACAAGAGCGTCAAACACCTCCACCGGCACCACCGTCGGAAACTCCGACGGCCGGAGGTTCCTCGACGACCAATCGAACGTCGACATGAGGCTTGTGACCCAATCTAGGGTTAGATCGCCACCAGGGGCCATGAAATGGGGATCTGAGGACGATTAACAGAAGGATCAGGGGAGGTTGAGGGGTTTCTGGCTACGTCGGAGAGGGAGGAGGAGGCGGCGGAGAAGAAGTCGGAGGAGGAGGTTGACGACGGTGGGTGGCCAGCGGCGACGGTGATTTGGGCGGAATCCGGCGTTGGTGTTGGTGTTGGTGGTGGTGGTGGTAAAGATTCAGTGGATTCCGGTGGGGATAACATCTGATTGTGGATGAAGAAGTGAAATTGAGTAAATTATGTGAAATTGAGAAGAAACAAGAACAAGCCTTTGATGTGTTAGAGCTTCCTCAAGTGAAGTAGCCTACTTTGAGATTTTTTAAGTACGTTGCTTTTTTTTTCTTTTAATGACAGGATGGAGCTTATATTAGTAGAACCAAGCTAACAAGAAACTAGCAAGTACAAACACTAATCATCAAAATTATATATATATTAAAGATATAAGCTCTTAGCTACAGTAGTACAGTGACCACCGACCCCCTTCCCCAAACTCCACCTCCCCCGCCGCTCCCTCCTCCTCTCCGCCACCACCACCCTCTCCCTTCCCTCGCTCTCCACCGCCACACCAACAGACACCACCATCACCGAACGCATCTTCTTTTTGACTTCAGCATCTGCCTCGGTCGATGATGAAGACGATGAATCGATGATGAAGACGATGAATCGATGATGAAGACGATGAATCGATGATGAAGACGATGAATCGATGATGAAGACGATGAATCGATGAATCGATGATGAAGACGATCCAAACCGGTGCCCTCCCTCCGCGCTCCTCTTCACCGACGCCCTCCTTCCGCCACTCGCGATGGTGGTGTCGCGATGGTGGTGTCCCGAGGGTGTGCGGTCGCGACGGCTGTGATGGTGACTGTGGTTTCGGGGGCCGACGAGGCCGATGGCGATGATGGTGGTCGATGGTGGTCGCGATGTGGTTTCAATTCTTCAAACGTAGGTGAGTAAATCTGTGGTACCAAGATTTATTGAATAAACATGATCTCTTGACTAATCTTGTGATTATGGGATGGAACTGAATCATATTTTACGGTGCTTCTTCGTGTTCAAGTCATGCATACAAGGTGCTCGATGAAATGCCTGCATACCCAAATTCCTTTAACAACATTGATGTTCACTCTTTTATTCTAATTGGTTGTTATCTGTTGTTGTGTTGGCTAAGGAAGCGACTACTATTTGGTTGTGATTGTGACTTAGTGATTGTTGAAACTTTGAAACACTTACCAGGAGATCAAGAGATGTAATAGTGAGTATAAGGTGACAAATATTGCAGTAATTGGTGGCTCTGTTTTCTACTCATTTGCATCTGTTCTTCCCTCCTTCGCAAATTTCCATGCTGCCTGATCCTTACAAGCTCCCTACGGTGATTTTCTGAAACTGTTTTGATGATTTGTGTGTTGATTGGTGTTACTAGGGTTTATGTTTTCTTTGGTTTTTTTTGTTGTTCTTGAAATGTGATTGTTTGTGGGTTGTGTACAACAATATTAGAAGATTTAGTTTACTTAGTTGTTTAAGATTCATAACTAATTGTTCACTGAGTTTAGTTGAAATCTGTGTTGAGCTTTGTGAATTTGAATTTTGAATCTTTTTTTTTTGCACAAATGTAGGGCGCTTTATCATATTGTTGAATTTGTTATTTGTTTATCAGTTCTGAAAAACTTCCTTTCTTTTTATGTTTAAGTATGTGTGGCTGTTGATATATTTTGTTTCTGAAACTCCTTTCAGGCTTATTGTTTATAAGCTTGACCAAATGGGTGAGTAAACGCAAATCAAGATGGGATTTTTGACAGAGAGTTTGGAACCAGCTTATGCTCCTTTTGGTATGCGTTTTTTTTTTCACCCCCAAATTGTCTTTAGATTTCTGTTTTCCTGTGGTGCATAATGCAAAACTTATTTCATGTTTAAGTATGTATGGTTGTTGATGCATTATGTTTCTGAATCTGATTTTCAGTCCTACTATTTATTACATTCTTGAAGATATGTGTTCCTTCTTTACCACCATACTGCCTTTAGATTCTGTTTACATTTTTACAATGTATGATCATCTCTGCATTTCTGCTCTAGAACTCAAAAAGTTTTAGTTTTTATTGGTACGTTACTAGGTTCCTAATTTAAGTAAACATCCATTTCTAAGTAAGTGAAATAAAAAGAAGCAAAGGAATAGTTTGTGTTATGAAGCCTAGATAAGAGCAGAGAGCCTACACCCTATATGTGTGATCTTGGAGGTTGATATTTCTTTGTAAAGAGGAGTCTTAGGGGGTGTAAAATTTGAAGAAACTTAGACATGTATTGTAGTCTGTAGATTTTGGATGTCCAGCAAATTTTGGATAGATTGTGATGTGGTGATTCTACTTGATCAGTAAATAGCATCTATTAGTTTAATAATGAAACAGAAAAGTCAACGGGCTTCGGAAGAAATGCGGAAATGTACTAAACTATGGTGTAAAACTAGGTGCGTCTTGTGTGATGAATTAATGTTAGAGACGGTGCAAGGATATAGTATTTGTTAGTGTCTTAGCGAGTTATACTTGAGAGAAGGAATTACAAGGTTATGTGCAGATTTAGCATAATTAAACAGTAAAGGGACACGCATATTGGAACTGAGAATGTCACTGATCGTGTTAATTCAACTTTGTAGCAACATGAACTTCAATACCAAAAGTTGAGCAGAGAACGAAGCTGGATACGACCCAATATGTCAAAAGCTCCTCTCCCTGCTCTCAAGGTTAATGTGAGTCACTTAAATTATTTTATCACTTTTACGAATTAAGATGAAGTAGCCGTTAAGGTTATCGACGGAGTGAGAGTCGTAGCGACGGGTTTGTTTTACCTTTCTACACGCTTTAGGATTTTACATTGGAATGGTAACCGTTACATTTTGTTTGACATTTGCGTTTTGATATTTGGGATCATGACGAAAGACCCCGCGCAACGCGCGGGGCAAAAAAAACTAGTTAAAACAAAAGAAATTACATAATTATATTGAAAGATCTTCAAGCTTGCTAATCTACGTCGAGCTTTTAGGAACGATTTTTGATCCAAAGAAAGAAGGTTGCCTTGATACTTCTTACGATGTTCGCGATTGAAGTAGACTTATTAATGTTTACTAACTCGTGTATTGCTTACCATAAACTCCACATCGTGATTGATACAATTGCTTGGATTACCTTTTTTTTTTGAAAGGAAAAACTTCATTAACACAAACTTCAAGACCTCAAATCAAGGACTTAGCGAGCAAACACCACAATACATCAATCCAAAGGGAAATTACATCAAGTTTTCCAATCAATATATTTCCAACGAGACCTATTACGGATCCAAAAATAAGTCGTCGCTTTGATGTTCTCCACGAGCTGAATCGGTTGCCGCTTCTTATCATTGAAAACGCGTTCGTTTCTTTCGTTTCATATCATCCAAATGGTAGTATAAGTAATTCCTCTTAAGATGTACTTCGACTCCTTAGACAAGGATTGAGACTCCGGCATTTGAAGCAGATCCGGAATGTCGAACAAGATATTGTGACTTATCTTGCACCAATTTTCTATACGAGACCAAACGTCATGCGAGTAACTACACCGGTAAATAAATGTAAGCTAGTTTCCATACCATCCTTGCAAAACCTACAACCGGTTTGTTGAAACGAGACTCCCCGTTTGATGAGTTCAGCGATGGTGGGAATGCGGTTCCGAGCGACCCTCCAAGCCAAAATTTTGCACTTCAGCGGCATCCAACCTTTCCATCTAATCCCAAGACTGCCATCCCCCACGTAATTGCTAGACAAAAGTGCAGGATCGATTATGGGTGGTTTTTCTCTCAACTCACTGTGAACAACACTCAGCAAGTAGTCTATGAAGAGTTGATCACAATATAACAAGTAACAAGCAGTAAGAAAATTAACACAGCAAGTAAATTTTCAAGGTACTTTATATATTACTTCTCAACTCAAAGGATTACAAGACTCTTGGACTCAAATCACTTATCTAAAGAGTTACAAGGAGAAGATATATATAATACTACCTACAGCCGGATATACTTTGATACCAGCTGGACAACATCTATACTACAAGACTCTAGGTGAGGTCTTTCAGACATTTTGCCTGAGAGTTGGTAGTCAGGACATGTCCCTGACTTACCTTTTGTCACCAAGTAAAGTTGGTAACATGTACTATCATAAAAAGGTGAACAGTAGAATAAAGTATGGTCAACAACATGGCTCTTTAGGAAGATACCATGTTGTATCAGAGATCTGCAGCGGACTGTCAGGGACCATACTTTTATCTGCTGGTCATAGCAATGTCTTCCGAAGGATAAAGTGCTTCGGAAGTATAACTTCTTCCGAAGGCACTTATTCTTTGGAAGACTTCTTCTTCCGAGGCTTGGAGTTTTCTTTGTCTTCGGAAGCAGACTTTGTCTTCAGCTCTTTCATCAGACTTTGTCTTCGGAAGCTTTCAGACTTTGTCTTCAGCTCTTTCATCAGACTTTGTCTTCGGAAGCTTTCAGACTTTGTCTTCAGCTCTTTCATCAAACTTTGTCTTCGGAAGCTTTCAGACTTTATCTTCAGCTCTTTCATCAGACTTTGTCTTCGGAAGATAGTCTTCAGCTGTTGGCTTCAGCTGTTGTCTTCAGCAGTTGACTTCAGCTTTTGCCTTCAGTAGATATCTTCAGCTGTTGGCTTCAGCTGTTGTCTTCAGCAGTTGACTTCAGCTTTTACCTTCAGTAGATATCTTCAGCTGTTGTTCTTCAGACTTTTGGAAGATCTCTTGCTCAGCTTCGGAAGCCTTTGAATGTAGTACCAAAAATGACTATGTGAAGTATTTTTGGTTGCACCAGCCTCATCATGATCCAACAAACTCCCCCTAGGCTGATGCTACCAAAACTTCACTTCCCTCTTCTTCTCAAAGTTCTTAGCACTATGGAAAGTAGATGTTTATCAGTGTCTTTATTCTTTCCTGATGTGGTGCTGAGAATCTTGTACAGATCCTTGGTAGACAAAACCTCCACTCTGTCTCCTTGGATTATATGTACCCTTTGTTGTGGCCCTCTGAAGAGAGTTAGTTGATGGGAACTATAGTCATATTCCCATTTAACTATTGGTTCCAATTCAGGACCTTCCACCATCTGTAGAAAGGCTGTGCCTTTGGTGGTTGGTCTTTCCTTGTCTTCCACTCTTTTCAACTTCAACTCTTCTGCAATCTTGGCTCTTCTACTTTGTTCAGCCAAGTGGTGACCGCTGATATGATTTCTGATGTGTGCAGCAGTCTTAGAGTTGGAGGGATTGGAGAATGGCTTCTCAGCAAGCTCAGCAAGATCAAATCTGCTGAGATGCAGGAGAGAAGTGGCATTGAGCCTGTTGGTTTCACCGTTCTCCCTTTCCACAACAAAGTTGTGAGAAGGTTCATCGAACCTCCACTGGATTATAGCATTCTAGGTCCAGGAGATTGACTAGAAATCCTGTCCTCTTTCCTTGTATCCAGTAGAGTCACCAGTCTCCTTCTTAGTCTCTTCTCCTCAGCATTGAGGGTATCGGAGTTGAGACCAAGAAGTCTTGTAGTCTGGCCCAAAGTGTCTCTAGGCAACTCAAGAAATTGGCCTAGGGTGAGGGAGCTTGAAGAGTTATCAACATAGGTGATGTTGATAAGCTCTCCCTCACAGGAGATGCTGCTCAAAGTGGTGCAGTTGATGAGCCTCGTCTTGAACTCCTTTATTTCCTCAAAGGAGAGATGTTGAGGAGGCTGAGGGGATGGCCTTGGTTTTTGTTGGGTAGGCTTAGGTTTAGAGGTTTTGGGTTGTGTCTTGGGTTTTAGGATGGGTAGTTTGGGTGGTTGAGGTGATGTGATAGGTTTGGGTAGAGTTTGGGTTGAGGGGTGAAGGTTTTATCAGTGGGTTCGGTTTTGATAGGAAAAGGGGTTGGTTCTGGTGTGGGTTGTGGCTGTGGTTGAGTGGCTGGGGTTGAGACCGTTCCCTGTACCCTCCTGTACATCTCCCTTCTCTTCCCCAACGGATGTCAGCTTTGATTTCACTGACTATCTGTTGGAATGTCCTTTCGGACATAGGTCCCACCTGCCTACCAGAGAAGCCATGAGCCCGGAGATAGTCTTTCATCCAGGCTTTGTCATTGGACTTCTTGGTGGCAGTGACCCCCTTTTCTTCCTCCCTCCTCTTTTTCTCCCTCAACTTCTCCCTAGCAGCCTTCTTCCTTTCCTTCTCCATTTGATCCTGCTCTTTATTGTGGAGCAGCAGGATCATGTCATCGTCATGTGGAGACAGTTCAGGAAGACTGAAGCTTCTTGAGAGTAGGAACTTGATCCTATCCTCTCTCAGCTTCAGGGCGTCCTCCCTTCGCTCTTCTTCTTCTCTCTCCAAGGCTAACCTGGCTTCTTCTTCTTGTTTTAGCCTGGTTGACCTCTCCAAGTCACCAATCCTCTAGTGGTAGCAGGAGTATTTCCTCATTGGCAGCTCCTAGACTGATGAGCTGGTCAATGAGTGTTGTTCTTCTCCTTTGGTTGATTTCTTCCTGATTGGCTGCAGCTGCCTTAGAACTAGCAGCTAGCAGCTTTTCAGTAGGAAACCTACCTTTCTTTTGGAGCTTCTCAATCCTCTCCTCCTCCTGAAGCTCTTCCACAGTCAATTTTCTTTTTCCTTTGTCTTTGGCGTGCTTGACTGTGGTGGTTCTTGGATGGAGGGTTGTGATTGAGAGAGAAGTTCAGCTGGTGTTTGGGTTGGAGGAATGTCAGAAATGTCCTCCCTGCTCACCTCAGATGCTATTTCAGCAATAACATCTGTGATGGTCAGTTCCTCAGACATCTGAAATAAGCCTTCCGCAGCTTCTATTTCGGCCTCGGAAGACTTTTCTTGTTCTTCCGAGGCTTCCATGTAAGCTTCGGAAGCTTCAGCTTGAGCTTCGGAAGATGAGACTGCTGCAGGTTCTGTCCCAACTGTTTCAGTTGCTGGGCCATAGTCCCCATTTCCCCTTGAAGCTAATCTCAGGTTCCATGTGGACCTTAGGTTGACCAACTTCTTCCATAGTGGTAGAAGGTGCAGTCAGTCTTTGAAGCTCCTCAGCCCCAAAGTATATAAGTGTGGTGTCGGGGCTGGGCTGTTCTAGGGATGATCTCAATACAAACTTTGTGAAAAGTCTGTAGAGATCTTGAAGCATCTTTGAGTCAATCTCTAGAAAAGATTGAGATGACTCGGTAGTGTGATGAGTTGGGAAGTTAGAGATTGGGTCTGTGGTTCCTCAAGTATTTGTCTCTGAACTTTCTCCCCCTTTTTGGTAGCATCATCTTGAGAGCTAGATGAGCTAGAGGAAGAAGTTAGTGAGACCTGAATTGGTACATGCCTAACAGACCTCTCCGTCTGTTTCTCAGCTAGTTTAGCCTTGAGGTTATTAATCTCAAGTTGCTGAGTGGCGGTCCTTGATTCTAAGATCCTCACCTGTGATTCCAGGTTGGAGACCTTAGAAAGCAAGTACTGAAGTGTTAGTTGCATACTTCCCTTATCTTCATGAGAAGAATCACGGGGAGATGAGATAACATACCTAGTATGCTCAGTCTCACCACCAGATGTGGCTTCTTGGCACCCTGGTTTCCTTTGCTCAGAGTCATCTCTTTCAGAGATGTCTATGGGCAAAGTTGCCGTAGACTCAGTCCTAATTATGTTACCACTGTCCTGAGAGCTCAATAAGAGACTCTGAGTAGTGGCAGCTGAGCCTACATGAGTCCCCTCCACATCAGTGGAACTCACCTCAGTAATTGGCTGCTGATAGGGGCTAGAGACAAGGGATCCCTCTTGGCTCTGTTGATCTTTCAGAGGGTGTTGTAGATCAACTTCATGGCCATGGAGGGATGTAATCTCTTCATCAGTGCGGAGTAAAAGGTCAGTGAAAGATAGGGAACTTAAACCTACTGACCCGGGACCTAGATCAATGTCTACAGGCATTGAGCCTGTGGTGGGGCTGTCCCTAGAAGGCTGCACAGGGGAGTGTAGAGACTCACCCTGTGGGCTTAAGGCTTGGGGTTCGGGCTCAGAGGTTTGAGACTGAGGAGGCTCAAAACCCATATTAAGGTCAATTGTGAAGGATGGTGTGACCTCGGACTGAGTGGGAGCCCATAATTCCACTCTAGCCCTTTGGGTGTGAACAGGAGGAGCTTGTTCAATCAGAGTAGATTGAACAAGGGTTCGTTTTGGACGTCTCTGGTATGTATCTTTGATGGGTAAAGAAGGTTTTGGCATTGTGGTGGATGTTGCTGGTGTGGGTTCATCACCTGTGGGGATAACAGGGATGTCACCAGGAGCTATGCGCTCAGTCATCTCTGGAGGTAGTGGAGTGTACCTTCCAGTGAAGTTGGCGGACATCTTCTTCAGTATCTTGAAGATGGTAGGTCTCACTTGTGGAACAGTAAGAGCAGCTGCGCAGACAAGCTTGCTCGGTTCCATCTCACAGTTGATTATGTGTTGAATAAATCGGGATACATGAAGAATGTATCCCTGCTCAGATTTCCGATAAGGTTGGTCAACACAAATCGTGAGTAGTTGAAGCGAAGACCTCTCACCAACCCATAAACTAGGCATCCTAGTTCATATGGGATTTTATCCCAACCCCCTGATTGTTGGAGAGGCAATGCAGGATAATATGCAGCAGGAACTTCTAATGGTAAGAGAAATTAAACTTGTACACGATTGATCTGCTGACATCTCCTCCATATCCATGAGGATATAGGTGCCTTCCAAGTCTTCTTTGGGGAACTCAGTAGGAGCCCCATCATCATGGAGCTCGAGATGCTCCCTGATGAGCTGTTCAGTGATGACCAACTCTTGGCCACAAATGCGGGTTCTTAGGACTCGAACCCCATTCAGAACTGCAGTTTGACCGTTGCTCCAGAATTGGACATATGGTTGGAGTATACGGTTGGGTTAACAGTTAGTGCAGTGAGGTATGTGGATTCGGTAAGAAGGTGATGATTTGGGTGAAGTCGACATCCCTTGCGAATCAAGTAATGCGAATTGGTTGTGCTGAGGGTTTAGCGCCATTGAAGAAAAGGTAAGCTTGAAATTTGGGTGAAATTGAAGGTTTGACAGTGAAGGGAATAGTTAGGCTGTAAAGTGGTAAAAGAAGATGAAATTGATCAGTCAAGATTATTTAAAAAGGGGTTGAATTGTGGTAGTGGCGGTAATAGGGTAACTGTTTGGGGTTACTGTGGGTGGTATGGTGGTTTACGGCGGAGAAATGATAGTGGCGGCAAGGATAATTTTAAATAATCT
Organism: Flaveria linearis; assembly: GCA_024085815.1. Classification (NCBI taxonomy): domain Eukaryota; kingdom Viridiplantae; phylum Streptophyta; class Magnoliopsida; order Asterales; family Asteraceae; genus Flaveria; species Flaveria linearis. Next base: position 27,938,122 of record CM044013.1, on the reverse strand, counting down.
GACCATCATGGACAAAATCTTTACTTTTTACAGAGTGGGGCCCAAAAATATCCGTTACATATAAAAACCTTTACTTCCGAGGTAAAACATTTCCGAAGGTAATTTTCTTCCGAAGGCAATTTCTCTTCCGAAGCACAATATTGCTTCCGAAGGTAAAATTGTCCTTTGAAGGCACTTTATCTTCCGAAGCAAGCATTGCTTCCGAAGGTAAAGTTGTCTTTCCGAATGGAGAGTTGTATAAGTTTCGGAAGTAGATCTGATGTAAGATCAATCGCTTCTTCCGAGACCAAAAACTCTTCCGAGAAGAAAATTTCCATTGAGGAATTTGGCTTCGGAAGATATTCAAGAATATCTTCCGAGAGTTAATTCCTCTTCGGAAGGAATTTACACTTGGAATAATTTAAAGATCTTTTGTAACAGGGCTTAAATTGTATTGACACAAGACTTTACATATTAAAAAGGTTTTCAAAAGAGGTAGTTATTCAATGTTTATCATCCCAATTGCTGATATGAGATACTTAAATCTTTGTTCATCAAATGCCTTTGTGAACAAATCAGCATATTGTTCATTTGAGTCAACTTTGATTAACTTTATCAGCTGTTTCTCATGAATATCTCTAATGAAATGATACCTGATATCAATGTGCTTTGTCTTGGAGTGCTTCACCGGATTCTCAGTAATGGAGATAGCACTGTTGTTGTCAATATGGATAGGAGTAGTCATGAAGTTGAATCCATAGTCTAACATCTGATTTTGAATCCATAGCAGTTGAGCACAGCAGCTAGCAGCAGCAATGTATTCAGCTTCAGCAGTTGATGTAGAGACACAGGATTGTTTCTTGCATTGCCATGAGATAATCCTTCCACCAAGAAATTGACATCCTCCTGATGTTGATTTCTTGTCAATGTTGCAGCCACCATAGTCACTGTCAGAGTATCCATAGAGATTGAAATCACTATTTCTTGGATACCAGAGACCTAGTTTAGGTGCTCCTTTGAGGTATCTGAGGATTCTCTTTGCAGCAGCTAGGTGAGACACCTTTGGAGCAGCCTGATATCTTGCACAAATGCATGTGGCAAACATGATATCTGGTCTACTAGCAGTGAGATACATCAGAGAACCAATGATTGCTCTATACTGATGTTGATCAGTATCCTCCCCCTCAAGGTCAGGGCAAAGATTATGGTTTCTGGGTATGGGTGTCTTGGCTGGTTTACAATCCTTCATTTCAAATCTATCTAAGATGTCTGAGACATACTTAGATTGACTTATGAAGAACCCTTCCTTCATCTGTTTCACCTGAATTCCAAGGAAAAAGTCCATTTTTCCCATGGAACTCATCTCAAACTTCTGCTTCATATGCTTTCAAAGTCCTTGCACATTTGGTCGTTTGAAGAACCAAATATGATGTCATCAACATAGACTTGTACAAGCAAAATGTCTTCTCCACTCTTTCTGATGAAAAGAGTCTTGTCAATGGTACCTCTAGTGTATCCATTCTTCAGGAGAAACTGAGACAAGGTCTCATACCACAGCCTAGGTGCTTGGTGCAGCCCATATAGAGCTTTATCCAGTTTGCACACGTAGTTGGGGTGCTGTGGGTCTTCAAATCCTGGAGGTTGACATACATAGATTTCCCTATCTATATCCCCATATAAAAAGCACACTTGACATCAAGTTGGTAGACTGTGAAGTTCTTGGATGCAGCATAAGCAAGGAAGATCCTAACTGCCTCAAGTCTTGCAACAGGTGCAAAGACATCAGTATAATCGATTCCTTCCTCCTGGGTGTATCCCTGAACTACTAGTCTTGCCTTGTTCTTGATAATCAAGCCTCTATCATCTTTCTTGTTCCTGACACCCATTTAGTGCCTATGGGTACTTGACCAGATGGTAGTGGGCATAGATTCCAGACCTTTTGTCTTCTGAATTGAAGCAGCTCCTCCTGCATCGATTCAACCCAACTACTATCCTTTAAGGCATCTTCTACCTTCTTTGGTTCCATCTGAGACAAGAAGCATGAGTACAAGCAGACATTCCCATGATGAGTTTGTCCTCTTGTTCTCACACCCTCAGAGACATTCCCTATGATGTTCTCAGTTGGATGAGTGTTGTGAATCCTAAGACGAGGAATCACTTCCAGTTGCAGAGATAAGTCTAGGTTAGACATATTCTGATCAGGAACTGGATCACTCTGTCCAACTGCTGTTTCAAAGTCATTCAATGAGGACTGATTGAATGATTGAGAAACATCATCAATGGTTGGTTGTGAAGTAGGATTAACAGTTGCCTGTTCCTTCAGAATACTACTTCCCTCAACCTGGTGTTGTAATGGATCACCTGAAGAACTTTGAGGTTGATCAAGTGATTCACTTGTTGAAGCTTCATTATTCCTGGAGATAGTTACACTATCAGATCTGTGAATGGTTGAAGCTTGTTGCCTTTCAGCTCTTGGAGAATTTGGAAGAGGTCTGGGAAGCTCAAACAGTTGACTTGCATCAGCATCAGCATCAGCATTCTCTTGAGCACCTGTTCCAGCTGAAACATTCTCACAAGATGGTTTAGAATAGTTTAGAAACAATTCTAAATCAAAGATATACTCAGGTCCATTCCCCCTAACACAAGGAGTGTGCTCATTAACAACTATATTGGATGATTCCTCAAATTGTTGATTCTTGATATTGTATACTCTATAAGCTTTAGAGCTAGAAGAGTATCCAATAAAGATAGCATCATCCGACTTCTCAGCAAACTTTGCTAAGTTGTCCTTTGTGTTAAGTATGGTACACCTGCAGCCAAAGGACCTTAGAAAGCCAATGAACGGTGGCCTCTTGTTCCATAACTCATAAGGGTTTTTCCATGGGGCTTAACTACAAGAACCCTGTTCTGCACATAGCATGCAGTGCTGACTGCCTCTGCCCAGAATGTTAGAGGCAGCTTTGAATCAGCTAACATGGTCCGAGCAGCCTCAATAAGTGTCCTGTTCCTCCTCTCAGCAACACCGTTTTGTTGAGGAGTTCTGGGAGCACTATATTGTCTGGCAATCCCTTTTGAGTCACAGAATGAGTCAAGAACAAAGTTCTTAAACTCAGTCCCTTGATCACTTCTAATGATCTTAACCTTGTGATCAATTTGATTTTCTATTTTAAGAATAAAGATTTTAAAGTTTCAGCAGTTTCATCTTTACTTCTTAAAAAGAATACCCATGTAAATCTTGTAAAATATCAACTATCACAAGGCAGTATGATTTCCTTCCAATGCTCATTATACTTGTGGGTCCAAAGAGATCCATGTGCAATAAGTGTAATGGAGTAGTGATAGAGTTAACACATTTGGATTTATGAGATGATCTGTGTTGTTTCCCTTTCAGGCATGCAACACAGTTATCTTTGCAGAAAAATTCCTTTTTAGGCAAACCATGTACCAAGTTATTTTTAGCCAATTTATTCATTGTTTTAAAATTCACATGACACATGCGTTTATGCCATAGTGTTGACTCATCACTATCAGCTTTGGAAAGAAAGCATGATACTTCACCCATAGGAGAAGCATTGTTCATATCCAGCTTGTACATATCCCCTTTCCTGGGAGATCTAAGAAGCACCAATTCGGAGGAATTGTCATCCCTGGTTTGAGGATAATGCACTCATGTTCTGTGAAAGCATCTGATGCTTCTGGTCACAGAATTGAGAAACACTTAACAGATTGTGTTCAAGCTGTTTGACAAAGTGAACTTTGTCAATGTTTATTCTGCCATTGGATATACTTCCTCTGCCAAAAATATATCCTCCGGCCTCACCTCCAAATTGGACAGGCCCTCCATCAAAGTTCTGGAATTGTTGAAGGAGAGATCTGTTCCCTGTCATGTGCCTGGAGCATCCACTATCTACAATCCAGACATTGTTGTTCTTGTCAAATGGACGTCCCTGCACATAAGATGAGATGGTTAGTTTTGTTTGGAAGCCCAAGCCTTGCTGGTCTTGGGCTCTTCCAACGATAGTGACATAATTGAACCAAAAGATATGCATTGGGGTTCAATAGAGGTCATTGTTGAAGAAGAGGTTTGGGCTGCAGCATCTTCCTTGATCTTCCAATCCATCCTTGGTTGATCTTTGAAGATGAGCTTGTTGAAGCTTGTGCAGCATGGCCTTCTTCCGAAGCTTCTTTCTTTTCGGAAGAAGCCTTCACCACCTTTTCTTCCAAAGTAGTCTTCTTCTGAGATGGTTTCAAGGGAGCCTTCTTGTTCTTCCGAACCTTAGAAGGTTTGGCTTCCGAAGCCATTTTCCCTTCGGAAGAAGTAGTTTCTTCCGAAAGCAACTTGGCTTCCGAGACCAACTTTCCCTTTTTCATCATTTGGACCTTTTGAAGTGGTCCAACTGAGAAACCTTCTCTGACTCCTTCTTTTCTAACATTATTTGCATAATGTGTGCTTGCTGGATTGTAGTAACAATCTTTAGCCATGTGGTTGTGCAGACCACACATTATGCAGGCAATGTTAGTCTTCTGGGAACTTGCAGGTTGCTGTTTCTTGGGTTTCTTCTCTTCATCAGCAACTTTCCCTTTCAACTTCTGATCCTTCAGTAGGACAGGAGTGCTGGTATTACACTCCTTTCCTGAATCAGAAGTACCTACCACTTGAAATCCGGCAGAAATGAAGACACCCTTTTGCTTTGGGTCGATCTTAAGCTTGGACTCTGCAACCTTCTTGGCAGTCCTTCTAGCAGCTTTAGCTCTGCTTCTTCTTGCCTTGGTGGTTAGGATTTGGTCTTCACAGGTGGAGATGAGTGTATCCTCCTGTTTCTCCCCTGTGGTGGCCACTATTTTTGCCTCATCCTTTAGTTCCAATGAAGAAGGGTCAGCAGTTGGAACCTCTTGCTCTTCAGTACCACATCTAGGTAGTCTAATAGACTCATAAGAGTGTGGTGGAGCTATTTCATTGGTTCCCAACCCTTCTTTGTTTTGATAAAACATTTTGGAATGAGAGGTTGATGCAAGAATAGTTTGGAAGCTTTGCTCAGCAATAGCTTGCTTCCTGGCCTGAGCCTCAGCTGTGACCAACTGGGCTTGAACCTAAGATAGTTTGGATATCAGATCTTTAATTTGAGTCTTATAATTAGTCTTTTCATGTTTTAAAAGAGACACAGTTTTCTCTAACTCCTCAATTTTCTTTTGGTAGTCAGATTCAGCTCTCTTAAAATCAGATTTTAGCACATTTAAAGACTCAACCTCAGATCTGATTTCCGAAATGTAATCCTTATAGAGTTTAACTTTAGCAATACAGTCAGCAGTACAAAGATGTTCATATACCTGATCATCATCTGTTCCGGCCATGAGTGCTTGAGCAGGAGTCACATCCTGTACCATGAAGCTCCAGTCAACTTCTTGAGCCACAGCAGCTGTTTCAGTTGACTTCTCTTCATGCTTTGAAGCAGTGGGATGTGTGGAGGCCTGTGGGGTTCCCGGTTGTTCTTGGGAGCCTTGCATTCCCTAGCAAAGTGACCAAGTTGGTTGCAGTTGTAACACTTTGCTTTGCTTTTATCAAACCCAAACCTGCTGTTGACTGGGTTTTGAGGGAATTGCCTTCCAGTTCTCTTGAAGAACTTCTTCGCTCTGTAAGTTAAAAGAGCCATCTGCTGGACAATATCCATATACTCCACATCATCTGGACTGAAGCACTCAAGATCATCAAAGCAGTATTGAAAATCACTAGAGTGTCCACTTCCAGAGACAAAGGCACAACTATCCTGAGAGGAGTTGTGTTGAACCTTTTGAGACTTTGGAGTCTCAGGTAGAGTAATATAAGGTCCGCTGTGTGAGTTGTCAGGGTAACACAGCAACTGATGTTGTGGTTCCGTGATTTCCCTTTCAACCACATGAAGGGCTGAACTCAGTTGGTTATTGGAGTGACCAGAGGAGTTCTGCATGTTCATCTCCATCTGAATGCACTTAGGATACCATACAACTCTGTCAGAGTAAGAGTCTTAAGGTCCGAAGTTCTCTTATTACAACACAGTAATGTATCCATAGTTTAGGAAGGGAAGACATGAACTTCCTAACTATGTCTCTATTCTCAAGAGCTACTCCAATATCCTCCAGAGTATCTACTAGCTCAACATACCTGAAGTATTGTTGAGTCAAGGTCTCACCAGCCTTGAAAGTAAAGTTCTCAAACTGCTGCTTCAAGAGATCCTTCTTGTTCTCTTGGGTTTCCTTGGATCCTTCATACATCAGCTTCAAAGCTTCCCATAAATCTTTGGCAGTTTTGCACTTCTTGAAGCGTCTGTAGACGGAGTTGGGGAGAGCAGTTTAGAGAGAAGTCATAGCCCTTTGATCCAGCCTATTCTCTTCCTGTCTTCTTCTGAGTAATCATCAACATCTTTTGGAATGATGCGATTACCAGTGGCAGAAGTGGTGCTTGGTATGAAAGGACCATTGACAATGGAGTCCCACATCCTTGAATCTTGACACTTGATGAAGCCTTCCATTCTGATACACCATGTGTCAAAGTCTTCAGGGGTAATCAGTGGGGACTTGGTCATGGTACCGGTTTCCATATCAGCCTTGGAGAGAGCAGCCATTTGAGTGAGTGGTTTGTAGTGAGGAGTGAAAAACAGTTGATTTGGATGGTAAGATCTCACAATCAAGAGCCTGAAGCTCCGATACCAATTGCAGGATCGATTATGGGTGGTTTTTCTCTCAACTCACTGTGAACAACACTCAGCAAGTAGTCTATGAAGAGTTGATCACAATATAACAAGTAACAAGCAGTAAGAAAATTAACACAACAAGTAAATTTTCAAGGTACTTTTATATATTGCTTCTCAACTCAAAGGATTACAAGACTCTTGGACTCAAAACACTTATCTAAAGAGTTACAAGGAGAAGATATATATAATACTACCTACAGCCGGATATACTTTGATACCAGCTGGACACCTCTAACCTTACATCTATACTACAAGACTCTAGGTGAGGTCTTTCAGACATTTTGCCTGAGAGTTGGTAGTCAGGACATGTCCCTGACTTACCTTTTGTCACCAACTAAAGTTGGTAACATGTACTATCATAAAAAGGTGAACAGTAGAATAAAGTATGGTCAACAACATGGCTCTTTGGAAGATGCCATGCTGTATCAGAGGTCTGCAGCGGACTGTCAGGGACCATACTTTTTCTGCTGGTCATAGCAATGTCTTCCGAAGGATAAAGTGCTTTGGAAGTATAACTTCTTCCGAAGGCACTTATTCTTCGGAAGACTTCTTCTTCCGAGGCTTGGAGTTTTCTTTGTCTTCGGAAGCAGACTTTGTCTTCAGCTCTTTCATCAGACTTTGTCTTCGGAAGCTTTCAGACTTTGTCTTCAGCTCTTTCATCAGACTTTGTCTTCGGAAGCTTTCAGACTTTGTCTTCAGCTCTTTCATCAGACTTTGTCTTCGGAAGCTTTCAGACTTTGTCTTCAGCTCTTTCATCAGACTTTGTCTTCGGAAGATAGTCTTCAGCTGTTGGCTTCAGCTGTTGTCTTCAGCAGTTGACTTCAGCTTTTGCCTTCAGTAGATATCTTCAGCTTTGGCTTCAGCTGTTTTCTTCAGCAGTTGACTTTAGCTTTTGCCTTCAGTAGATATCTTCAGCTGTTGTTCTTCAGACTTTCGGAAGATCTCTTGCTCTGCTTCGGAAGCCTTTTAATGTAGTACCAATGAAGTATTTTGGTTGCACTAGCCTCATCATGATCCAACAAAAGTCTTTTGGCTGACGCTACCGTGAATGCCCATCCTTTTCTTCGGTCCATTTCCAGCAGTCTTGTCCTCCATGCCACTCCAAATTATGAATATTGTTTAGTAGGTCAAACAACTCCCTTATCTGCTCATGGGTAGACGGCTCTGATTTCCAATCCCACGATAACTATTTGATGCTATCCATGCATTGAAGCCGATCTGAAATTTTAGCCCATTTGTTCTTCTCAAGCTTAAAAAGGTTAGGGTACAAGATACGAAGAGGAGCATCTAGAAGCCAAGTATCACCCCAAAAAATGATAGACCTACCGTCACCAAGATTCCCAACGAAAAACGAGTTAAGCGACCTATCATTAGAGAGTTTATTCTCACCGACTTTAACAATGTATTACCTTCTTCTTCTCTTTTGAGTCGTGTATGGATTCATGCAACTTCATAAGATCCGAATATGAGAAGGCAAAAATTGAGTTGACCTTATTGTTTTGAAAATCGGACCGAACCAACCGGCCGAACCGGGAATCGAACCCCAATCTGGTATGATTATGTGCTTAAAATTGTTTGGCATTAAATCGCTGGTCAACCGGAATCAGGGTTCGGATCGATTGAACCGGTTTTTTATATATAATTTTTAATTTTCAGTATTTTTACATATATTCATTAAAATAATTATAAGAGCAATCGTCTTTAAGGTTTGCTTAAATTTTAACATTTCGTCCATTGGATTAAAAATTACAGGTTTAGTCCTAAGATTTAAAAAAACGTAACAATTTCGTCCTTAAGTTAAACGTCTGTTAATTTTTTTTGGATTTTACCCCTAAAATAAAACAAAAAACAAAAAAAAGTCAAGAAAATATAAAATTGCCTAAACACCTTACCTTTCTCTAATATAGTTAAATTATCAAAATACCCCTAACCCCTCCTTACAACACTCCTGTCATCTTCTCCGGCAAGTGTGTATTCCGATCATCCGGCGATTATATTTTCACGTTATCTTCTAATCCACATACCATTTTGAATCACAAAACTCAATTCTCTCTCATATTCTTTCCTTTTCAGTTTCAAATTTTGGTCTACTTCATCCCTCTCATCAATCATTATTTCTCCAAATTCCACCATTGTAAAAGATTTCACAAGTGCACGATGGATCAATCACTACGGATGCTGTTAGCAGGACCAATAAGCTTTAAAATATGTACAAATTTGAAGGAATTATGAGACACCCATTTGAGGATAATGACATTGTTTACGCTACCTAAAAGAAAATTCCGAGGAAGAAACAGAGCCTAAACCCTTAGGTTGTGTTTGGTTGGAAGAATGGAATGGAATGAAATGGAATTGAGAAACTAGTTAATTTTCAAGTAAATTAAGTTTGAATGGGTAATGAAATGTAAACCCAATGGAATGTTTTACCTCAAATTCCCTTGGTTGTGTGATTTAAATTCCCTCTCTAGGTAAGGGAATTTAAGATGAAACATTCCCTTGGGTTTTACATTTCATTATCCACTAAAACTTAATTTTACTTGAAAATTAACTAGTTTTTCAATTCCATTCCATTCCATTCCATTCCATCCCATTCCATTCCATTCCATTCCATTCTTCCAACCAAACGTAACCTTAGTATCCATCGCTCGAAGCAGATCTCAGACTGCCACCCGCGTGTTACTCCGACGACCACCGTCTCTGATGTTTCCTCCATCGGAGAAACGATGGCGACAACATCCATCTCAGAAGTTACAGAGAAGCACCTGAAGACAAATTTGAGGAAGAAGAAAGCGTGAATAGGTTGGATTTGAGGTTGTTTAGGTTGTTTGATGTATTTCTCCAGTGGAAGAATGGGTTCATCATTCCTTTACCCAAAAAAAAAGAATGGGTTCATCATTATTGAGGAAGAAGAAAGAGTGAAAGAAGGGGCCTTGGGTGGGTTAAGGTTTTCTAGATTGTCATATGAGCCCATCATATATATTATATATTTTTTTCATTTTCTATTTGTTATTTATAGATGGGAAAAGGGTAATTTAACATCAACTTAAAATATTCTTTTACGGCCGTTGGACCAGGGACATACTTTAAAAGAATTTATTGTGTTATTTGTATTCAGGTATTGCAATCTATGTGTTTGTTATAATAATTAATAGAGATTCCTCATCTGTTATCAACTGATTTATAAAAGTTCTTATTCAATCCGATCCAACAATTTCCATGGTATATAATGTAATTCCATGTTGTAAAATTGTTTTCCTTTATACATATAAGAACATTAATATTTATTACATGTGATTCGAGTTACATAAGTGATACAAATAAACTGATAAGAATTTGGCTAAGGCGCGTATTTTATACGCTTCCCTTAAACAGATTTCGGGTGACACACACAAGAAACCCGTCTGTCTCCCAGCACCCAACCTGCTGCACTATGAGTCCCTACATGACTCATGCTGCACCCAACCTGCTGCACTATGAGTCCCTACATGACTCACGCTGCACTCAGCCAGTTTCTGGAAGCCACACTTCTTTAATCAGCTGTTTGACCCTTCAGCTGTTTGACCCTGTCCACACTTCTTTAATCAGCTGTTTGACCCTTCAGCTGCCACACTTCTTTAATCAGCTGTTGATCCTTCAGCTGTTTGACCCTGTCCACACTTCTTTAATCAGCTGTTTGACCCTTTAGCTGTTTGACCCTGTCTCTTCCGAAGTACGTAGCTCATGTCAAAAACATAAAGGCGGCTCTCAAGCGGCTCGCGGCGATGCGAGCGTGCGAAGTGCAAAGTGCGCCATCAATACGCCACAAACGCCCATTCGCCCACGCCCACGGGCTCGGGCTCGGGCTCGGGCTCGGGCTCGGGCACGGCACGGGCTCGGGCTCGGGCTCGGGCTCGGGCTCGGGCTCGGACGGCGAGGGCCATCCGAGCCTAGATAGATGTACTAGGAGGATACCCAAGTGTAGAAAATATTGCTTATAAGGCACCTCATAGTTTACCATTCCACCAATGTGGGACAATCCAACTCATGGTTTATTACTTCACTTATGAAAGACAATGCATCTCATGTTCCACCCCACCACCAATGTGGGACATGGAACTTATGTTTTATCCATCACCAATGTGGGATAATTCTTACAACTCTAAATTTTATATAACCATTGAGTTCTTCATTCACTTATAACTTTATATATATAATATATATATATAATTTCTAACAATTCCCCACATGAATGAAACTCAATATATATATTTCAAATAACGTTTTCAACAGTCAAGTATTGCAGGAATAGTAGGTGTGACCTTTGAACTTTCCTTTGTAAAGTGTACTTGGTCTCCTAGTAATTGGTAGATTCGGTGTCTTTGAACCAATTACCCTTTACGTAGACATTATTACACTTCACACAATACTTTCCCTAGTTTGGTTAACTTCTCATAGTTGTGTCCGTTATGGTCATGGAACACTAACCTGGTTCTGCGAGAGCTCTAAGAATTGCGCACCCAACAATTCTATTCGAAGCGACCCCACTTCTCTCTTCGCATAGGTGATTTTCACGAAATCATTAAAAGCTATGAGCTTATCCTACTTTGTCACTATCTAATATAGGAATGGACTAGGAAGTATTCAACTCCCTTTAATAGTTTAGGGGATCCTCCCCACAGTGACCACAATTTGTAAATTAGGTTGTCCTATTGATCCTAGTTCATGGGATCTCCAGTCAACTAGGATAGGTTTTCCTTCATACAATTATTCCATGGGCTTTAGTCCCATTCCTTTGGACGACTTATATACTAATTCTCTGCTTAAACCTTTCGTAAGCGGATCCGCAATGTTATCCTTTGACTTCACATAGTCAATTGTGATAACTCCTGTTGAGAGTAGTTGTCGTATCGTATTATGCCTGCGACGTATATGTCTTGATTTGCCATTATACATTGCACTTTGAGCTCTTCCAATTGCCGACTGGCAATCACAATGTATACAAATGGCTGTCACAGGCTTTGGCCATCTTGGAACATATTCCAAGAAATGATGCAGCCACTCAGCTTCTTCTCCAGCTTTGTCTAATGCTATGAATTCAGATTCCATAGTGGATCTAGCTATAACAGTTTGTTTAGATGACTTCCAAGATATAGCAGCCCCACCAAGGGTAAAAACATATCCACTCGTGGATTTTGAATCTTTAATATCAGATATCCAATTTGCATCACTGTATCCTTCAACAACAGCTGGATCATGGCCATAGTGCAATCCATAACTACGTGTGTATCTCACGTATCTTAACAACCGTGTCATGCTTTTCCAATGTTCAAAACTTGGATTGCTAGTGTACCTACTTAATCCGCTTACAGCATAAGCTGAATCAGGTCTGGTACATGTCATCAGATACATTAGACTACCAATGACCCTTGAGTACTCCAACTGATTAACCCCTTCACCTCTGTTCTTTGATAAATGGTGAGAAGTATCAATAGGAGTTTGGGAGACACTCGTGTCATCTTTACTAAACTTCTCAAGGATCTTGTCCACATAATGAGATTGACTCAAAACAAGACCAGTTTGAGTTCTAATGATTTTCATACCAAGAATTACATCAGCCAAACCCATGTCTTTCATGTCAAATCTCGCTTTCACATGTCTTTTGTAGATCTTATCATCTTATCATTACTTCCAACAATAAGTATGTCATCTACATAAAGACATAAGATCACATAACCACTTTGTGTGTCTTTCACATAACACCACTTGTCGCATTCATTAATTTTGAAGCCATTTTAAAGTATGACATTGTCAAACTTTTGGTGCCATTGTTTTGGAGCTTGCTTCAATCCATATAGAGATTTCACAAGTTTGCAAACTTTACCTTCCTGCCAGGAATAGAGAAACCCTCAGGTTGCTCCATATAAATCTCTTCTTCTAAATCTCCATTTAGAAACGCGGTTTTTACATCCATTTGATGTACTTCTAAATTTCTCAATGCCGCTATTGCAAGCACCAACCTAACAGAGGTTATTCTTGTTACAGGCGAGTAAGTGTCAAAATAGTCTAGACCTTCTTTTGTCTATACCCTTTGATCACTAACCTTGCCTTGTATTTGTCAATGGTGCCATCTGACTTCATTTTTCTCTTGAATATCCAGCGATATCCAAGTGGTTTACAACCTCGTGGAAGATCTACTAGTTCCCAAGTATGATTCTGCAGGATAGAATCAATTTCACTTTAATAGCTTCTTTCTATTGAGGTCCTTCTGTAGAGGTGATAGCTTCTTGATATGTTTGGGGCTCACCCTCAATCATATAAGTAAGAAAATCAGGCCCAAAGATTTCTCAATTCTTGGCCTTTTACTTCTTCTCAGCTCTACCCCATCATCATCTGATTGTTTCAGAACCTTATCTTGAACAATCTCATCAAATGGTGATGATCTTTATGTTGTTTTTCCAAACATGGAACACTTCTTCAAAGAATGAAGCATTCCTTGATTCAATTATAGTATTCTTTTGTATTTCTGGATTCTCAACTTGAAAACAAGAAACCGATAAGCACTACTATTCTGGGCATAACCTATGAATACACAATCCACAGTTTTCGGTCCTATTCTTTGAACCTTTGGTGGAGGTATTACCACTTTGGCTAAACATCCCCACACTTTCAAGTATTTGTAAGACGGTTTTCTTCCCGTCCATATTGATAAGGAGTTACGTCCTTTTTCTTAAAGGGTATCTTATTTAAAAGATAAGAAGCTGACAATACAGCTTCTCCCCACATTTCCTGGCCTAAGGCAGAACTTATCAGCATGGCGTTCATCATTTCTTTTAATGTGCGGTTTTTCCGTTCAGCGATGCCATTTGATTGAGGAGAATAAGGAGCAGTATATTCATGGATAATTCCACTTTTCGCACACATATCCGCAAATGGTGAAACATATTCCCTCCTCTATCACTCCTTAAAATTTTTATCTTTTTATTTAGTTGATTCTCACCTCATTTTTGTATAAGACAAACTTGTCTATTGCTTCATCCTTACTCTTAAGTATACATAGCAATATCTAGTACTGTCATCAATGAATGTGATAAAGTACTTGTTTCCACCTCTAGTAGGAACCGATTTTAAATCACACACATCAGTGTGAATTAAATCAAGAGGTTCGGTTTTCCTTTCAACCGATTTAAACGAAGATTTCGTTTGTTTGGCTTCAATACACGTGTTGCATTTTGATTTCAAGTCAATTTGGAATGTTGGAATGTGCTTTAATTTAATCAAACGACGAATTGAATTATAATTTACGTGACCTAATCTACTATGCCAAATATTTGAATCATTATACTCAAGCATGTAAGTAGAAGTAGTTGCATTTTTATTCATGTTATTTTTAACAACAATACAGACATTTTAAACATAGAATTATGGGCATATCCCTTTCCAACAAACACACCTTTTTGGTCAACACGACCATATCAGACTCAATCACAACACGAAACCCAACTTATTAAGCAACCAACCCGAAATCAGATTCTTTCGTATCTCGGGAACATACAAAGTGTTGCTCAAAGTAAGTTCCTTCCCCGAAGTAAACTTCAAGATCACATCGCCTTCACCCTTGATGTCGGCTGTGGCTTTGTTTCCCATGTAAACTTACCCGTAGCTTCTTTGTAAGTACTAAACATGGTTTTGTCACCACATACATGACGAGTAGCCCCGGTATCGACATACCATCCAGGGTTATCTCCGATCATATTAGCTTTAGTGATAAAGGCAGAAAATCTGTAATCATTGCCACTAAAGGCATGTTATTTTCTTCCACCACCTGCGCACGCTCACGCTTTGGTGCCTTACACTGATCAACTCGATGACCATATTCACCACAGTTATAGCACTTACCTTTGAAGGTAGTCACCTTCTTTTTAATCCCACCTTTTGGACCAAGGTTTCCTCCCTTATTGTTCATCTTACCCTTTCCTTTCCCTTTATTGCCCTTATTAAATTTATTTGGTTTAGACAATTGACCGTGTTCAACCAAATTAGCCTTATTCAAGCTTTAGTGAGGTCTTTCACTTGATTTTCAGAAATACTTCCGTTTTGTGCAACCCGATTATCTTCTTCATACGTAAACGAACTATTAAGTCTTCCATAGACATCTCCTTTCGTTTATGCTTTAGATAATTTTTGAAGTCCATCCAACTTGGAGGTAACTTCTCAATTATCGCAGCCACCTGAAATGTCTCACTAAGAGTCATTCCTTCAGATAGAAGATCGCTTATAATTACTTGTAACTCTTGGACTTGACTTATCACAGTCTTAGAGTCAACCATCTTGTAATCCAAAAATCGGGCCACAATAAATTTCTTTGTTCCAGCATCCTCAGTCTTATACTTGCGTTCCAAGGATTCCCACAATTCCTTGGCAGTTGGTATCTTGCAGTATACATTATACAACATATCCGCAAGGCCGTTTAACACATAGTTACGACACAAGTATTCAGAATGTTTCCATGCTTGAACAGCAGTAACAGTTTCAGTATTTGTCTCCTCCGCAGTAGGAGGTGACTCCGTCAAATACCTCGCAAGGTGAAGGGTAGTTAAATAGAACAACATCTTCTGTTGCCATCTTTTAAAGTTCAAACCCGAGAACTTTTCAGGCTTCTTAGCATGATTAGCCATAGTTTGGGCTGACTGGGCACCAACAATGGTCCCATTACAGAAGACGTAAGAGATCCAACAGTGGAACTTGAAACCATAGGTACAGTTGACATCTTTCAACTATATCTGTATACAAACGTAAAGAAAGAAATTAAGTCTTAAAGTTAAGTAACAAACTCTACGTAAGAGTTTTAGTTACAAATATATTTTAGTTATACCAAACTGTAATGTAACTCGAATATGTGAATCTGTTTTAAGTTTGTTGTAAAATTTGTTTTCCTTTATACATATAAGAACATTAATATTTATTACATGTGATTCGAGTTACATAAGTGATACAAATAACTGATAAGAATTTGGCTAAGGCGCGTATTTTATACGCTTCCCTTAAAACAGATTTCGGGTGACACACACAAGAAACCCGTCTGTCTCCCAGGGTACAATAGCCGTAGCAGATTGCACTGCCGAAGTTAACCACAACCTGAAAATGATACCTGTATACAATCGTAACGAAGAGATATAATCGTAGAATTTTATCAACAAGATGCAAGATCAAGACCGAAGCAGGAGCAGGTGCAAGCTTTGAAGCAATATGCTGCTGTTTTTTTTTTTTCTTAGTATCTCATGAGGCTGCAAATGTGCAGCTATTTATAGCACAACTCTGGCCACCACCCTAGAATTATATATTCATGCAGGCCCATGCATGAGTCAGCCAGCACCCAACCTGCTGCACTATGAGTCCCTACATGACTCATGCTGCACCCAACCTACTGCACTATGAGTCCCTACATGACTCACGCTGCACTCATCCAGTTTCTGGAAGCCACACTTCTTTAATCAGCTGTTTGACCCTTCAGCTGTTTGACCCTGTCCACACTTCTTTAATCACTGTTTGACCCTTCAGCTGCCACACTTCTTTAATCAGCTGTTTGATCCTTCAGCTGTTTGACCCTGTCCACACTTCTTTAATCAGCTGTTTGACCCTTCAGCTGTTTGACCCTGTCTCTTCCGAAGTACGTTGTAGGATTCTATATGCCCAAGACACATAAAATATTGATGTGGTTAGTACGTCATGATCCAAGTCGGGTTATACCCAATAACAAGCTTAGCAAACACCAATTAATATTTAATTGATGATATGATCATGCAATTAAATATTTACACCAAATTTAGAAAATGGGTTTTCTAAATAGTTGCATATGAGATGGAACAATTTATTAGGATATTTTGTTCAATGATATTATTTGAAGTGTTATTTAAATTAGTTGTATAACACCAAATAATAATGAGAGTATACTACTTATACAATTAAATGGTTAATTGCATAAACTAGTTAAAAGACTAGACAATATATGTGTGTGTTAGTATTTGACATTTATAAAATATAATCACCTATTTTATAAAACTCAAATATTAATCAAAAGAACAACAAAAGCCACTTCAAATCAGCCTTAAGGCCGTTCACTTCATGCATGTGGTCATCCTTTTGTTGTCTTGATTAGAACACACACATGCATGTGTGTTTCCACTAACTCATAGATTCTCTTGGTAAACACCATCACATGCTATCTTGTCTAGACTTCACTCTCTTGTGAACTACAAAAGGAAAACACTAGTCCACTATCTCATGTGCACACTCCATCATTCAATGTATGAAAGAAACACAAGATGTATTCAGCTCTCATCCAAGAATAACAACACATGCAAACAAGAAAAATGCAGCTCTCTCTCTCTAGAAAAAGCTATGGACCAGCAGCTTCTTGAATGGTTCTTGAAGTGTTCTTGTGTTGTTCTTGAAGTGTTCTTGAGTTGTTCTTGGAGTGCTCTAATAACAAGAAAGGTTCTTGCATTCCATGATCATGAATCTCATTCATACATGCAACAAACAAGAAACAAAACTCAACTCTCTCTCTCTATCACCCTACGGTTTTAACAAGCTGAAAAGAGGTTTTTCAGCAAGTTTCAAGCTGAGTTTTGAGTTGTTCTTGGTGTAGAATCTTCCTAACAAAAGGTGTTTGCAATGAGGCTTGGGGTATACAAGCTTGAGGACTTCTACTCTTGAAGTCTTAGCCATTTTCAGCATCATACAACATCATTTCTGTCGAGTTTTGCTGCTGTAAAAAGGTAGTAATCACAGCTCTATGTAGCTGTGATTTTATGTAGTTTTGTATATGTTCATAGCTTGTTAATTCACATAAATGATCCTTTGTTCTTTGGGTTTGTTTTATACATTAATATGGTCATCTAATGAACATATTTTTCAGCTTATAAACAAGATTATAATGCTAAACTTCCGCTGCGTTTCAGAAAGTTTAATGGTTAAACTATGATTTTATGTTCTAACAAACCCAACAATGGCATCAAGAGCCGGTTATTGGATAGCTTGCTTGTTCTTGTCCTTTAAGAATTAGTTTTAGAGGATGATTTTAAACTCATAATAGGCTGATTATGGGCTGCTACATTTCTATTTTGATGAATCCCCAACTTTCAAGATTATATCATACATGCTTGTGATGAAATCTTGAAAGAAATACATGTTGATAAAATGTTGATTGTTTGGACAATATTTTAAAACCAAAAATTTCAGTTTATGTTGGCTGAAATTTGGTGGTTTTAAAAGGGTTTCATTATATGTTTTGATGATATGATTGGTCATATGATAGTGCATAACCTAGCCTTTGGCCCTATGTTATTTGGATGATTGGAATGGTTGTTTTAATTTCATTCAATTGGGTTGTAATATTTATGTTTATTATTTGGGTTGTAATTATTTATTCATTTGGTTATGTAATAAATAGATTAGGTGCATTTCTTTTATTAGAAAAATGTATTAGGATATAATTTTGTAAAAGGAAGATGCACAAGATGAAGACCCAAAGATGGACATCAAAGACACAAAAAAAGGGACTTGAAGCATATGGATGCAAGTTCAAGTGGAAGTCTAAGGAGACCTCTATTTTGTGTTGTATTCAACCCTTAGGAAAGACCTATGGACCACACTTGTGATGGCAAACAAGTGTGGACCACCTTAGATGCTATGGTTATGCACATATGCCATATGCACATATGCACATTGTGGTTGTTTATATTATGCTTGTTTGGTTGTTTGTTGTATGATTGTTGTTTGATATTTGGATATGCATACAAACTCATTAGCAAACTTAACAAGCTGAAATTTATGGTTTCTAATCATTAAGTGTTAATAAGAGGTTATTAAAAGGATTAATGATTTAATAAAAGAGGTTTTATTAAAAATAAACCATAAGATACCTTGCATCTATGGTTCTTAATCATTAAGTGATTAATAAGAGGTTATTAAAAGGATTGATGATTTAATAAAAGAGGTTTTATTAAAATGAACCATAGGATACCTTCTATTTGAAAGCATGCAATACAAGGTAAATAGAGTTTTCAAACTAGAATCAATGAAAACTAAAAATCCCTTTTCAAACAAGTTTAACACCGTCCTTTTGCACAACACTTAAGTCATTTGGAAACTTTTAATGGGATAAAGGTCACCTAACCATTTTGAGGGAACTTATGACTTAAGGTGGGAATACCACATTGGTGGGATAAAGGTCACCTAACCACTTGTGTTGGTAAACTCACATGTGTGTGCAAGTAGGGTAACTTGATTTGCAAACCATGTTGAATGGATCACCTAAAATATGGTTTCCAATGGTGTTGATGGGATTAACATGCCGACTTTGCATATGATGTTTAAAGTCGATCCCATACCGCTAGAAGTTGCAAAAGGTTGCAATTGTCAAATGTTGACTACCTTGTTAATTTGAATAATGGGATAAAGGTCACCTAACCATTATTTGAATGTAACGTTGGATTCTAGATTTAATTATTAATGGTCTATGAGACATAAAGGGTATTAATAATTAAAATGAAATTTTAAGAAATACTAAAAGAACTTTGTAAAATTTGTAGAATGACCGAAACAATAATGCTACCACCCCCGACCGTCCATACCCTATCACTGAGAACTATTTTAGAGAGGGATCGTCTGAACCATAATAACCTTATGGACTAGTCTCGAACTTAAGAATTGTTCTCAAGCAAGAGCAAAGGCAAATGTCCTTAACGATCCTATTCCTAACCACCCGACCCCGACGATGTTGAGGCCATTCCCGATCCCAAGGCAAATGTTGCCAAAGGAGAGGGCACATCAAAGGCAAAGGGGAAGGGAAGATCAAAGCGGACCTACAAACCTAAGCTAAGAGCCTAAGGTAACGAAAAACAATCCATGCTTTGAGTATGGTGAGATAGGTTATTTGAAAGGGAATTGTCCAACCTATCTCAATGGTTGAGAAATAAGGGATGTTGGGCAAACCTCAAGCACAACCTTCATAATTCATATTGACTTAAATGTTATTTCCTCAAAGCACATGGGTAATTGGATACCGCATGTGGAACTCACTTTTGCAATCTGTTGCGAGGGTTCAAAAGAAATAAGCACTTTAAGAAAGGAGACTATGTTTTGAAACTTTCAAAAGGTTTGGAAGTTGTTCTTCAAAACATGTTATATGCTCCTAGTTTGACTAGGAACATGATTTAAGTTTCCCTTTTAAAACGATATGGTTCTGATTTAAAGTTTGTAAATGATGGTATTTATGTTGCTATGGATGATGTATATTATTTCAAGGCTATGCCTTCTAATGATATTATGAATTGGTTCATAGAGATTCGTCCTATAATAACACATCATACCCATCATGTACCAAGAGACTTAAAATGGTTTAAGTAACTCTTCTCCTTGTCATTGTCATCTTGGTTACATAAACAAGAATCGGATTTAAACACTTTAAAAGAATGGTCTTTTGAAAACAAATGAAAATTGTTCATTTGATAAGTGTGAATCTTGTTTACAAGGTAAGATGACCTACACGCCCTTTAGTGGTACTAATGAGAGGGCAAAAGATTTATTAGGAGTCATACATTTGGATGTATGAGGTCCTTTTAAAACAATGACAAGGTATGATAAAACTTACTTCATTACCTTTACCGACGATTATAGTCGCTATGATCATGTGTTCTTGATGGCACATAAACATGAAGAATTTGAAATGTTCAAACTTCAAGAATGAAGTAGAAATTCAACTCGATAGAACTACCAAAGTTCTCCGTTTAGATAGAGAAGGTGAAATCGAACCCTATTGGATATGGTTCGACCTATGATGGCTATAAGCTCACTACCTCTATCATTTTGGGGTTTCGCACTACTCTCCGAGGCTCGTATTTTGAATATGGCCCAAACCAAGAAAGTGGATTCGACACCCTTTTGAAATATGGCATGGAAAG
Source organism: Flaveria linearis (assembly GCA_024085815.1). NCBI lineage: Eukaryota > Viridiplantae > Streptophyta > Magnoliopsida > Asterales > Asteraceae > Flaveria > Flaveria linearis. The sequence continues at coordinate 27,917,472 of CM044013.1, read as the reverse complement.
AGTTCCATCACTATCATATTTAAAAGGCATTGGGTAGTGAAGCTTATGTTAAGCTTACACCCAAAACAAATTAAAAGTCGATCCACTACTGTATATTTGTTGGATATCCCAAAGACTGTATAGGATACTACTTCTTTGATCCAACAGAGCAAAAGGTATTTATTGCTCAAAGGCATAGTTCTTGGAAGCCAAGTTCCTTATGGAAGGAATGACGCATAGAACAATGGAATTGATGAAGATCAAGATCCACAAGCCGATACACGGTTGGTTGACACTAGCTGTCAACAAGAGGTTGTTGACGATGATCAAGAGGTTGATCAATACACACAAACATTCATAGATCTGGTAGAGTTAGCATTTCACCTGAAATATATGGATTTTTCATGGATGGATGCTATGAGGTTGACTCCGATGAGCCAACTACATACCATGATGCAATGTCCAATTCGGATTGTGACAAATGGCTGGAAGCCATGAATGTAAAGATGCAATCCATGTATGACAACCAAGTTTAGGAATTGGTTGACACTCCACTTAACTCCAAACCGGTTGGATGCAAGTGGGTTTTCGAGAAGAAACAAAACATGCATGGAAACTTAGATACTGACAAGCTCATGTGTATAAAAAGGCTAGTGGGAGTGTAATCACAATCTTAGTATTGTATGTTGATGACATACTACATTTTGGAAATGACATTCCAACCATGGAAGGTGTTAAAACCTGGCTTGGAAGTTGTTTTTCCATAAAAGATCTCGGTGAAACCGTCTATATTTTGGAAATAAAGATCTATAGGGATAGATCGAGGCGGTTGATAGGGTTAAACCAAAGTGCATACACTAATAAAATCTTGAAAATGTTCAAGATGGAAACTCTAAGAAAGGTATGGTACCTATTCAAAGAGGGACAATATGAGTGCATCTCAATGTCCAAGCTCAAAGGATGACAAGATCGCATGAAGGACATCCCATATGCGTCTGCTATAGGATCCATCATGAATGCGATGATATGCACTAGACTGGACATGTCATGCGCGTTAAGCATGACAAGTAGATATCAGCAGAATCCATGTAACACCCATTGGATGGCTGTTGAAAGTATTAGAATACCTTAGGAGGACTAAGGATATGTTTCTAATATACGGATCTGATGAAGAGAAACTAGTTGTAAAGGGTTACACGAATGCTAGTTTCCAAACTGATCGAGATGATCCTCGATCACAATCGGGGTACGTCTCCATTATGAATAGGGTAGCATTGTCCACTACAGAATTTGAATACATAGCCGCCTCATTAGCATCTTTGGAAGCTGCATGAATAAAAGGATTATCGCCGATATAAGGGTGGTCTCTACCATTCAAGACCCCTTAGAAATCTTTTGTGATAACGAGGGTGTGATTGTTCAGATCAAGAACCCCGTGCACATCAAAGATTAGGCACAATGAGCGGAGATTCAACTACATAAGGGATGAAGTTGAAAAGAGAAAGATATGTATTCGCAAAGTTCACTTTGATCAAACATTGCGGATCCACTCACGAAGCTCCTTGAAAGGCAAAGCATGAAAGTCCTACCTATGCCTTAGGACTTCGATATTCTAGTGATTGGACTTGATCAAATGTTGTATTTGAATATATGGAACTCTTTATTATTTGATTAAAATTATTTGGTTATAATGTCTCAATTAATGTTCCGATTTAGCATGTTTAATCCATGAGTAAATTATTTACTCTAAATGTCCGTATTCGTTCATACTTGGGGAACAAGTATGAGGGTAAGACTATTATGAACTTGGAATGGTTGATATTCATAAGAATGAATATAGAGCAATGGGTTGCTACCAAGGTTCATAGATATTCGTGGGATACGAATATTGGACTAACCCGCATCTCAAATTTTACTACATGGAATCTTATCGATTGATCATAAGTAAATTTGAGTAAAGGCGAATATCATTTGGTATCCTCCGACCTGAGATACATATTGGGTTTTGATATTCACCAAGTGTTATACCTTGAGCTAGTTCTTCACTGATATGAAACAATTGTCAGTACATAAGGCTATGTTCAGGTATGACATAAGGTGATTGTGAGAAACGTATGTAGTCAATGGGATTTGTTCCTCTTATTCGTTAGAGTAGATGTCTAAGGCCTGATTAGTTAATCAACAGGAGATGTTAGTAGTAAATCAAAAAAAATTTCTGGATTATAACATGACATCTGTAACAAAAGATAGATGATTGATTCACCTAAATCATTTCAAGTAGGGTACTTGAAAGGGATGATGTTATTGAATGGCCATAAGTCATGCGTATTAGGGTAGTAAACCGTTGTTAGGCGGTATTTACTGCTTGCATCAATCTTCTATGAATCTTGGGCAAGTGGGAGTTGTAGGATTCTATATGCCCAAGACACATAAAATATTGATGTGGTTAGTACGTCATGATCCAAGTCGGGTTATACCCAATAACACTTAGCAAACACCAATTATATTTAATTGATGATATGATCATGCAATTAAATATTTACACCAAATTTAGAAAATGGGTTTTCTAATAAGTTGCATAGAGATGGAACAATTTATTAGGATATTTTGTTCAATGATATTATTTGAAGTGTTATTTAAATTAGTTGTATAACACCAATAATAATGAGAGTATACTACTAAATATACAATAAATGGTTAATTGCATAAACTAGTTAAAGACTAACAATATATGTGTGTGTTAGTATTTGACATTTATAAAATAATCACCTATTTTATAAAATTCAAATATTATCAAAGAGAACAACAAAGCCACTTCAAATCAGCCTTAAGGCCGTTTACTTCATGCATGTGGTCATCCTTTTGTTGTCTTGATTAGAACACACATGCATGTGTGTTTCCACTAACTCATAGATTCTCTTGGTAAACACCATCACATGCTATCTTGTCTAGACTTCACTCTCTTGTGAACTACAAAAGGAAAACACTAGTCCACTATCTCATGTGCACACTCCATCATTCAATGTATGAAAGAACACAAGATGTATTCAGCTCTCATCCAAGAATAACAACACATGCAAACAAGAAAATGCAGCTCTTTCTCTCTAGAAAAGCTACGGACCAGCAGCTTCTTGAATGGTTCTTGAAGTGTTCTTGTGTTGTTCTTGAAGTGTTCTTGAGTTGTTCTTGGAGTGCTCTAATAACAAGAAAGGTTCTTGCATTCCATGATCATGAATCTCATTCATACATGCAACAAACAAGAAACAAAACTCAGCTCTCTCTCTCTATCACCCTACGGTTTTAACAAGCTGAAAAGAGGTTTTTCAGCAAGTTTCAAGCTGAGTTTTGAGTTGTTCTTGGTGTAGAATCTTCCTAACAAGAAGGTGTTTGCAATGAGGCTTGGTATACAAGCTTGAGGACTTCTACTCTTGAAGTCTTAGCCATTTTCAGCATCATACAACATCATTTCTGTCGAGTTTTGCTGCTGTAAAAAGGTAGTAATCACAGCTCTATGTAGCTGTGATTTTATGTAGTTTTGTATATGTTCATAGCTTGTTAATTCACATAAATGATCCTTTGTTCTTTGGGTTTGTTTTATACATTAATATGGTCATCTAATGAACATATTTTTCAGCTTATAAACAAGATTATAATGCTAAACTTCCGCTGCGTTTCAGAAAGTTTAAATGGTTAAACTATGATTTTATGTTCTAACAAACCCAACAGTACGTAGCTCATGTCAAAAACATAAAGGCGGCTCTCGGCGATGCGAGCGTGCGAAGTGCAAAGTGCGCCATCAATACGCCACAAACGCCCATTCACCCACGCCCACGCCCACGCCCCGCCCACGGGCTCGGCTCGGGCTCGGGCTCGGACGGCGAGGGCCATCCGAGCCTAGATAGATGTACTAGGAGGATACCCAAGTGTAGAAATATTTGCTTATAAGGCATCTCATAGTTTACCATTCCACCAATGTGGGACAATCCAACTCATGGTTTATTACTTCACTTATGAAAGACAATGCATCTCATGTTCCACCCCACCACCAATGTGGGACAATGGAACTTATGTTTTATCCCATCACATGTGGGATAATTCTTACAACTCTAAATTTTATATAACCATTGAGTTCTTCATTCACTTATAACTTTTATATATATATATATATATATATAATTTCTAACATTCCATACACAGGTTCTAAAAGGTTATTGTTACCAACATTATATCACTTTTTATATCTGATATTGGTTATTAATTATTATAATCATCTCTCATACTCTTGACCTCAGGAATCTACTTGTTGTTCTTGCTTCGGCCAAATATCTAAATCCATTCCTCAACTTATTATTAACCACCCTATTGTGGTATCTTTCTCTCACTTAGGTTTATCTGCTCAAACTCCACTTAGGAAGATTTTCCACCACATGCAACCTAGCCCTTATTAGCTTTATTCATTATTTATTGTTATTTTTTCATCATGAGAGTTATGGCATAAGCATTTAGGACATATGTCTAAATTTGTTTTTTCTCGTCTTTATTTTCTACATATGACAAATAAGTCCTTAAATAAATTTTATAACTCTTTTCAAACTTCTAAATCTAGTAGATTACCTTTTAATCTGCTGATTCTTATTAAATTATGCCTTTACATGTTACACATTATGATATTAGGGACAAATGCCCACCATTTCTAGATGTGTGCTATAAAACAACCATTGATGACTTCAGTGGCTTTACATGGATTTACCCCTTGTCTCATCGATCTCAGGCTTTGGACTCCTTGTCACTTTAAACCTCTTATTGAAAACTTATTGTATTGTATCGTTAAACATCAATAATATGATGGTGCTTCAAAACGTGTTCATGATCAGATGGCAAAATATCTGATTGATTCGAGCAATTCCTAACAATTGCATCTCCATACACACCCCAACAAAACTAGGTTGTTGAGCGTAAAAACCTTCATCTTTTTGAGATTGCATGTGTTTTACTTTTTCATGCCAACATCTATAACCTTTGGTATGATGTTATGACCCCTCAGCCCAATGGATAGATTGTCTCGCGAATAAATGGAAATGATAAATAGGAAAGTTAGAAATAATATATTCTAAGGATTTGGGAAAATGGAAGCCTATGTAACGCCCCAAAATTTCTTAGGAACGAATGGAAACGAAGTTCTCACGTGGAAGAAAATTCTCAGTGCAAACAAGGAATTCTTGCACTAGAACCAGACGAAAAGTTTGGGGATCTTATAAATAGATGTAAGCACCTGTCTGTCCCCTTCTTGCACGAGAACTGCTACTATTAGAGAGAGAGACGTGAAGTGGAGAGAGAAAGTGAAGATTTGTGGTGTTTAAGGTATGTATAAACCATGTAATGACTTTTGTTATGTATGAAGGAATGATTATTGATGAATTTAATGCATGAATGTGTAGTTTTCGTTCGAAAAGCTCTCGGTAAGGTCAGGTTTTGTGTTAGAATCTTCAAAGGTGAGTTTCTAGCCCCTTTTTATGCAAGTTTTATATTTTGGGCTATTATGCATACTGAATTGCTTGTTTACGGTTAAGTTGATGTTGTTTATGGTGATGATTTGGTTATTTTAGCCTTACATGCGATAAGTTGCATTTAGGTAGGAAAACCTATAAGTTCTCGCGCGAATTAGGTAGCTTGGACTGCAAGGGATTTCGAATCTTTTAAATTCTCACACGAAATGTATGACCATGCACAACCTATAAGTTCTCGCGCGATAAGGGTAGCTTGTTGAGAGGGGGTTGACTTTGGTGATCTTCTCACGTGAGTAGAAAGTTCTCGCGCAAGGTTATGATGTCATGTGGACTAAGTTCTCGCGCACCTTGTTGTATTATGTGTTATCTTATCATGTTTTAACCATTTTCATTATTATGATTTATGATAATCTTTGCTCGGTATGTTATGTATATAAGTAAAGTATTATGTAATGAAAGTGAAAGATAATGATAAGAAAAGTGAAACATAGTGAATGAATTAAAGTCTGCAAACAAAATGTAAGGAGGTTCACAATTACCTGTATGAGTTTGTTAGCTCAACTGTGTATGGATTAGCTAGCCCTGAATGATGCACACGGGATCCAGTCCTTGAGATTGACCATGTATGAATGGGGGTACATATCCTTGTGATCGTTTAACTCAACTGTGGGTGGTCGTAATGGTCCAGAAGGATACTCACAGCCTTGACATCAACAATGAACGGAATGTGATCTTTGTCATGAAGCCTTGAGATTGTGATCAGTCTCATAACTTATGTTGGGGCCGAGCATATGACACTGATCCGTCATAGTTAAAGATAATGAATGAATGAACGATTATGAAAGATATGAAATAAACATATTAAGATGTATGTATTGATGTATGCTCATTTATAAAAAGGCAAATGTTTTAATGAATGTAAAGAATTTTATTATAAAACTAGAAATCACCCAGCATCGCTGACTTTCTATGCATCATGGTTGACAGATAATCGATGATGCTGAGAAAGCGCAGGCATGGATATGGAAAGCTGTTGGGATAGTTTGAGTCTGGCATCCATATATTTTTAAGGAATGCCTTTTATAGTAATATATTTTTTGACACTTAAAGGAATGACTCGATGTTTTGATACAACTATAATGTTAATGAAAATTATGTTTTCCGCTGCAAATGTTATGTTTATGATGTTTTATGCTATGAATGTCCAACTGTGAGTGATCCCGAGGTTGGGGCCTTACACCATAACGGACCATTATGGTTTGTGAAGGATGGCCATACCGTACTACCAAGGAAGAAGATTCAGGATCCGGTCATAACGTCCTATAACTGACCACGAAGAAAAAAAGTAAGGTCCGCTAAGGTGGTCGCGGATGGCCATGGATTGACTTAACGATCTACAAGGAATATTCCAGTTCAAGGTGCAATGTTCCAGCTGGAATATGCGTATGTCTTTTTAAGGCAGTAATGGACTACCAAGCCTAAGGTAGCGGTTTGCTAAGGAGCAGTGGCACATATTGATTTTAAATCTGATTTTAACTATTTACACACTCTCTTGTCTCGGTCTGATCTTTCTTTATCTGAACTTAACTCTCTCTATCTATGGTTTGGACATGTTGGAGGGCTTGATATGACGATCACATCATATGGTTGCTTCTGTTGTAGTTGGTTTGGTTCATAAACGTGCTTGGGATCTTGGTTTACTTTGGTAAGCCTCATTCTCTCCTAAACACAAGTATGGATGTATATGTGCATTGTTATAACATATGAAAACCTATTCCAGTTATAGATCTTGTGGTTGTTGAGGCATGGTCGTTAAAAGTTGACTAAGAACTCAGATATATTATGATAAGGCTCTAATACCTTCACATTATACATCATTGTGGATCATTTGGGTAACCCGGGTTTTTGGAAGAAAACTGGTAGATGATGATTAGGATGCCTATGATTGTTATTATCTAGGAATGATCACGTTTTGATAACAGAATCATCATGGGATAAGATTTGGTATAAGTTTGAATGGGTTACAATGTGTCATTTCATAATCACGAAGTGGGTTACGTGGATTTGCACGATAGAGATTTTGTATGGTGGATAAGTTCGTTTGATCACTGTGTTTGAAGTGCGCGTAACCCCAGTTCTTTGACACATGTGCATCAAGTGCTATGATAGAAATATTGACCTGGGTCGGGAACTCTAGCCAGAGGTCATGGACGTGACTAGGGTAAGTCAGGTGATAATATATCGGGTAGGACGTCCCAAGGGATTTCACGGTCAATTTCGAATGTTTTGACATGAAGGTTAATATGTTTTAGGGTTATAAAGCATTTGTGGACCTCGCGGACCGGTGTATGGACCCAATCGGATAGCTCATCACTATGAGTATAACTATCCTCTTTTCTTAATTGTTTTGGGGCTATATTCAAGTTGGTTAAACGTTTTGCTAAAATATTTTGATATATGTGTGATTGCAAGTTTAGATCGTCTCTTGTGATGTAACATGCTTCGGCTATGTGTTTGAAGAGAGTTAGTGTTAGTCATATGCAAATCATTAAGGTATGTGGAAGGCGTGTGCATGGAGTGTTACCGGAAATGATAGCAGGTCATCACATAGAGTGACACTTGTTCTTAGCTTGGGGCATACGTGCGCTTAGTTAGATACATCTAGGTAGGTAGGCCACGTTCTTAAGTTTGGTGTGAAGTGACTCTAGACTAAGTCATCGATCACCAAGTTACAATCCTTTAGGATTGGTCAACGTGAAGGGTCCCAGTAGGGGATGCATGATACTCTCATGTTTGACACGTCAGGATTTGGTCAAGAACGGGATATGTTTGTAAAACCAAGAACGGATATGTTGATAGACATTGCCCTAATTTTAAGGTGTAGGCGAGACTCGATTTGACAAATATTTGGCTGCATACACATAGTTATATTGTCTAGCTATTTAGAGTCGTGGTTATGACTCACCAACAGCGTTGTGTTGACGTGTTTTAGCTCGTGATGCAGGAGCAGGAAATGTCGTAAGGTAATAAGCTAGGTCGAGGAGACTTAGTAGAATAAGTTGAATAAAATCTTTACGTAGAAGATAATAACTAAGTTAAGACTATCTGGACAGTGCCTTAGATTGTAAATTGTATTTTAAACATGCCGGATATGTAAATTATGTATGCATTATTCAAAGTTTTAATTCAGTTTAGTTTTATGGTATTGAATGATAAGACTTCCACTGGATACAGTTGTGATGTGATACAGCTGGTCATGCCTATGGATTAGGGTGTGACGGATGCTTATGCCACGACAACCTTTCTTATTAATCGATTACCTACATTTGTTCTTTATCAATCCTCACCTTATGAGATTCTCTTGGGTACCAAACTAACTACACTATCCTTGCTTATGTTATCCATACCTAGGTGATACTCGTGCAAATAAACTTCACCTAAATTTGTCCTATGCTTGGTCCTTGGCTATGTGCCATCACACAGTGGCAATCTTTGATATTGTCCCTATACTGTTGCAGTTTCAACTTTTGTCATGTCACCTTCCATGAGACTGTCTTTGGCAACAACCATTACTAACACACCTTCCAACCCCTCTTCCACCCCCCTTATGTTTTTCTTCCTCCTCACTATTTGTACCGCCATCTACCTCCTTACCATGTACAACATCATCACAGTTCACATTAACTACTTCTCATCCATCATCCACTTCTTCATCTCTGCCGCCTCCACCACACCCACCCCTCCTCCTTATCCTATGGTCACCCGTTCTTGTGATCATACTTTCCAGCCTTGTCAGTTCTCCGATCATGTTATTCTTTACACATCTACTGCTCTTATTCTTAGCCCACTACCTTGCACTCTCAAAATTAATCTGTAATAAACTGACAAGTTGTCAAAATATTCTACTTTGAATTATTTGTTTTTGTTCTATTACAATTGGGTCAACCTTTCTTCGTCTCAACATTTAATTGTGAATTAGCTATAAGAGCTAATAAAATTATCCACCGTAATGCTCCGGGCATCAAAAATGTAGGCTAGATGCTTTGTCACTAATTGATTCATTTTATTATTAGTTAACAACAATGCCATAGCGGAGAGTACATATTTATAAGGATTTTATCCTTAAACAAGACAATGTTGAACCTGGGGGAGAGTGGAGAAAACGCGGACTTGAGTGGAGACACAACCCTAAACCCGGTGATACCCAAACCCCTAAAATCAGTGGAAATTTATCGGGCACCACCGACTCCAAATTTTCCTTAGGTTTACTTTTACCCGACTAAATAAAAAAATAGAGAAAAAGTAGGACTACACCATTTAAAACGGGAAACAACCGAGGAAATGAGAAAAATGACGTGACGTTGATATGTCACCGAGGAAAAAACAGAGAAATTGGGATTACTATTAGTGGTCTTGTGGATTAAAGTTCTTTGTAAGCACTGGACTAATAGGCAAACTTTTTTATGTATTTATTTAAACTAGTAAAAATGCCCGCGCATTGAGGCGGTACGGGTGTTGCCATTTTTTGGGAATTCGATTTTAGTTAGTATCGGTTGTGTCAGTTATGAGTAAATTAAAAAATCAAATATAATTATTGAAAAAATTGAATGAAAGAAAACAATACAAATATTGTGTGTGTGCAAATAGTATATATATTTTGATAAAGGTTTTCACCTAGATTATGTTTTAAATGGTTATTACTAATACGAAAGTACACACATAAAAGACAAGTGTACCTGTGGTGAGGTAATATAGCGTTTGGCAAGAACCGAGTATCAATCCATGGACACACTAATCCTACTCACAATCTTCATAATTGACTATCAGTTTTGATTTAGGAAATGATAAGTTAAACAAAATAATGATAAATAAAGATATATTGAGACTTTTGGTGCTTCTTTTAGTGAAGCAAGGCTATTATCATAATTTAGATTACACTTATGTAACTACGATGAATTGATGGTGTGGTTAAATATATTGATTAATGTAATTATGTTAATGTTTATAAACATGAGCCAACATGGATTTCTCGACTGCCAGCTTCGTAGTGACAAGGACACCAGCATGAGTAACTTACAATATGATCAATCCAATCCACTACTGATGTAGGTAGATCTCATGTAAACTTCAACATACGAATTCTAAAAACATAATGTTAGAAAAGAGTGACCAAGTTCCTTTTAAATACCATTAATTTTAGAAAACCACAAGAATTACTGTAGATTTCTCAGACTAGTAAAAGGGAACCCGCAACTGATGAGAGAGCTAAAGTTATATGATTTCTAATAACAATGTATAGTTCATTAGCCATGGATTTATTATGAGACCGGTTTCATGAATAAAAGTTAGTTTATATGTTTTCAACCTTGTATGACATTCACAATTACAAATCATAAGTTTATAACTCCTAATTCAAATGTAGATGCTACCCATCAAAAGTTTATCCAAGATTACTATAACATTAACATAATATAAACCACATGATTAGTTCATCACAAGTTACATAAAGTATCACTAAATTAGGATAATAAATGAAGTTTGTAAGGTTGATATTAAAGGCTGATGCAACCAAAGCAACCAAAGGGCTTCCTGCATGCATGCACTAAGTACTAAGTAGAACTGCTGCGGAAGTTTTAACTTTCCATGATAATTATGTTAAGTATAAAATCCTCCGAAGCCAAAAGTCATGCGGAAGCTTTATACTTTGCATGAGAATTATGTAGGTATAAAAAACTTCTGAAGCCAAAGTTACTGCGGAAGCTTTATACTCTGCACAAGAATTATTACAAGTATAAAATCTTCCGAAGCCAAAGACCAAATCTTCCGAAGCCAAAGATGAAGTCTTCCATAGCTTCATGTAACACCCGAAATTTTGTCAAAATAAAAGAAAATAAAAGTAACAAGAAAAATAAAGAAAGTATCTCGAAAGAAAGGAAAATGAGTAAAAGTGGAAGGGGTAAAGTGTAAAAGTACAAAAACTTATTATTTTATTGTTTAAAAGAGCATAGCCGCCCATAACACCTTTTTACAACTTGTCACTCGACTGAAAAAGAAGAAAGAGAAGAGAAGCTTGTTCTCTCGGATAATCAAGAGAATAGAAGCTGTTTTTGATCTTGGTAAGTATTTCTTGTACAATTGGTACGGTTTTGATGGGTTTTTGATCTTGAAACCGATTTTAAGTGTTCTATGTGTTTGGTTGTTTATTTTGGCATGTTTAGGTGTTTGAACTCTAGGTAGCTTCTAGTTCGGTGGATTTTACTTGAAGACTACTTTAGGTGAGTTCTGTAAACCCCGGTTTAATGTTTTTAAACTTCTTTGGGGCTGAAAAATGCATGTAAAAATGTTTTTGGAACTGTTATATATGTACCCATATGTATATGTGTATAAAATCTTGTGTTTTATGGTTGTAAGTTTTGTTTTGATGCTTAGTATAATAGATTTATGTTGTAAGCATGTTAGAAAGTAGATGGGAGTGAATGTAAGTGGGAAATATGCTAAACTATTGGTCATGCGCCAAAATAGGGCTCATGCACTTGAAACTTTGCCTTAGAAAAACATAAGTGTAGTTCATACACCCCAATATTCCTCATGCACCTAGTAAATTGTCTGAAAATACTAAGTGTTAACCCATGCGCCCAAACAGTGCCCATGCGCCCAAACAGTGCCCATGCGCCCAACCATTTTTTGCTCAGGCGCCTAAGTGTAGTCATGCGCCTGAACAGTACCCCATGTGCCCAGGATTTGTTCCCAGGTGCCTAAGTGTATACTCATGCGCCCATATAGTGTTAATGCGCCCAAGCAGTCCTCATGCGACTACATAGTGCTCATACGCCTATATAGTGCTCATGCGCCTAGAACACTTAGAAAATTTTCTGAAATTTTGGAGAAATGTAGAATTTTAAGGTTTGATCCTAGTTTGACTTGGAGTTTATATTTGTTATTTTAAGCATGTTTTGGGTTGTTCTTGTGTTACATATTATATTATTATGTGACTTTACGTGATGTTTTCATGCTCGTATACGTAAAGTATTATTAATCAAGTGAAAGATTAATGTTAATGAAAAGTGGAACATAATGAACGAATGATGTTCCACTTTGTTCCCATGTTTAAAACGGTATAATGGTCATTTTAATTAACCGATTGATGATAGATTGGAGATGAATAGGTTATGAATAAGCCGTGACCGAGGTTGAGTTCGACTAGTGAGCCATTGATGATGATATAATCAAATTAAACTCGTGGATAGATTCAGATGATGTTCTGGATTCAAAGCCCCTTATCAATTGGAGTTTAGAATGTCCGAATGGTGATGAACACCTTGGTTGCAGGTCGCGATGAAGATGGGAATCGAATATGGCGTTCGGGTTTGTTTCAGGTGGAATTGAGAGTTGTATTCGATTAAGGGCCAATAGATGATCGTTTATGTTGAGTTAATTAGATTGTTATTGAGATTTAATGATGAATGGCTCTAAGATTAAAGGTTTCGATTATTTAATTATTTGGGTTTGTAACGGTGTTTTAAACACCACTAATACATGCATTCAAGATCGAGGCGTGTACACGAAGTGATTGGAATGGTTTGGCTCATAATTCAAAGGTTTTTGATGGGTTTTAGGGCCGTTGGACTTCAGCCGGAGGGTTGCCGGAGTCCTGCCGGAAAATCAAGGTGAAAAGAAGGGGGTTTGGGTTTTAGTAATTGCACAAATAGTCCCTTTGGTTTTCAATTTATAATTTTATGTTTAAAAATTTCTTTAAAGTTTCAAAATTAGCAAAATAAACCCCCGGACTTAAATTAACTTTAAATTTTAATCATCTTAGTTAAATAACCTTTTTTATTACTATTATTATTATTATTATTATATTATTATTGTTGTTGTTGTTATTATTTTTATAGTTATTATTATTGTTATTATTATTATAATTTTTTTATTGTTGTATACAATTTAATTGTTTAAAAATATTAAAGAAATAATGTAAAATAAAGAAACAAACATAATTTGCCCACAAGTTTCATAAATGACAACAATTTCTTTACAAGGATATAACGAAGCTAACTTTTATTTAACGAAAATACGAAAGGTTACAGTTGTTGACAGCCAAAGTGAGATGGAGATTGGAATTTCCATGATCCCTATTTATTAAAAATATTTTTGTTTTTGAACGCTGTTTATTAACAAATAGTTTATAAACCGGTGTATTACATGGATTGAATGAACATATTAAATTAATAATTATTTATTATATTTAAAAATTATAAAATAATTTTGAGGATAAAGTGGTTTGAAATTACGCATAATAACTACTTTAAGTAATAAATCAATAACATTTTCAAACTTTACTTAAAAAAGTATTTTTAAGCACTCTAAGTTTTTAAATATTTTCTTAAAATATCATTTTTTAAAAGTTCTTTGTATTAAAAACTTAAAAAATCTCAACTTGTATTATTGGCTGGGATTAATCTCAACTAAGAAAATATTTACAGACACTTCTAAACTTTGAGCTTCTTCTCAACTCTTCCACCACACATCCTTCACCAGGTTGTTTCTAGTGTCTGGTTTAAATTTACATCCAAACGTGTCAAGTGATTCAAATCAAGAGATAGAGATTGACGGGTTTTAAGGCGCAGAAGTTTCAAATTGATGGACCTGATAGTAGATTTCAATTTTGGTTAGTGTTCTGGGCACATAAGCAATCCACATTATAAAAAAATACAAAGAGGTTAACTCTTATTAATAAGGGATCGTTAGAAGAAAAAAGCTTACAGTTAAAAGTATTTATAAATATGTTTCTGAATTGAATTAATCACAACCAATAAATGAAAGTTGGATTATTAATATCCAATAACCTAAAAGAAACATGCTTTAATTTGTCAAAAATCAATTTATAGTTTGAAAAGTATATATAATCATTAGCATTAATGTATCAATAAATGATTAACTTTTATTTAATAACGACTAGTGTCCAAATCCTATATGGAGCCTAAGTGGACAGTGTATACAAAATATCATGTGGCTTATGAACATTTTGGTTATTAGTATAAACTAGTGAAATGCCTACGTACTGCGGCGGTACGACTGTTGTGCGATTTTTTAGGAAGTCGATTTAGTCAGTATAGGCTCGATGCATTATGACGTAAATTAAAAAATCAAAGTATAATTACTGAAAAATTGAATGAAAGAAAATAATTACGTATATTACAAAAGTCTTTAAGATAACTTTATATCCAAAAAATTAGTGAAAGCATGGGTGGTATTTGTGATCAAAAACACTTATTATCTAGATTGGGGGGTCGTTTTATGAATGCAGATGGAGGCAGCTTTCGGTGGTGATTTGCATAGACCAGAGAAAGTTATGGAGAAATTGTTACCATAATTTTCATCTTGATTCTCATTGAGCTGTTGACAACCGCAGTGAAAATAAAAAAAGGATTAGTGTTCAATTATATGTTATACTTTATTGTAAGGGCATAATTGTAATAAATGATAACTTTTAGAAATTTAAACATGATTTTTCATATGGATGTATTAATACATATGTAAAATTTTCAGTTTATACTCCTTTCACTTTTATTATAAAAGATGTAGATAAATATTAAAATTATTAAACTTAAAATATACCCCTAGAAAAATGTTAGTATTATAGTTATTATAAATATGAAGCTATATAGTTATATACTTAAATATTTAAATAAAATAATACTTAATTTAAATTGTAATTTAGTTATAAATATATTATTAGTAAATATAAATTTAAATGTCACTTTATAGTATCATAATCAAGTAAAATTTAATGAAGTGAATTATTAAATAATATTATTATTAAACTACATTAATATTAAATACATGAAAGAGACAATGACAAAAATGTCAAGTATATCAAATTTAATGATAAAGTTACCATATTTCCTCAAAAATCCTAAAAATATTAATCAATTCCTATTTTAATTCCCTATTAAATATCTTCCTCAAAAATATCTTAAAATATTAATCAATTCTATTATATCCCTATTAAATGTCTTGCACTCATTTGTAGTGTTGCTTCAAAGCTTGTATGCTTAGCAAAATTAAATCTCTATCCAAAAGATCTACCTACTCTAATAAAAAGGTATTTTGGGATGACACGTGGCAACATCACAATCATCTTATCAAAATTTTCCCGCCTCTCTCTCATATTAAATAATTACTTTAATTACTAATAATACAATTTTTAACACCTTTTAGATTTAATAAATTAAGAAAGAATTTATTATTAAAATTATTTCTAAATAAATATTTTTTATAAAATAATAAATTTTCTAAAGCATAAAACTTTTTTAAAAATATAAAATATTTTAAAATTGGTATTTTTAAAAAGTCATTTTTGAAAATAAAATATAATCAAAATTGAGAGTTATAATAGGAAAATTTTTTAGAAACGACATTTTTATACAATTTGTTTTAGAATAAAATGTTATTTTTTTAAAAAAAATTACAAAAAAATTTTAAAAAGTTGATATTACTGTTTTATTATTAGAATACTATTTTATAATTATAAATTTTATTATATTAATATTTTATTTATTCAACCCGTGTAATACACGGTTTACTAAAGCTAGTGTTTATATAGTAGTATAGATATAAGTATTTAAAATATGATTAGTGACTATAAATTTAAATGTTAAATTATATTATTATAAGTAAAATAAAATTTTAATGAAGTGAATTAAATAATATCATATTATTTAAAAATATATTAATAATGTACATTAAATAATATAATTAGAAGAAGTTAATTACTAGGGGTAAAAATGAAATTGCATAAAGTACTTGTACTCTATGCTTAAAATGTTATACATGTGTTTTACACTTTAAATAAAATTACCATCTTATATTTTTAAAATGTATTATATGGTAGTATAGATATAGATATAGATTACTAACCTTGTGTAATTAGCTTTTATTCATATAAATCATTGTGGCTCTCTAATTAACTATTAATTAAATAAACATTTTAAATATTTAAATGTCTAATTAGCTATTAATTAACAAACATTTCAATTTTTTTATTTATTTCCCTAAATAATTAATCATCATCATTTAAATCGTGGTTCGAGAATCACAAGGTTAAACATTTACACGTTATTACTTTGTTGTTTCCCAAGTTGTAACTCTTGGATCATACATTGATAGTACGTTGTTATTATCAATGGTCGGACATCTAATATCCAACAAAAGCAAAAGAACAATAAAAAGGAGTAAATATTAATTAGGGTTATTGTAGTTTATAACCTATACTTTTATTATTGGTCGGGATTAATCATAAATCAAAAAATATTTACAGACTTCTTTAACTTTAAACTTACTGATCCCTTACTAATTGAAGATTAACCCCCGTTAGTTTTTTGATTAAATGTGACTAACTGTGAGCTTATTTTCAACTTTGTTGTTGTCCAGCCTTCATCAGCTTCGGGTTTTGGTGTCTAGCTTCCATTGTCACCTGAAATGTACCTCCAACGAGTCAAGTGATTTAGATCAGGAGGTGGAGATTGAAGGATTTCAGGGTGCAAAAGTTTCAAATTTACCAACCTGACGATAGGTTTCAACTTTTTGCTTAGTGTTTTGGCCACATAAGCAATCCTTGTCTAAAAACTAACGAGTTTAACTCTCAGTTAGTAAGGAACTTTGGAGTAAAAAAGCTCATAGTTATGAGTGTCTAAAAATATTTACTGAGTTTGTATTAATTCCGATCAATAAACAAAAGTTGGAATATTAAAATCCAATAACTCATTTAATTATTACGTTATTGGGAGTATTATTGGTAATAAAAAATGAAAGTTGAGAGTATTAATAAATAAATTAATAATAAAAATTATTATCGCTCAATGAGTAAAAATTTAGATTACTAATATCAAGTTTGTCTTTATATTTTATAACTAGCTTTAGTAAACCGTGTATTACACGGGTTGAATAAATAAAATATTAAATAGAATAAAAAATGTTAATTATAAAAAGATAGACTAAGACATAATATGATTGAAATTATGTATGAGTAATAACTATAAGTAGTAAAACAATAATATGAAATTTTTAATTTTTTTTATTTTTTCAAAGATAAATTAAATATTTTATTTTAAAATAAAATTTTAAAATTTTTGTATATTTAAAATTTCCTTACTATAACTCCGTATTTTAATTATTTTGTTTTATAAAAAATTACTTTAAAAAATCAATTATAAAATATTACATAAAAATAGTTTTATTTTTAGGAAAAAATCTTTTAATACCATCTCTTTAAAAATAACATTAATAAAAATTCTTGTTCTTAATCTATTAAAAAACTAATTATAATGTAAAATAAATAGATAAATTATTAGTAATTAATGTAGTTATTTAATAGGAGAGAGAAGCGATAAAAGTTTGATGAGATTAAATGTGATGGTGACACGTGACACACACATTTACCAGTTTATTATAGTAGAAAGATATCAATGTTTCATTCTTAATACATCTAATACTACACTTAGGGCTGTTTGATAGTATCTGAATGATTAAGTGCTGAACCAATAAGAGATCTGAACCATTAAGTGTTGAACCATTAAGAGGTCTGAACCATTAAGAGCTAGTGTATTGCTTAACTATTTAAATGCAAATGTCTGACCAATTCAGATAAGAGGTCTTAACCGTTCAGCATTAGACCTCTTAACCATTCAGCATTAATATAATGCTTAACCATTCAGAGGCAAATGTCTTAACCATTCAGATATTTGCTCGTGAAACAAACAGTCTGAACCATTAAGTGCTGAATCATTCAGCATCTGAACCATTAAGAAGCTGATTAAGAGGCTGCCAAACAGGCCCCCTTATAAATATAGACTCACTTATATTTGTAGGGACAACCATCAAGCTACTACTTATAAGATCATGAAATATAATGTATTTTTCTTTATGGGATTCCAGTGGATATAGCTATGATCATGGTAGCTGCGGTGAAATAGGCACGAGTAATATCAATTAAATATAATTTATGTATATACCATGTTTGAAAATACCGAAATAAATACAATTCTTTAACTCAACCAATTAATTTCGAAAATATTCTTAAAAAGTCCATTTGACTATAATTTTCTCTTAAAATGTTTCTTTGACGGGTCATCCTAACTAATGTTGCACCTAACAGAGTCATCCTCACTTTTAAAATAGAGTCGTCAAAATTTTCATTTAACAGACATGTTTTGTGCACGTGTCCAAACCCATTTACAAATAAATTTGATCGAACTTAAACACAATTGAACGTCACTATTAAAAGGTCAGTAGACCCTATTTATGTTCAAACGGCTCTATTGAAAGTTCAGACGATCCTATTTACGTTCAAACAATTCTATTTAAAATTTGGACTACTCTATTTAAGGTTTGAACGAACCTATTTAAAATGAATGTATTTTTTAGAATAGATTTGTGAAATAAACATTTAAGGGACAAATGAGATCAAGAATTTTCTCTTTAATTTACACGATAATTATAATTATATGTTAGTATTTAAAACAATTTGAATTTATGTTGCGATAACGAAGTCAACCAGAATATGCAATAAGTTCGATTGATCCACTGAATAAGATTTCATGCGAACACCTAGGGTTTTACAATTAAAATCACAGGGTTTATGATCTCCAATTTGCAGCAACAACAATACGCAATCATGTCGTACATACCTTCAACAATGAACACCATGCGATTTACGTACGCCGCCGATGCAACGGCGGCGTATACGCCTATGCTGCCACCTACATCGTCTCCTCCACCGTCACCTTTGCCAGGTTACAACAACCCTAATGGCACCAGCGGCGGAGGAGGAGACTCTGGAGAAAATGATTACGCATTTGCGGTGACCGCAAGGGTTAATGCTGGTGGTGGCGATGTGGTGAAGCGGAAGAGAGGACGGCCACGCAAGAATGCGAGTGATGGCTCGGTTGCGATGGCGGTGGCGCAAGGCGGCGAGTTGTCGTCTCCGGCACCGAGTTCAGGGAAGAGACCCAGGGGGAGACCCCCAGGGTCTATGAATAAACAACAGCATGCTACTGCTTCAGGTACATTGTTATTAACACTTTGATTTATGTTTTTAGTTTTCAAAACAATAACGGATGCATTTGAAAGGTGTGTGGAATGAGGTTGGCTGACGTGGCAACCGGGGGGGGTAATACTGTCACCTTGAAGGCGTGTGACGAACCAATAGCGCATATTCTTAGAGTATCATTATGAGTAGGAAAACGTGTAGGTTTAGTTGGGTTGTGTAACAGATTAAAACGGTTTAAATGAGTGAAAGTGTCCTCAATCCTATTAGCTTGTTTAAGTTATAGTATTGTGATGAATTTGCACATATTAAAATGTTATTTATTACAAAATCATATTTTCAGGTATGCCTGGAGCAGGATTCATGACACATGTTCTTGAGGTGAAATCTGAAGAGGTAGACCTGTGATTGTTCCTTTGAATTCAGAAAATTTGTATGTTGGGTGTAATTTCTTGTAGATTGTGAAAATTGGGAGGCATTGGTGTTTGATTGAACTTTTCTTTGGAATTATAGGGATTTTTAGAATTCATTTTGGTTTTAGGTTATTTAAAAAAAATAAATAAAATTGGTTTATTGGAAGTCTAAAGACAGACTCAACAGATCCGTTGGTGGGATAAGTGGACTCAACCAGGTCCGTTGATGGAAGTAGCGAACTTTACACGTAATTTTATTCTTTTTATTTTTTCTAATGATTTAAGTATCATACAATTTGATATTGCTTTAATAACCTCAAATTTTTAATTTTTTTAAAGTTAAAAGCATCATTTTGTTAATTTTTCTTACATTCCCATATAAGTTTTACTAAAAACAATAAATCATAGTTGTTTTAGAATAAAGTACCTTTTAATAAGGCCAAAAAAACACTTTATTTTGAAAGAGAAGCTTGTTTTTCAATAAAATATATCTCGAAATGTCCAAAAGGAAGTTAAACAAAATGATATATTTATATTTAAAAAAAAATAAAATACTACAAGTTAAAATCAAATATATGTTAAGCTAGTTACTAGAAAATAGAAAGAAATGGATAAACTATATACATCTTGAGTTCACTACCTCATTAGCAGACTTGGTTGAGTTCGTTTTAATCAAAATATTTTTCTAATTTACGTAGAAAACAAAATGAATTCTAAACCCCCCCCCCCAATAAGTCCAAAAAGTCGTGTTTGATTCTTGATGGACTCTATTCGGTTAAAGATATGGTTAATCTTGATTGATATTGTACTAGTTACAAGTTTACTCACTACTAGAAAACAAGTTGATTTCCTAAGAGAATATGCGACGCAAATCATTGTGTCGCAACATTTTCTTTGCATTTGTGATGCATA
This sequence comes from Flaveria linearis, assembly GCA_024085815.1. Taxonomy (NCBI): domain Eukaryota; kingdom Viridiplantae; phylum Streptophyta; class Magnoliopsida; order Asterales; family Asteraceae; genus Flaveria; species Flaveria linearis. Next base: position 27,896,614 of record CM044013.1, on the reverse strand, counting down.
TCTTCCCACGAGGATTTTATCCCACAAATGGATTGTGTCGTAAGTGTGCGTAGGAATTTTTTTCTAGTAATGCCTATTTCTTTTAGAAAATCACGAAAATAATTCTTTTTTTAAATATTATGCCTATACAGTCATGTCATAATAAATCACTCGCTTATTAGAGTTTCCTATTGCTGACTTAAACTAATGTTATGAGCAAGACCATATCATGTATAGATTCATGTATGTATTATTATTTGCTTATAGGTTCGTGTATACATTATTACTCACTTACAGAAAGAAAATGTTTAGGGTGTAGACAAGCAAAAGTAGATTAGCAACCAAAGATACACTTATGTCATGGCTACATATGTGAAATTATTCTAACATATCCATAGACGTATAACACACTAAGAAAAACTGCTGCTTTCATGCGTTTTTTCTTCATTTAGGATTATGTGATTATTGTTCTACTTCCATTCTTAATTCTGTTCATAGAACTTTCATATATTCTTAGTTTTGTTGTCTACAGGATGTACTAGCAAAACTTGTATGGTTCTCCCAGAATAGCACAAGAGCTCTATGCATTCTTTCAGCAAGTGGTACCATATCAAATGTGACTCTTCAACAGACAGCGATATCTGGTGGAACTGTCACCTATGAGGTCTTTTATCGCATATAAATTCGTTTTATAAAACTCACTTAAGCTCATTTAAACGCACTATTATAAAAGAAAATCATGAAATCAACCATTTTTCCGAATGTAATGTACCTCTATAGTCATGTCAGATAAAAATTACCCTTACAGCCAGGCATTTATGCTAAATAAAACTCGCGTACCCTCTTTGTTCGTCATCATTAAGTACTTGTAAATTTCATGTATAGGGGCGATTTGAGATCCTTTCCCTTTCTGGTTCATTTATGGTACCTGAGAGTGAGGATCAACGTAGTAGAATATGTGGATTAAGTGTGGCACTTTCTGGGCCAGATGGTTGCATATTAGGCGGTAACGTGGTTGGGCATCTAATCGCTGCATCAGCGGTTCAGGTTTGTCATCCCTTTTCGCGCTCCCCTAAGCACCAGACCATGTAACAGTAGTATTAACTGGTTTCTGCAGGTGATTGTTGGTAGTTTTGTTCCAGCAAGCCGAAAACAGTCAAAAGAAAGAGGTAGCAGTGAAACAGAAGGTGTGAACGGTTCAGCGAACCTGGTGTCTGGAAGCCTGAGTGAGTCGTCGGGTGGGGTCCTCGGGAGTCCTGTTGGCCAGAGCAATAACAGTAATCCACAAGGCATGGTTAACATTCTCTGGGGATAGATAGATAGATTTGAAGATATGCATGTTTAGTAGGAAATGTGACTCATAGTTCTGTTTGTTTATGTTTTTACTTGGTGTGGAAGTTCATTTAGTTAAAATATTCTTAGGGATTGAACGAGGGTGGGCCTTGGCGCAGCGGTAAAAGCTGTTCCTAAGGGACCGAAGGTCTCAGGTTCGATCCGTGGAAACGGCCTCCCCACAAAATGTGGGGGAAAGACCGCGTACATCTTCCCTTAAATGGGACGGACCCTCCCTGGACCCTGCGAAAACGCGGGAGCTCTTTGCAGCACCGGTTCGCCCTTTTTTTATTCTTAGGGATTGAACAGTTAATTTTTTAAAGTTTGATTTTTATTCTAAATAGTATTTTGGTTTTTGTTTGAGAATAAAACCTCAAAGAATGTTTGGCAAGTGTTTTTCATAATGTAAAAGCATAAGATTAAAATTAGAATGAAAATAAAATTTGTGTTTAACTCGATGCAGAAATTCAATGAAAGTAAACTTTGAACAGTTTGGATTTTGTATGACCAAAAATTAGTAAACAAAGTTAATTTTGCCATATTATTTACGAAAAAGAGTTATGGTTGTTAATAGTAGCTAGGTAGTTAACACTACAAGAAAATGGTTTTTCGTGTCGATGTTTTTTGCGGCGATACGTACTTCGTCGCAAAAAACACACTAAACGACAAAAATAATCAACTTTTTGACTTTTGTAGTCAAATACACCTTTGCGACGATTAAGTCGCCGCAAATGATATATTCAATTTTTTATTTTTTCTGAATTCTCTTTTAGGAGGTAAAATTTCCCGCTTATTTATTTGCAGCGATATTGTCGTCGCAAAAAAGGTTTTATTTTTTTAATTTTAATCCTTTTTAATTTATTTTACTTTTTGTTTTTTCCGGCGATTTTTCGTCGCAAAAAATGTATTATCGCCGCAAAAAAATTGTTAACTTTATGAAAACGGGGATTCCATATCTGTTCCTCATTTTCACACCACACACCAATTCTCAAACACAGATCCGCGACCACCACCGCCGCTGCTCTCCCCCGCCACCACCACCGCCATCTCCACGACCATCTGCCACCGCCGCTGCTCTCCCACCGCCACCACCACCGCCATCTGCCACCGCCATCTGCCACCGCCGCTGCTCTCCACCGCCACCACCACCACCATCTGCCACCGCCACCCGCAATTCCAGTCACCACCACCGCCATCTGCGGGTGTGGACCACCACCGCTTGTTGTCGCCCTGTCACCATCACCACGCCGTCACCACCACCGCGCGCCACCTGCTCCACCGCCGCTTCACCAATGTATAAAATCTGTTTCCCATTTTACGTTTTGTATTTATTTGGTATACAAATACATATTAGAATGTATGTATATGTGTGTGTATGGATGTATATATGTATAGTGATTATATTAACGCAAGTAACATATTTATAGTGAATTTATTACTCAAATGCCGCATGGAATGACTTGGAAGCAAATTTTCCTAACTGGTTTAAACAGAAGGTAAACTCATTTGTGTATAAAACCGATTATACAAACCGATTATACAAATTTTCCTAATTTTCTCTTTTTCAAATAGATCAACCGTCGGCGAGTAAATGATGAATCTAGTGTTAGTCCTCAGTTATTTGCTTTACCAAATGGACCACGACATGCAAACTCTTACACCGCTTGTATAGTTAACGGTGTGAGATTTGTAGTTCATAGCCGAGACGTACGCCGTACAACTCAAAATAGCGGCATCTCAACAACTGGTCAAGATGGAACAAAGTATTACGGTTTGTTGGAAGAGATTCTGGAGCTAGGCTATCTAGACCGTTGTAAGGTTGTGTTGTTTCGATGTAAATGGTTTAAAGCTAATAACAACAAACTTTGTGTCATTAAGAATAACATAACCAGTATTTCTACCCAAACTGAATGGTTTACAAATGACCAATACATTCTTGCAACACAAGCAGAGCAAGTTTTTATCTTTACGAACCGTCTAAAGCCAGTCAAAGAGTTCAATCAATCAGACATTGGAAGGTCGTCCAAGAGGTGAATCATCGGAAGATTTGGAACCGAGATATTATAATGGAAAATAACGAAGCAGATTTAATTCATGGCAGCACTTCATCTGAGCTTTTGTTGTCTGCTGACTTAGATAATTTAACTGATGATGGTATGAGTAGAGATGAAGCTACAGAAGTCAATGCTTCCCTTGAGCACGTCAATGTAGAGGACGAGACATATGAAGATACGGATGAGGGTGAAGACAACGATGCAGACAAAGCTGTTGACGTTTCTGACAATTCAGATGATGAATTAGACGAATTTAATAATGATTGTGGAGAAGATTCTTATCGCACCGATGAATCCGATTGATTGTAATTTTAATTTTAACCGAATCATTTATTATGTTTGATCTATTATGTTTATTGAATTGTTTTTTCAATTGTGTGTTTAGCTATTGATTCAATTGCGGTATATTTGTATACTTATATAATCTTTTTTTACAGAAGGCAGACGTGGCCCGAGGTCACGATGGGGATACCTATGGCCGTGGTCCACCTGGTGGTGGTCCTCCCGATGATGATCGATCGTGGCAGCCGCCACGACAGTGCGAGGCCAGTGATGACTCCGGCAGCAGAAGCGGACGAGGTATGATGAATTTTTATACTATTATCTTTTAAAATAAAAATATATAATTTACATAGAATTTTTATACTATTATCAATTTGCAGGACAAGGCAAGCGTGGAAAGACCACACTTCAAAGTATGCGAAAGAGAAATCCACAAGGAAATTTGCTTACAATTGAATTTGAGCAAGGTACGCATGACACCTACAAACCTGTGGGTGTCAATCAGGCGACCTTTGCTTTACTGGTTGGCACACTCGTTGACAGATTTCCTTAAAACTACAAGAGCTGGAGAAAGATACCTGCAGAGTTGAAGGCGACTATCTGGCCTGACTTACAGGTTAAGTTTTGATAATTAAATTCAGTGATTAAATATATATACACTAAGCTATTTGTTTTCATAATATGCAGATGTATTTTGATATGACTCCCCACGAAGGACTGAGGGCACGCATTGAGAAATATGCTGCAAACCGGTACAAAGATCACAAATACCGGTTCAAGCAAAAACATTTTTAGCAAAATAGGCGGGGAAGATAGAGTTGATATTTCTGATGTTGTGCCACCTGATATGCAAGAGTCTGAATGGAAAGGCTATGTGGATTACTACACTTCTCCTGAAGTCAAGACTCGGTCTGCAACCAACAAGTCAAACAAAGGGAAGCAGACGATCAAAGGACATGGCGGTCAGACATCTCTAGCCCAGTGTCGTTATATGTTTGTAAATTGTTTTAATCTAATTTGTTTTATAATTTGTTTATGTGTTTGTAAGTTAATTTTATATGATTATATCACTATTTAATGTGTTTACAGCGTGAAGAGGGTTCTGATGAAACTGGGAGTGCCATATTAGCATACCGCCACTTCTATACCGATTCAAGCGGTAATTTCTATCAGCCTGAACCCGCTGCATACTATGTAAGTAATGTACACATCTTAAAATTTTATAAAAATAAAGTAATATATAACATCACCATATATATAATATTGTTTATTGTTTTTTGTAAACTATACAGGAGCAAATGGTCGCGCTTCAACAATAACACCCTGAAATGTCAGAGAAGCAGATCATGCGGCAGGTCTTGGGGGAGCGGTCCGGGTGGGAACGTGGCATCGGTCCAATACCGAGCGTGCCTTCACAACCCCCACCTCCACCTCATAGAACAGATCAGCGGATGTTTTCATAATCTGAGGTTGAGGAGATGATAGCAGCGAGAGTGGCAAGTGAGCAACAACAATGGCAGTCACAGATGATGGCTAATATGATGACACAAACGCAAAGTCAAATCCAAAGTCAAGTCCAGAGCGCGTTGAAGAGAAGTGGTCATTCTGAACCAAATGATGAAGATGAAGATGATGAAGATGATGAAGGTGGGTCGTCATAAAATGTTCACTTTGAGGTTGTTACGAATATTTTTAACATTTTGGAACATTGTGTTTGTATGATATTTAACTTGTTAACTTTAAACAATATTTTGTTTATATGCTATGATTTGTATTTGGGAATGGCTTGATGGTATTAGCGATTTTCAAAAGCAGGTTTGGTACCCAGGCGGATCTGGGTGGATTGCTGCAAAATGCAGCAAAAATTTTTTTAAAAAATGACATTTTTGCGGCGACATTTCGCCGCAAAAAAATATTTTAACAAGTGTAAGATTTCGTCGCAAAAAGGAATTTGGTCAAAAACTTTGCGGCGACATATCGCCGCAAATAATACAATATCGCCGCAAAAGGTTTCGTCGCAAAATAGGGAATTTAATTTCCCTTTTTTTAAATGTTGTGGACCCCACATAAATATGTCGTCGCAAATTTCGTCGCAAAAATTTTTTTGCGACCACTTTATTACGGCGAATGGATAGCGACGAAACTTTCGTCGCAAAATATATATTGCTTGCGACGAAAAGGGGTAGTTTTTGCGACGACCTCTGTCGCCGCAAAATATCTTATTTCTTGTAGTGTAAACAAGTAGTTAGCAGTCAACAAGTCAAAAGACAATCATATTAATATAGATGTAATTCGCAGATGAGCTTATTCAGATCAATAAATAATCGATGATTGCTTCATTTTCCTGTCTTCTATTCTTAAGTGTGTGTTGATTAGCAATCCTCAAGAACCATTCTCCATATATATGGTTCTTCAAGATGCTTAATCAGGTGTTGCCATTAATCTTTCAGTCTCAATTACCAGCTCAATTTTTCAGCGTGAAACAATGGAATTAGAACCAATGATTCTTGAATCTCCGTCTACTCAATCAAAAATGGCGTTGAATCACAACGAGATTGATATTAAACATTAACAAGCGCAATTATCTAAGATGACATGGCTCAAGAAATTAGAAGTGAAAGGAAATACAAGGTATTTAAGTCTGTCTTTGTGTTGGTAAGGATTTAAAGAATCATTAACTAGAGATGATGATTCTACAATTTTGAAAAAATATACGCAAACAGATTGATGACATAAACGAGTATTATGATTCTTCAAACAAGATTGTCAATCAATTACACACACAATTATGCAGCGAGATGTTCATTAGAAGGTTTGAAAGAAGATATTCAAAATAAGGTGAAGACGTTTTAACCCAAAACTCTAGCTTCATGAAACATATTGACACTTGAATAACGTCAGCGTTGCTTAATTCTGTCCATAGGATTTATGTTGAATTTTCTATCATAATCTTGATAAAAGGTTTATAATTGCACGTAGTTATCTTCATCTGCTGAACTTAAGAATGGGTTTCATGCAATAACATTCAGAACTTTGACATCTTGTTATACAGAAGACATCTACTCAATCTTGATGAGTCATCAGAATATGATATTTCTGAAACTGAAGGAAGTAGTTTTCTTGGAGATGAAGAATCATCATTGGAGATCAAGTGGTTTTGTATGAAGTGATGCTTGGAGCATAACATAGAATATACTGAAGCTTGTGCATCATATCATTGGTTGACAATGTAAAATCCATTAAATTGATATAATTTTAGTTTAATCTTTTAGGTTTCGCTACAAATTTAAGAGCTTTCATTGCAGGTTTGTCGGTTGATGGTGATTCACAAGGTGTTGAACGATTTCTTGGGGCTCTATTTGTTCATCTGTGGCTTGGAATGGTCTTGAATCTGGTGGCACTATAAATCAAGCTATATTATCTGAACAAAAACGTTTCCCTACATTCTCGGTATTTAATAATATAGGTGGCGCAATTGAGCGGTCGGGCTGGTTGGGTAAGGGGTCAAAATATGTTATCTTTTTTAAGGTCTGGTTAATCAGACTTGAAACGTTCTTTGCTCAGAAATATAAATTAGTTATATGTAGTTGGTACAAAAAGTATGATTGCAAGCATCATATTATTTCAATAATAATTCAAGTATTTGATCAACGACTCAGTAAGTTTTATGCATTAAAGATACACTTTCTTCCATCGCCTTTTAAACTATTTTTTTCATGTCACTTGTTCAACCCAATTAAACAAAACCTGAATCGATATAATCATAACTATAATGGGTCAAAGGTACCACCTTTACCTTGCTTAACTTTTATAATCCTTTCATGGGTCAAAGATTAGTGATTTCTGTATGCGCCACTTGCTTATATTTGCTCTATTTATGTCAATTGGTCATTACAGAGACTGCACAACTTGTAAACTAAACTATCTTAACTCCCAAAATGATGTGTACAGTCCACCTTTTTTGCCTTTGAGAACTGAAACTATAAATTCTTTAAATGTCTTGTGTAGAATAATATAAATGGGGATACACCAGAGTTCCACTTCAGTTTCACCACAGCAAATGGTTAGATGGTCATTAGGGTCCTTGAAACCATCACAATGAAATCTAGAGTCTCAATGGAAAACTTAATCTATACCATTTGTTGTTAGGTTATCTCGACACACACAAACACAAACACGATGATTTACGTGGTTCGGTCTAAACTGACCTACGTCCACGGGGTAACTAGAAGTTTATATTGCTTAGGGATACATTTACAGATACAATTAGTCCCATTTATAGGACAACAAAGAAGAAAGCCACTCACTGAGTGGGTCAGAAAACATTGGCCGTGAAAACCGGATCACCATCCCTTTTCCTTTTTCTTTTGACCAGCTTGTTTGCCACTACTAAATTAGTGGCTTCACCACTCAACAATCTCCCACTTGAAGCCACGGAACAATCTTCACCTGTGCTTCAACTGTGCATTTGTATCTCTGTAAGAAAACTTTAGTATATTCAATGCTCCTCCAGTTACCCGGTCTCCTCAACATTATTCCTGGAGACCAGCTGAAGCCACGCACAGCTTCAGCTTATCCAACGTTACACATTTGGTGAACATGTCCGCTGGATTCCTAGCACCTGAGATATTCTTCAAGTGATTGTTCCATCAGCAATCAATCCTCTCACGAAGTGATACCTTATCCCAATGTGCTTCGTCTCTTGTGATACACAGGATTCTTAGCAAGTTTCACTGCACTTTCATTATCACAGTGCAGTATGTACTCAGTCTGCTTCTTCCCTAACTCTTCCAGAAAAGCCTTCAACCATACAAGCTCTTTACTGGCTTCAGCAATAGCCATGTATTCTGCTTCTGTTGTGGACAAAGCTACACTTTTCTAGAGCCTGGACATCCAACTGACTGCAGTTCCTCCCACTGTGAAAACGAAACCTGTGGTGCTTTTAAATGTCTCTTTGCAGCCACCCAGGTCAGCATCTGTATAGCCTCTGAGAACTAAATCCTTTCATTTGAAACAGAACCCCATCTTTGATGTTCCTTTCAAATAACGAAGCACCCATTTAACTGCTTCCCAATGTTCTCTTCCCGGATTTGACATAAACCGACTAACAACTCCGACTGCGTGTGCTATGTCGGGTCTTGTGCACACCATAGCGTACATCAAACTACCCACTGCAGATGCATACGGGACTCTAGCCATGTCAGTTTTTTCTTTTTCTGTACTGGGACACTGATCTTTGGTAAGCTTGAGGTGACTCCCCAAGGGTGTGTTTCTTGGCTTGGTCTTCTCATTGTTAATACCGAATTTCTCTAACACTTTCCCGATGTACTTTTCCTGGGATAGTGTAGAGATCCATCTTTCTTGCTCCTGGTGATACTCATCCCGAGTATCTGTTTAGCTGCACCCAAATCCTTCATCTCGAATTCTTTGGACATTCGCTTCTTTAACTTGTTGATCTCGTTCATGTCTGATCCTGCAATCAACATATCATCTACATAAAGCAGTAGGATGATATACGGACCCTTGAATTTCTTCAGATAACAACAGTGATCGGCTTCACATCTCTTGTAACCGGTTCTCACCATGAAATCATCAAACTTCAAGTACCATTGCCTTGGCGCTTGTTTCAGACCATATAAACTATTCTTCAGCTTGCAAACCCAATTCTCTTTTCCAACTACCTGAAACCCCTCAGGTTGTGCCATATAAATGTCTTCATCAAGGTCACCATGTAGAAACGCTGTCTTGACATCTAGCTACTCTAGATGTAAGTTTTCTGCTGCTACAATGCTTAGAACTAATCTGATAGTGGTCATCTTCACCACTGGAGAGAAGATTTCATCAAAATCACCCCCTTCTTCTGTTGAAAACCCTTGACCACTAAACGGGCTTTATACCGTTTAGATCCATCTTGTTTATCCTTGACCCTGAAAACCCATTTATTATGAAGAGCTTTCTTGTCATTTGGAAGCTTAACAAGAACCCAAGTCTTGTTCTTCTCTAGTGAATTCATTTATCCTTCATAGCTCGCTCCCACTGGAACGAGTCCTTCAACTTGACAGCTTCAGAATAACTTTCTGGTTCATCATTTTCTGTCAAGAGAATGTAGTTGACAGAAGGTTCAGTACGAGAGGGACTGTACCTGTTCGGTGGTTTAGAAACTCTGGTTGATCTTCTTAACAAAGGCTGTTGTGGTGATTGTTCGTCTTCAGACCCTGAACTCCCACTGTCAGAAACTTCCATTGTTTCTTCATCATTACCATCTTCAGTCTCTGGTTCTGTGTCATTGTTAGGATCCGCCACTGGTCCTGTAGCAGACTTGTTCCTCTTATTCTCGACACTAAACTCAACTGTTTCCTTTTGAACCTTTGATTTTTCCATATTTCCGTCTTTGTACAGTTCTGCTTCATTGAATTCTGCATGCTTGCTTCTGATTACCTTTCTGTTTTCAGAATCCCAAAGCCTGTAGCCCATCTTATCACCTCCATATCCAATGAAAATGTACTTCTTTGCTTTAGCATCTAACTTGTCACCTTCAGGATTGATATCATAAGCACTGCACCCGAAGATCTTTAGGTGATCATATTCAACTGCTTTACCCTTCCATTCTTCTTGAGGAATCTTGAAACCCAATGGAACTGAAGGCCCACGATTGATAAGATAGGCTGATGTGTTAATTGCATCAGCCCAGAACATCTTTGGGAGCCCCGCATTCAGCCTCATATCCTCTCTGCAACCCCATTCTGCTGCGGAGTTCCCGGAACTGTGTTTATCATCTTGATCCCTCTATCAGCACAATAATCTACAAACTCCTTGCTGATGTATTCACCACCATTGTCGGACTTCAAGCACTTAACCTTCAAATCAGTTTCAAGTTAAACAGCAGATTTCCATTTCTTAAAAGTATCGAAAACTTCATATTTATGTTTAAGAAAGTAAACCCATACCTTGCGTGTTGAATCATCAATGAAAGTCACAAAGTAACGAGCTCCACCAGGTGAAGCTACTGATGTCGGTCCATACACATCTGAATGAATCAGCTCTAACTTCTGAGTTTTTGGTGCTCTCCCTTTCTTTAGAAAAGTAACCTTCTTTTTCTTCCCGAGAATGCACGGTTCACAGAATTCAGACTCGACATGCTTTAATTCTGGAAGCTTTCCCTTGGCAACAAGCATCTTCATCCCCTTTTCACTCATGTGACCGAGTCTTTGATGCCATAACTTTGACTTACTTGGCTCACTAGACACTGCATTCACCCTGTCCGTTGGTACTTCAACCATGTACAAAGTACCTCTCTTCTTTCCTATAGCAACAACCATACTTCCTTTGACAACTTTCCATTGTCCTTTACCGAAGTAAACATCGTATCCCTGATCATCAAGTTGACCGATGGATATTAACATCCTCTTCAAACCCAGAATAACCCGAACATCTTTCAGGATCCAGATTGTTCCTAATGACGTCTTCAACTCTATGTCTCCAATCCCTGTAATGTCTAGACTATGATTATTAGCCAAACGAACTTTACCAAAGTTACCTGTTCGTAGATTCTTCATCTTCTTCGTGCTAGACGTAGCATGAAATGATGCTCCTGAATTCATAATCCAGTCTTCAACAGTATTTTCGACACAACAGATAAGAGCATCTTCTGAGTCTGAGGCTGTGGCAGTATTTACCTCCTGTTTATCTCTAGAAGGTTGTGTGCACTGACTTCTGAAATGACCAAATTCCTTACAGTTCCAACACTGTATATCTTTTCTTGGCTTTGCAGGTCTCGACTTGCTTCTTCGTTTAGACTTCGACCTTCCCCGGTTTCCTCCTCTATTGATATTTCTCCCTCTTCCTTCAGTACTGAGCAACGAGCTTGTTTCTCCAGAATTCCTCCTTCTGGAATCCTCATTCAGTATCAAATCCCAAACCTTACTGAATATGAGTGTCTCAATCGATCCAGTGATTGCTGTGATCGTTCCTGACCAGCTGTCAGGTAATGATGACAATAATAAACAAGCCTGTAATTCATCATCTATTTTAAAATTCACCGACGACAAACGTGTCAAATGAGATTTAAATAGATTAATATGCTCAGTGACAGAACTTCCTCTTTCATTCGAGTGTTGACTAACTCCCGAATTAAGAACACCTTATTTGCGGGAGACGGCTTTTCGTACATGTTGGTCAAAGCTTCCATAATTCCACGCGCCGTGGTTTGCTCCATAATGTTATACGTAACATTCATGGACAATGCGAGCCGTATCGTTGACATCGCCTTCTTGTCAATGGATGCCCAATTATTCAGTACTGGTGTAGGAGGTGGTTCTAAAGCAGCATCCAACTCTTTTGTACCAGCAAATCTCTAATTTGCATTTTCCACTATCCAAAATTCTTCCCGTCAAATTTATCGATCTTAATTTTACCGTCCTCTTCCATAAAAAATTTACCAAATAACTACTAACCAATTAGGTTCGTACTGCTAAATGGTAATTATACAAGCGAAAGCAATAACTGAAAACAAGAAACTTATCTGGCGAGTTAATGGCGATGAATGGAAACTGATAGAATCTTGATTAAAGTTAAGGGGTCTTCTTGATAAATTGAGAAACTCAATTTATTTTGAGAAGAAATTGTGTTTTCTTCTTTTTCTTCTAAAGACCAGCATACCATCCACTAATTTGCTTTTTTACCAACTCACGTGATGTTGTCTTGAGTCTTGCATACAACCTTTTTTTTTTCTTTTCACCTTATATATATATAACCTTTCTTTTGGACTATCCCAAATCCAATCACCCTCTTGACCACATCTTCCTCAAACTCACTGTCATCTCTCGAAACCTTCTACCCCAAACCCACTGTGACCTCTAGAGATCGTGGCTGATCTCCGGCGAGGGAAGCAACGGGTTCGTCGGAACCCTGGACAGTCACGACGGCAGAGACGGGGGGTTCAGCGGCGGCAGCGGCGACGGCTTAGCGACGGTCGGTGGATCGAGGGTGGTTGTGGTGGCTCAGCTGTGGCTGGTGGCAGCGACGGCGAGGAGGGGGGAGGCAGCGGCGGCGGCGGCTGTCCCTGCTGTTACTGTTCCGAACCCTAGCCCCTATTTCACTCACCAGGTACTTCTCTCTTCACCTTCTTCTCTCTGTTTGTGTGAATCTAACGAGAGCCTGAGCTCTGATACCAGTTGTTAGGTTATCTCGACGCACACAAACACAAACACGATGAATTACGTGGTTCGGTCTAAACTGACCTACGTCCACGGGGTAACTGGAAGTTTATATTGCTTAGGGATACATTTACAGATACAAATCAGTCCCATTTATAGGACAACAAAGAAGAAAGCCACTCACTAAGTGGGTCAGAAAACATTGGCCGTGAAAACTGGATCACCATCCCTTTTCCTTTCTTTTGACCAGCTTGTTTGCCACTACTAAATTAGTGGCTTCACCACTCAACATTTGTGATATCTTGACACCTGATGAAGTCGAGTGATTCGTCTTAACCATTGGCTAAGCTGTGAACACTAGTAGTACACAATGTATTGTTTTTTTTAGGCGGTTTCAAACCGTCTCATAAGTCTTCATAGATTGTTTTATGGGACGGTTGGGGTGATATTTTTTGCGACGGTTTGATTCTTTTGGGCGGTCAATAACAATAAAATATGATTTTAATTTTAACTTTGAGGCACGGTTAGTAAAAACAAATATGTAATTAATTAAAATAACCATTTTCTAGCTACAATACATTTTTCTAATCGTCTAGAATGTTGAGTTGTCAAACTCGCATATAAATCTAAAACTATACCTTTCAAACTATTAATATATATTATAACACGTCAACTTGGTTCAATATATCAATGTAAAACAATTCCTTGACATAAAAAACTTACACTATTTGGAAATTGAAGTCAAATATCTTCGACAAACTCCCACATGATTTATCACCATAAAGGCACATTCCCAACCATATTTTTGTTGCTTACACTACATTGAATTCACAATTGTTAATTTAGTATTATAAATAAGAAAATATATTATTAATTAATTAGAAACATATATTAACCATTTTCCATTCAAATGTAAACCCAAAAACTTGTTCAATTATAAATATAGGAGTGTAACAATCGCCATCATTTTCTTCTATTATAGATTCAATAATATGTCTTTTTGTGTTGAACGAAAAATGATTCTTAGCAACCAATGGCCACTACAAAAATATTATAGACAAATTAAGTATGTATATGTATGTATGTATGTATAGTGTAGAAACAAATATTATTCAACAAAATTGATGCAACAAAAAATGGTTTGTGGAAATGAAGCGCGCGCACACACACACGTATATATATAAAGGAGGGATCCTAAGAAATAACAAAGTTATGTGAAAACTAGAGAAAACTAATGAAACTAGTCACATAACTTATAACTTATTTATCACCACCTTTTATATTTGTATGTGAGTGTGTATAAGTAAGGGTAAGGATCAAACGAAAAATCGTAGCTTGGTTTTACATACACGTCACATATTGGTTACTTATACATAATAATTTTTCATTCGACATAGTGTTACGTATACATAAGACTCTTTATTATCTTATTTATGATCAACATTTATGTAACAAATACTTAAATAATCTTTTAACAGTTAAAATAACATAAAATTTATGAATTATGTCATTGGTTTTCATGGTTTTTTGGTTTTCATATAATTATTGATTTTCTCAGGAACCATCCCCTATATATATATATATATATATATATGTATATATATATATTCATGATGTGTTCTTGAGCTACATTGGAATTATTAGTGCACACTTCACTTGTGATGTAGACCGGATTAAAGAAAACACATATAGAATTATCTAACTTATAAAAGTATCTTAAATCGTGAAAAAAATAAAAATAACAAAGTCAGCGATATTGAATTGTTTAAAAGAATATCATTGTACCATATGAAATAATAAAAAATTACATTGCAAACCAATGTATAACAATGATATCAAGCTAATCGTTACAGAGTACTTGTAACAACTTCCCGTATGGAAGGTAGAATTCAACCCTCTCATTATACATCTCCTTGGGGGAAGATGCCATAGGTGGTGTTTGTTTTTTTGAAAAAGAGCTTCTAAAGCTCTTTTGTCTGCGTCAAAAAGAGGCGGACAGATGTTTGAGGTCTACAGAGTGTTTGTTTTTTGAAGACGTTTCATTAAAAAACGTCTGCAGGAGGTCTGCATGGGGAAGATGTGGACCTATGTCTTCTGAGATCTTCTAACCTCTTCTCACATCTCCCCACCCTCCCCACCTCCCTCATTTACCACTCACATTTGAAGTTTTAAGATCAATCGCTACTAAATACTTCCTATCATAACTAAAATACTCAGAGATTTAAAAAAAAGAAATTCACTCCGATTTGAGATTGAAAATCGTAAAATCACAAGCAAAATTGAAAATTTACCTGCACGAAGAGCAGGGGTATCCTTGGGAGAAGCTTGAAACAGAACAAAATTAGGATCAGAGTTCGATTGAGGAAGATATGAACCAACCTCCGCCTCTTTGGCGTGTGAGGGCGAAGGTGAATGCAATGGAATTAGGGTTGTTAATGGTAGTAATACGGAGGATCCTTTGAGGAATTGTCTTCTGGAAGATGATTGAAGAAATAATGGAGATTGGGGGAATTTAGGTTTGTTAGAAGAAGACAGTGGTTTTGAAGAAGAAATGATGGAGGATAATGATGAAACTAAAGCGGAAGCCATTGATGAAGTTGAGAGAGAGCAGAGGAAGGTGTCGATGGTGGTTCTGGTTTTGGATGAGGTTTTTGTTTTGGCCACTCGTTCGTGGCAACAATTAGAGGGTGTTTGTGAACAACATTAGTGGAGGATTGCGTCGAAACTAGCGGTGCGTTCGTGCTTCACCACCTGATTAAACGCTTTCTTTCGCCTAATCTTTCTTCCTCCGATAGTATCGTCTTATTCGTGGCCTTCGCTCATCCTTTTTCTCACTACGACCGAATCCTCCGTAAGATGGTACTTTCTATATTGTCTACTTAAACAATATCATATTTTGTGATTAGTTGGTGGTATTGAACTACTAATGCACTTATGTTTACCTTTCGATGGTTTGAATTAGTTTTGAACTTTTTAGGTTAAGCAGATGATGTTCCATTTAGTTATTGATGTAAATTCGTTGGCTTATGCGAGGAGAAAATGATTACAGCAGTGAATTTTATGCAAAACTTAACCTCTTTGCTTAAAAAATGGCGTCATTTTGTTTATTTTAACTTTTTATTAATTTAAGTTTATTTCAGCAGTCTGCAGACGTTACAAAACAAACAGTCTTCTTAATACAGGCTGCAGAGGTTTGGTCCACCTCTTCTCCTACAGATGTCTGCAGATGTGGTCTGCAGACTGCAGACGTTTTACCTCTTCAGAAACAAACAGCACCATAATCCCACTGTTATCACCCACGTGCTTTGATAAAATTTCAGCCTTATAGTACAAGCATTTGATTAATTTTCTTAAGGGCACCAGTTAGTTTATCATTGACAATGCTTGGATTATATGTGTATATTTTACTAGATTTAGCTAGGTCTTGTCAAGTGTGGCCTAAAAATAAGCCGGATTCTAAATATCATGCCATAGTCCCAAACTATGTAATCCTTGTTAACATACAATAAAGAATACCATCGAGAGGGCTATACTGATACAAAAGAAGAGTGACATTATTTCTTAATGTAATAATAACGTTAAGGGTGCTCATACGCTTATGGTGAATATCCAAACCTTCTAGGCTCATGCCCTCGCAACCCAAAAAGTAGACCATTAAAAGATAATTAAGATTGTATGTCCATTAAACACTCATGTCAGTCATGTTAGCAGGGGCAACAACAGTTGGTTCTACAAGACTTAAGTTTGGCAAAATGTCAAACCCGGTTGCCTCCCCCTGGCGCTTATGCTTTAGAAGCATGTGAACCAGGCTCCAATATGAGAATCAATATATTGTTTGTAATCCAATTCCCTTTCTTTATTCTAGAGTGGGTAATTTTCGGGTAGTAGACATTTAGACTCCTATGTCATAAATGTTGTGTATAACCTTTCATGGTTTGTCATAGCACCATATGTTATATTGTTGAATGTGTTGACAATTCTAAGGTATTATCCACATGATCAAGATATTAACAATACTAGTGGAGAAGCCCGCGCTTCACAGTGGGTGTGAAATACGAACAAATAACTTCATGTTGCCAAAAGTGAGTTTTTTAAAATATTTCTTTCACTTCCAAATTACTATATGTACAGGCCTTCATGGTGGACAAGTTCAAAAGACCCATGCCAAAATGGAGAAATACAACTTTAGAAACTGAAAGATACAAACAAATACCAACTCTCCTGTTAGTTTAGGCCCCTCACTCCACGCTCTAAACAACACATACTCACGTAACTATGTATATGTAAGTAAATTTATAGAAGGTAAATGACAACGAAAGTCCCTGATTCAATACACAAAAGGTATCATTAAAAGAACTATTAATACTCGATCTCTATTTATAATTAAAAGAACAAATAAATCCACATGCATAATAGGCCACCTACTCTTGCTTTCGAGCAACAAACTCCTGTTGACTACTTCATCAACGTCCACTTTTCATTCAACTCCCATAAACTCGGTTAAATCCCTGACCAAGTCTTCTTTTATGTGAAAACCACCGATGACCCATCATTTGACACGTGACCCATTTGACTCGCTGAAACGTGACTCGTGAACAAACCTGATTAACCCAACACCCCGGGGAAGCCCAGCTTCGCCATATAGGAGGCAGGAGTGCTAAAATATTTTGTTAGCAACAATTACATATATATGTTTTATGCAGTAAAAAAAGTTAGGATTTGAATATGTCAGAGTAGGCATATGTTTTTGTTAAAAATCAAACTGCAAATAGTCTACCATTTTTGCTTATTTCTTGCACATTCATGAGCTAAATAGAGGGCAAAAGTCACCCAAAAAAATATATCATGTAACCTGTTGCAGATCTTGAGATCGTACTATTGGATTTGTTGAAGGGTTATGCTATTTTACAACATTCCAAAACAAGATCACAGTGACGGGCCAAGTGGTTTATAAGATGATTTGGATTATAAGACACCATTCAATTCTTTG
Source organism: Flaveria linearis (assembly GCA_024085815.1). Lineage (NCBI taxonomy): Eukaryota > Viridiplantae > Streptophyta > Magnoliopsida > Asterales > Asteraceae > Flaveria > Flaveria linearis. Next base: position 27,878,822 of record CM044013.1, on the reverse strand, counting down.
ATTTTTGTGTTATATTTTTGGCTGCTCACATATAATTAAATCTACTCTTTCTCCCTCTCTACGAATTATTGCTGGTATGTGGTAGGAAAATGTTTAAGAAATCTACTATATTACTAGTATGTAGTTAATGGGAGGTTAGTTTCTCGATTTGTTATGTGACTCACCAAATAAGATATTAAATAAAAGGTGGATGGTAATACAAAAAAGTTGCAAATAATACATGCAGGGTTAAAAATTTCAAGCATAGCACATGAAACATATCAAGTATGTTGAAAGCGAAAGACAGATCATATAAAAATATCGAATACTTGAGTGTGAAGGTGGATGGAAATACAAAGAAAGTACAACTAATGCACGTGAGATTAAAATCCAAGCATAGCACATGAAACATGTTATCAAGTATATTGAGAGAGAGAGAGAGAGAGAGAGGACAACAATATTTGATACTTAAGAGTGTAAAAAACGGACTGGTGTGATGATTATAAGTAAAATAAAAGGGGTTAGCTGAACATGTTTATAGCAGAAATTTCAAGTTTAAGATGCTAGCATAACCACATAACTAACATAGCAATTACTTAAAATTTAAATATCATTGAAGGTAATTAATTCTAACCATGATTATCCTTGAAAGTTGGAAGTTAAATAGTGATAAAAGGGATCATATCCTATGTCAGTCATCAAAACATATATATTTTTTAATTCTCTTCACTTCTCATCTCATCTATCTTATCTTTAATTATGTAATATTTGTATTAGATCTCTTTCACATCCTGTACAGAGCTCTTTTCATCTATCTTTGGTTAAAATCTAACTTCAAAATCTACATGTTCAATACTTGAATTAAAAATCAGCTTGAGACACATATTTGGTTATTTTTGAACTTCTTATTTTAAAAGGTTAGTTTTAAAATGTGTGCCAGAGAAATATGCATGTGACTCAAGGCTTAACATATTGTAACATAGATACCGTTATAATATTAAAAGAGAAAATATTTATGATGAGTTTAAAAAAGAGCTAGACAAATATGACAACAGATACCCAAAAAAACCAACCCCAAATAAATAAGCATGTAAAAGCTTTTAGACAAGGATTAAACAAACTAAAACTTACAAATTTGTATCAAGTAGTTCAAAAGCGATGCATAAAAGCCTTTGATATACGAGATACTCATAAATCCGAACAATGTGATGCCTATCCCCAAGATCGAGCATCTTGGTTAACTGAAAAAATACAAGAAAATTGGGTGACATCCAAATGCAGCTAATCTTATGCATTTTAAAAATTCTAGATGGAACTCAGTACTTACTGTTTTAATATGGAAACTTCAACCAACGCTTGTTAATAGTAAGCAGGTTGATTTTTAATGATTATAACACCAACCAAATGTTGAAGTTTTGCAACCCAACATGTAGCAGGTTGTTACGTACTAAAGTACAGGGGCTATACCTGTCATAGTTGAATAGTTTTTCATAATCATAATAAGAAGGACCTACTTGTAATAATCACATAGTTAGAGGGTATGTTGTTGTATGGTTGTTAGTGTAATAACGAACAGTTATAATAACTGTTCGTTAGGATTGATTGTAATTCTCATGTCGATAATGAATTGAATGTTCTTCTTCTTCATACGATTCTCTCAATTCGTTATCCTAACATTGGTATCAGAGCTACCGATTCTCAGAGCTCAAACTCTATCTTCGTTTTCTTGCCGCTGACGATCGATTACGATCTAAGCTTCCGTGTAAAATTCTCCAATTCAATTGGAATTGTTTCGTTCTATCATCGGTTGATCGATTAAGGTCTTCGACAGTCCTTTAATTGCAATAATTGAGTCTGTATTATTGAGTTGTAGTGATCGGAGTTGTATGCCGACGAGACAACAAGAAATGGATCGATTAGAGAAGTTAGCTTTGAAAATGCATCGCGAATTGAAGGTCAACAGGCAATTTTGGATCAAAATTCAAAAGCCATTCGTCTCTTACAAATCAGTATGACGACCTTGGTGACTCAAATGACTGAGATCAATAACAAATTGAGTCAAGAAAAGGAAATGGTCCGCGGGATCAAAGGTTGGTTAGAACAGGGAGGTTAGATTTCCCTAAATTCGATGGTGATGCAGTGGAAGGGTGGATTATTCGTTGCAATCACTTCTTCGCTGTTGACAAAACACCTGAGAATGCTAAGGTACACTATGCGGTCATCAACTTGGAAGGAGCAGCATTAGAGTGGCATCAAGCTTATATTGACAGCCAAAATAGATCCGTTGAAGACATTACATGGGATGAGTATTCAAGATCAGCATTAAATAGATTTTCAGAAAGATTATCGGAGGATGCAATGGAGGAATTAAAGAATTTGAATCAAATAGGTTCACTTTCTGATTATACTAAAGAATTTGATACATTGCTTAATCGGGTAAAGCTGTCTGATGAATATGCTGCTAGCTTGTATATGGGAGGATTGTAACCGGAGATTCGTTGCTTGGTTAAAATCTTTAAACCTAAGACAATGAGAGAAGCCATTGCAATGGCTAAGCAACAAAATGTTGTTTACTCTACATTGTTTGGGGATAAAGAAGCAAAGAAGGGTGGCATAGGTTCTGTTGGGAGTAATTCCACTACTACTCCAAAAGCAACTTCAGCTAGTAGTAGTAAAAGTGTAGTGAATCCAACTAATACATTGGCTTTATTACCAACTCCTCCTGCAAATCAAATGTTGAAAAATGTGAGGAAGGTACCTGCTAAGGTGGTCGAGGAAAAACGAGCAAAGAATGAATGCTTTTGGTGTACTGAAAAGTATTCACCCACCCATAAATGCAAGTTTAAACACTTATATGTACTGGAGATCTATGATGATGATGAAGAGGAGAATTGTCAAGGTGAACTACAAGAGATGAATGTAGATACACATATCTCTATTCATGCTCTAATGGGAGTTACATCTTTTTCTACTATGAGAGTGGTAGGTACTATTGGTACAAGACAAATACAGATTTTGGTGGATTCTGGTTCTACACACAATTTCTTAGATGTCAAATTGGTTGATAAGTTGCAGTGTCACACTAAAGGTCTACCTATTATGAAGGTAAAGGTAGCTAATGGAAGAGAATTGGAGTGTACTCAATTGTGCAAAGACTTCCAATGGCAGATGCAAGGTATATGGTTTAAAACGGATGTTTTGCTATTACCTTTAGATAATTATGATATGGTATTGGGGGTGCAATGGTTGCAATCATTGAATGATATTGTGTGGAACTTCAAAGATTTAACAATACAGTTTAAGGTTGATTCACAAGTAGTTATGTTGAAGGGGACCAACTCAAATTCAGTCTCTTTATGTTCTATAGAGAAACTTTCAACCTTATTAAACAAACACCATCCTCCTATTCAATTACAACTTTATAGTATGCAATTGAATCAGCATGATCTTTTTCAGCATACTACAGTCTTATCTGATCTACAAATTGATGATCGGATCCAAACATTACTACTGGAGTATGATGATGTGTTTCAAACTCCAAAGTCATTGCCACCTGATAGAGAATGCAACCACAGAATTCAATTAGTGGATGAATCCATTTCCATTAATCAAAGGGCTTATAGATATCCCAGGGGTCAAAAAGATATTATTGAGAAAATGGTGCAAGAAATGCTTGACATGGGGATCATCAGACACAGTGTGAGCTCTTTTGCTTCCCCTTTGGTTTTAGTAAAGAAAAAAGATGGTTCTTGGAGGTTGTGTATTGACTACAGAAAATTGAATGATCAAACCATCAAGAATAGATTTCCTATTCCTCTTATTGAAGAACTATTAGAGGAATTGGGGAAAGCTGAAGTCTTTTCAAAATTGGATCTAAGATCTGGTTATCACCAGATAAGAATGCATGCTGCTGATATTCATAAGAATGCCTTTAGAACTCATCAAGGCTTATTTGAATTCCTAGTATTACCCTTTGGTCTTACAAATGCACCAGCCACTTTCCAAGGGTTGATGAACTCTGTGTTCCAAAAACTCCTCAGGAAGTCAATTTTAATATTTTTGATGATGTGTTGGTGTATAGTAATTCCTTATCACAGCATATTGAGGATTTGAAAGAAGTTTTACACCTTTTTAGGAAACATCAATTATTTGCCAAAAAGTCTAAATGTAGTTTTGCTGGTTCTAAAGTGGAATATTTGGGACATGTTATATCAAAGGAAGGAGTTGCCACTGATCCATCCAAAATTCAAGCTGTGATAGATTGGCCTGTGCCTACTACTGTTAAGCAATTAAGAGGGTTCTTGGGGCTCACAGGCTATTATAGAAGATTTATCTATTCTTATGGCACATTAGCCAAACCTCTTACCCTTCTCTTACAAAAAGATGCTTTTAAATGGTCTCATGAAGCTCAAACAGCCTTTGAAAATCTTAGGTCAGCTCTCACTCATGCTCTTGTGTTAGCTTTACCAGATTGGTCAAAAGAGTTCATTGTTGAGACTGATGCAAGTTCAAAAGAGTTGGGGGCAGTTCTAATGCAAGACAATCATCCTATTGCATTTGTTAGCAAAGCTTTATCTGCTAGACAATGCACATTATCGGTGTATTAGAAAGAATTATTGGCTATCTTATTAGCTGTCAAACATTGGCACCAATACTTAATTTTGAAGCACTGTACCATTAGAACAGATCAGAAAAGTTTAAAGCATCTGTTGGAACAGAAAATTACTACTCCCTTACAACATACTTGGTTAAGTAAACTCATGGGGTATGATTATCATATTGTTTACAAAAGAGGTTCTAAAAATTCTACAGCTGATGCATTATCTAGAGTTCAAGGGTTGACACTTTTCCATTTGGGTATTTCTTCTTATGACCCATTGTTACAGCAGATTCAATCTCATTGGGCAACTGATTCAATTGCTCAAAGCCTTATTCAAAGACTTTCTCAGGGTGATTCTATACAACATATGGCTTGGAAAGATTCTCTATTAACAAGAAAGCATAAGTTGTGGATTGGACAAGATTCACATTTGAGGCAGACCATTCTCACATTATGCCATGCTTCTCCTTTGGGTGGGCACTCTGGTGTTCAACCTACACTTCAAAGATTCAGAGACATGTTCTATTGGAAGGGGGCAGTGAAGGATATTAAGAATTTTATCAAAAGATGTGACACTTGTTTAAAGGCTAAATATGAGACTATTGCTTCACCTGGTCTCTTACAACCTTTACCAGTGCCCACTTCTCTTTTTACTGATCTATCCATGGATTTCAGTTGTGGTCTACCTAAATCAGATGGGAAAGAAGTCATTTTGGTGGTTGTTGACAGATTCACCAAATATGGGCATTTCATTCCACTTAAACATCCTTACACTGCTACTTCTGTGGCTCAAGTGATGTTGGATAGTGTGTTTAAGTTACATGGTTGCCCATTAACTGTAACATCCAAAAGCTCAAAATATATATATATATTTAATTAAATTTAATGTTCAGTCGCTTGCCATACGTGCAAATGAAGCTCAATCGGACGAATGACGGGCGTATGGGCTCAATTGTACGATTGAGTCGTGCGAATAAGCCAGTCGTGCGATTGAGTATGTCGGCTAAAAATAGGCATGTAGGATAAGTAGGGCGGTTAAAAGGTGTTAAAAGCAGATTTTATCTGCTGTAACCTCATCCTCTTGCTCCTCACGAACCCCAAACACCCTGTTCTTGCCCAATCGATCAAACTAGTTTCGTTTAGGTAAGTTTTGCTTGGTACGGATCGATTTTTGAATATGTTAAGCTGTGTGGGTGGTGGGAATTGATCCAAAAACATGTTTTAATCAGAGTTTCTGTTCAATCTTTCTGTTAAACTGAAAAGTGAAGGTTCGGGCCCTAATTTTTATGAAATTTGATGAAATAAGGACCCGAAACGGTTGTAAATGAGGTGTACAGGTTCTGATATGAATATGGTATAGTCTGAACGGTTAAAACTCGAGTTTTTGGATCAAATATGTCAAGAACACAGCTGCTGATCCGTTTCAAGCGAATGAGCCCAGTCGCATGACCCATTCGTGCGACTGAATCAATCGCATTGTTCAAATGTGCGACTGAAGTTCAATCGCATGCACCAATCGCACGAATGGAGGTCATTCGCACAAACCCTGTTATAGCTCATTCGCACCTCTGTCGTATGGTCCATTCGTACGATTAAGCTCAGTCGCATGTTCAATTGTACGAATGAGTCCAGTCGCATAGCCTTAGTCGTGTGAAGTGGTCAGCTAGGGGAAATTTGACTAAGTTAGGGTTATTGTTTTAGATTTGCTTTGAGAAAGAGAAGTTTTAGCTGCCCTAGCATATTTGGATTGATAACCACTTGTTGGAAGCATTAAGGTGAGTTCTAATTGCCCTTTTTATGTGTTTATGCCATTTGATAAATATTGTTTGATAAAATCGGGCACTGGCATGCATATAAATAAATATAAAATGTGAAAATGAGTTGAAGGTGGTAAATTGTGATAAATGGCGAGGTGGAGGTTTCACCCACCAAATTAAAACTGATAAAAGATGTCCATAAATACCTTGCGGGTATTCGATATGCATATCAATACTGGGATAAATAAATGGACTGATGAATGTGTGTGTGGATCATTCGGTGTGATAACAGTTGATGAATTGCTACTATTAAAATGTGGTGTATGTTAGAACTCACCAGTTTATCTGATTTTGTGTTTGTTTTCTAATGCATGCCAGGTAGTAATAGAGGTGCTCGTGATGGTCCCCCACAGAGTTAGCTTCCGGTGATGGTGTATGATACTGGCCACAAATGTTGGGTTTTGGGAATGAAGTACTTGAAGTTTAAAAAGTTTTGAAATGTTGGATAATGTCTTGTAAATATTGTTAACGATGTAAACAGTTTTTTAATATATGAAAAAAATTCCGCTGCGTTTGTAGTCTCTGAGTTGTTATAATAACCCAACTAGTAGCACCCTCCTTATTATATTATGGTTATGAGATTAAGGATGTTACAAGTTGGTATCAGAGCCTTAGTTAAAGAGATTTGAACATTTGATTGTTTCAAACTTTAACTGAAAATGTGGGAAGTGCCAGTATCTATGACCGGAGGTGGGGTGAAGTATTGTGTGGATGAGTGTTTAATTGCTAGTGATAATTTAGTCAAGTGTTGAATGAAAGTGATTGTTTAAATTAAAAGACTAGTATTATGTGTATGCATGATTCTGTGGTTTAGATAGGGTTAGAAATAAACTATGAAAGGATAATGAGAAGAGGCAGGATGGTGTGAATAAGTAAATAATTGATAACACCTGGCCAATGTTATGAGCAATTTACATTATATGCAGCATCCTGGTATCACTCATTATTTGATTATGGTTTATTTCTGATCGTAGATGGAGGAAACCAGTAATACAAATTCTAGACTTGAAGCTAGGATCTCAGGTGATGAACTTATGGCAGCTATAGGTGATGAAGTCGCCCGAGTGTTCGTACTACCTTACCTGAAATGTTGAGTGACCTTAGGAAAGGTGGTGAATCATCTTCCCAACCAACTCCTCCACCTGTTATTGTTGAGCCTGTAGTGGAGAAACCAATATCATATAAGCATTTTAAGGAATGTGACCCGCCTAAGTTTGAAGGCCAGAAGGATGTAGTAGTAACTTATAAATGGTTACGAGAGATGGAAGCAGCATTTAAACTTAGTAGATGCAAGGAAGATCAGAAGGTGGGCTTTGCAGTGCATTCTTTCCAAGCAGAAGCTTTGTACTGGTGGGATACAGTGGAACAAGCCATGGGTGAGGCTGCCGTAAGTCAGATGACGTGGGAAACTTTTAAAGAACTGGTGATAGAAAAGTTCTGTCCGAAGGGCGAGATGGACAGAATTGAGATCAAGTTTTTGCAGTTTCAAGCAGGCAGTTTAAGTCATAAAGAGTATACTTCTAGATTTGAAGAAATGGCTCGTTTGGTACCTCATTTAGTAACTCTTGAGACAAAAAGGATTACTAGGTATATTCAGGGATTACCTCCTAAGGTGAGAATGCTGGTCAAGTCAAATTCTCCTTCTACTTACCAAGCCACGGTGAATTTGGCCGCAGATATGTATGAGGAAGTTGCTGAGTCTGAGAAACCTGTGGTGAAGGAAGAAGTGGTTAGTCATCAGGAAGCTTTACTGAGTTCTAGGCCTATGTATGGACAGAGTGGGCCGCAGAAGAGAAAGTTTAATGCTAGGGGTTTTGTAGGTCCCCCTCCTCGGTGTAATAGATGCGGGAAGTTTCATAGAGGGGAATATAGATTGAATCACCCGGCATGTCGTAAATGCGGGAAGCCTGGACATTTCGTTTCCAGATGTCCAGAACTTCGGTGTTATAGACGCGGGGAGATGGGACACATGAAATCCGAATGTCCAAAACTTAGACTTGGACCGGTTCCTATTCGTGCAGTGGGAGGGTACAGCGGGGAGAGCATTTACGATGACTATGGAGGAGGCTAAGGCATTACCAGATGTTGTGTCGGGTACGTTTCTTGTTAATGATGTATCTGCTATAGTTTTATTTGATTCGGGGGCTAATAGAAGTTTCATATCAATAAAATTCCATGCCTTAATAAAAGTTAAACCATCAAAGCTAGATGTTGCCTTTTCAGTAGAAACTGCCTCTAATGAATTTATAGTTGTTAGTGAGGTAATAGATGATTGTTTTGTCAAACTAGAAGGTGTAAAATTTCCTGCTAGGTTACATATGATGAAATTAGGAGGTTTTGATGTAGTATTGGGAATGGACTGGTTATCTACGTTTGAGGCCCAGATAATATGGAAAAGAAAGATGATTGTGTTGCGAGCACCAGATGGTAATTCTCTTAGATCCGGGTATCATCAGTTGAAGGTAAGAGAAGAAGACATACCAAAGATAGCTTTTCGTACGCGATATGGGCATTATGAATTTTTGGTGATGTCATTTGGATTAACGAATGCTCATGCTGCATTCATGGATTTGATGAACAGAGTATGTAAACTGATGTTGGATAAATCGGTAATTATGTTTATAGATGATATTTTAATCTATTCTAAGAATGAAGGAGATCATGCTTGTCACATTCGAGAAGTATTGGAAACCTTAAGAAAGAATAAGTTGTACGCAAAATTCTCGAAGTGTGAATTTGGTTAAGGGAAGAGCAATTTTGGGTCATGTGGTGAATGCGGATGGAATATTGGTAGACCCTGCAAAGATTGAAGCTGTGGTGAACTGGGGAATTCCTAAAAGTCCTTCAGAAATTCGTAGTTTCTTAGGACTGACAGGATACTATAGAAGATTCATTCAGGATTTTGCTAAAATTGCTTCCCTATTAACGAAGTTAACTCGAAAAGACGTTAAGTATGAATGGAATAAAGAACAGGAAGTTGCTTTTCAAGAACTGAAGAACCAATTAACACGAGCTCCAGTATTGGCCATACCAGAAGGTGTAGATGATTTAGTGATATATTCTGATGCATCATATCAAGGATTGGGGTGTGTCTTGATGCAACGTGGGAGAGTTATTGCTTATGCTTCTAGACAGTTGAAGACCCATGAAGTTAATTACCCAACCCATGATTTAGAACTGGCAGCTGTAGTTTTTGCTCTTAAGATATGGCGACATTACTTATATGGAGTGAGGTGTACCATCTTTACTGATCATAAGAGCCTGAAGTATTTCTTTGAGCAAAAAGACCTGAATATGAGGCAAAGGCGATGGTTGGAATTAATCAAAGATTATGATTGTGAAATTCTGTATCACCCCGGGAATGCAAATGTGGTTGCTGATGCATTGAGCAGAAAGGAGAAGTACCAACCGATTAAGGTTAAGGCGTATAAACTTGTGATTACTCCTAATTTTATGCAACAGTTGAAAGAAGCTCAACTGGAAGTATTAAAAGAAGGAAACATTAAGAAAGAAAGAATGGTTGGTCAAGAAAAATATTTAGAAGAAAATAGCCATGGTGTTGAAACTAGATTTGGTCGAATGTGGGTTCCATTTGCTTTACGCGATAGGGTACTGGATGAAGCTCATAAATCTAGGTACTCCATTCACCCAGGCATGACTAAGATGTATCAAGATTTAAAGCATGATTATTGGTGGCTAGGGATGAAATTTAATGTGATGCAGTATGTAAATAAATGTCTAACTTGTGCCCAAGTAAAAGCTGAACACCAGAAACCTTATGGATTGTTGCAGCCATTAGCTATTCCAGTTTAGAAGTGGGATGATCTGACTATGGATTTTATAACGAAGTTGCCCCGTACACCAAAAGGTTATGATACTATTTGGGTAGTGGTAGATCAGCTAACCAAGAGTGCTTATTTTTACCCATACGGGAAACCTATTCGGTGGAAAGGCTAGCTGATATTTTTACAAAAGAAATAGTTAGATTACATGGAGTTCCAAAAAGTATCACGTCTGATAGGGATGCCAGGTTTACTTCCAGATATTGGAGGAAATTTCATGAGGCAATGGGGACTAAACTTTATTTTAGTACAGCCTATCATCCCCAAACAGATGGCCAGAGTGAAAGAACTATTCAGACATTAGAGGATATGCTACGGGCATGTAGTATTGATTTCGGAGGTAGTTGGGATAGTCATCTTCCTTTAGCTGAATTTGCATATAACAACAGTTATCAAGCTACCCTTCAGATGTCTCCATTTGAGATGTTGTACGGAAGAAAGTGTAGAACTCCACTTTATTGGGGAGATATGGGGCAACGCGAATTGGGAAATAGTGAAATAATTGAAGAAACAATGTCAAAGTTTGAAATAGTCAGAAATCGTATTAGAGAAGCGAAAAGCAGGCAGAAATCGTATGCAGATCATAGAAGGAAACCAATTGAATTTAAAGTTGGGGATTTTGTCTTGTTAAAAGTTTCTCCATGGAAGGGTATTATTCGATTTAGAAAGAGAGGCAAACTAAGTCCACGTTTTATTGGACCTTTCCAAATAATAGAGAAAGTAGGGTACGTGGCGTATAGGTTGGACTTGCCTGAAGAATTAAGTGCTATTCATCCAACCTTCCACGTCTCTCAGTTACGGAAGTGTTTAGCTAATGAAACTCAATACGTACCATTAGATGATATTGAGATTGATGAGAAGCTCAATTATGTGGAACAACCTGTGGCCATTATGGATCGTAAGGAGAAGAAACTTAGAAATAAAAGCATTAGCTTAGTCCGGGTACAGTGGGCACATCGCCAAGGATCTGAGTCAACCTGGGAACCAGAAGAAGAGATGAGGCGGAACTACCCTCATTTGTTTTAGTCAGGTTTCGAGGACGAAACCCTCATAAGGTGGGTAGACTTGTAACATCCAAAATTTCAAAAAATATATATATTTAATTAAATTTAATGTTCAGTCGCATGCCATACGTGCGAATGAAGCTCAATCGGACGAATGACAGGCGTATGGGCTCAATCGTACGATTGAGTCGTGCGAATAAGCCAGTCGTGCGATTGAGTATGTCGGCTAAAAATAGGCATGTAGGATAAGTAGGGCGGTTAAAAGGTGTTGAAGGCAGATTTTATCTGCTATAACCTCATCCTCTTGCTCCTCACGAACCCCATACACCCTGTTCTTGCCCAATCGATCAAACTAGCTTCGTTTAGGTAAGTTTTGCTTGGTACGGATCGATTTTTGAATATGTTAAGCTGTGTGGGTGGTGGGAATTGATCCAAAAACATGTTTTAATCAGAGTTTCTGTTCAATCTTTCTGTTAAACTGAAAAGTGAAGGTTCGGGCCCTAATTTTTGTGAAATTTGATGAAATAAGGACCCGAAACGGTTGTAAATGAGGTGTACAGGTTCTGATATGAATATGGTATAGTCTGAACGGTTAAAACTCGAGTTTTTGGATCAAATATGTCAAGAACACAGCTGCTGATCCGTTTCAAGCGAATGAGCCCAGTCGCATGACCCATTCGTGCGACTGAATCAATCGCATTGTTCAAACGTGCGACTGAAGTTCAATCGCATGCACCAATCGCACAAATGGAGGTCATTCGCACAAACCCTGTTATAGCTCATTCGCACCTCTGTCGTATGGTCCATTCGTACGATTAAGCTCAGTCGCATGTTCAATCGTACGAATGAGTCCAGTCGCATAGCCTTAGTCGTGTGAAGTGGTCAGCTAGGGGAAATTTGACTAAGTTAGGGTTATTGTTTTAGATTTGCTTTGAGAAAGAGAAGTTTTAGCTGCCCTAGCATATTTGGATTGATAACCACTTGTTGGAAGCATTAAGGTGAGTTCTAATTGCCCTTTTTATGTGTTTATGCCATTTGATAAATGTTGTTTGATAAAATCGGGCACTGGCATGCATATAAATAAATATAAAATGTGAAAATGAGTTGAAAGTGGTAAATTGTGATGAATGGCGAGGTGGAGGTTTCACCCACCAAATTAAAAACTGATAAAAGATGTCCATAAATACCTTGCGGGTATTCGATATGCATATCAATACTGGGATAAATAAATGGACTGATGAATGTGTGTGTGGATCATTCGGTGTGATAAGAGTTGATGATTTGCTACTATTGAAATATGGTGTATGTTAAAACTCACCAGTTTATCTGATTTTGTGTTTGTTTTCTAATACATGCCAGGTAGTAATAGAGGTGCTCGTGATGGTCCCCCACAGAGTTAGCTTCCGGTGATGGTGTATGATACTGGCCACAAATGTTGGGTTTTGGGAATGAAGTACTTAAAGTTTAAAAAGTTTTGAAATGTTGGATAATGTCTTGTAAATATTGTTAACGATGTAAACAATTTTTTAATATATGAAAAAAAATTCCCCTGCGTTTGTAGTCTCTGAGTTGTTATAATAACCCAACTAGTAGCACCCTCCTTATTATATTATGGTTATGAGATTGAGGGTGTTACATTAACAATAGTCTCTGATCGTGATCCCTTATTCTTGAGTTTATTTTGGAAAGAATTTCTACGCTTACAAGGCATTGATCAAGCTTTGTCAACTGCCTACCATCCTCAAACGGATGGGCAGACTGAAGTCCTTAATAGATGCTTAGAAACATATCTCAGGTGTATGGTGATGCATCAGCCTAACACTTGTGTCAAATGGCTTTCTTTAGCTGAGTGGTGGTATAATACCACTTCGCATTCGTCTATTAAGATGACCTCTTTTAAAGCCTTGTATGGGTTGGATCCTCCTATCCATCTTCCACACATTCCTTGTGACACTGCTGTAGCTTCTTTGGAAGAATGGTTTCAAACCAGAGAAACTATGGTGCAGACAATTAAACACTCTTTAAACAAGGCACGAAATCGCATGAAACAGTTTGCTGACAAGAACCGAACTGAAAGATCATTTGATGTGGGCAATTGGGTCTATTTGAAGTTGCAGCCGCCTGTCCAATCTTCCATTCGTCTGCACAAGTATACTAAGCTCTCTCCCAAATATTATGGCCTATTTTTGATCATTGCTAAGGTAGGTGCAGCTGCTTATACACTTGATCTACCTCATGGGTCGCAAATTCATCCCACTTTTCATGTCTCCTTGTTAAAGAAAGCCTATGGGCCTCCTGCAGTCCCTATTCCTTCAATTGAAGTTGCTACTCCTTCTATTCGACCGTTAGCTATCATTGATCGTAAGCTTGCTCGTCATGGGAATAGAGCTGTGGTTAAATTTTTGGTGCAGTGGTCCGATCTCCCTCTTTATGATGCTACTTGGATGACTGCTTCGGAGTTCATACTTCGTTACCCAGATTTTAATATCGATTCTTGAGGACAAGAATCTTTAGAGGGGGAAGTATTGTTACGTATTAAAGTACAAGGGCTATACCTGTCATAGTTGAATAGTTTTTCATAGTCATAATAAGAAGGACCAACTTGTAATAATCACATAGTTAGAGGGTATGTTGTTATATGGTTGTTAGTATAATAACAAACAGTTATAAGTTCGTTAGGATTGATTGTAATTCTCATGTCGATAATGAATTGAATGTTCTTCTTCTTCATATGATTCTCTCAATTCGTTATCCTAACACAAGTTGCCCTAATCTTCCCCGACCAAGCATATCCTTTACAATATATCTGTAAATAATCCGAAAATTAGAAAACCTGTGATTAAATAAATTCAATCAAATAAGAAAAAATGGAGGGAAATATTAACATTCACCGCTGCAAGAACAAAAATGATGATCATTCCAGTTCAGAAAACAAAAGGCACAATAAAAAACTATGGTGTTTCATTATCATAAGATTAGAAAAGTAAAGATCGAAAAAAGTACTTCTTACAAGTAATTCAATCATTAAACTAACATCAAACAATTGCATTTAAAGTTAATATGTAATCTATATTAGGAACAATATAACACATACTCTATAACTATGTATACATTCTGATCATCCTCAAAAGCGTCATAGAATTGGATCATGTGCTAATGCCCAGATAAATCCTGTAACAGCTTCATCTCCCTGCGGGCATCTTCGATCGATATGTTGCCATCTGTGCAATTAGATCGACATACACAAACGTTATAACCCAAAATTAGATCAAAATTCAACATTTTATCAAACAATTAATCAGATAATCAATGATTATAAACATTTTCTTTGGAAATGATATTGACAGTAACATGTTGATTAGCCAACACAGAAAAAATTAACCAAGCCCCCTTTGGAGACACTGTTTGCATACTTGCTTTCCTTTAGTGTTGTCAGCTTAGTTAGATGCAAGGAAACTGTGAATGAGCATTACATATATACACAAATCACCATAAAATCTAATTTCAAACAACAGTGAGGCCAAAAACTAAACATAACAACCAATTTCAGATTACAGCAAAGACATATCACAATAACTATCGACCTAAATTCTCAACACAGCTAAGCAAATGAAATAGACAAAACATAGTAGGATGCTTTACCTTATAAAACAAAATCTCGATCGTTAAATCAGCAAATCATATGAAAAAGAGTCAAAAAAAGAAATTGAATCATCAATACAAAGAAATGTAACACGGAGATCGAAATAAACGTAAGAGTGAATCGAAATGTCACCTTGAAGTCGGTAGTTATATATGGTCACCTGAGGGGCTCTCGTCGTTATTTATGGTTTGGTCGGGCTTTAGATGGTATGAAGAGTTACGGGGAGGATTATTACAATGTTATATTTCATAAAATATAAACCAGCAATGTTTATAAAAATATTACAATCATAAAACCATTATTTATATGACCACAAATTAAATAGAATAACATTGTTATCAAATTTGTATGGGAGGTAGTGTACTTGATTGATTTGTATAACAATTGTAATACTTGATTGATTTGTATTACAACAAAGACACATCACAATATCTGAAGATCTCCAGCGTAAAACCTCGGGAGGTGACTAATTGTCACTTTGCCTCTTGTTGTATTTATTGATTGCAGTAGAATTTATAAATTAAACAATAGAAATAATAGATCGATACTAGGTGTTACAAAATGAATTCTAATGTGTGTTGTGTGTTTTATACTGATACCTTTCTTTCTATATATATAAAATAAAAGTAACTAACTTTCTAAAATCTTGGGGAGTACTTGGTCTTACGTTTGCTTCAATCAATTGCCGATTCTTTAAGATTGACTAAGTCAGAATGAGTCACCTCCGAGAACAAATCAAAGCCAAAAGAATAATAGTCAGTTAATAATGTTACTATCCAAGATACTAAACTTACTCAACATCTTAGATTCATGATCATAAAATATACCCATAACAATTATGTTTTTAATTATAATACATATATTAATTGTTATTATTATTATTGTTATTATTATTATTATTATTATTATTATTATTATTATTATTATTATTATTATTATTATTATTATTATTATTATTATTATTATTATTATTATTTTGCAATGAAGTGCTATATATTACTTCTAGAAGTAAATATAAATATTAAATTCAAATCCAAATCCTTGGAATAGGTAACGAAGCTAAAAGTAAGATAATAAAACTTAAAGACTCTTTTTGTGGTCTTGTTGCATGTTGAGGGACTTTATTTACATTAAAGTGTAGTACCTTTAATTAATAACACATTCAACATATTCAATCTTTTGGCTGTGTTTCCTACTTTTTGACAAGGCAAGATAAACCTTAGACAAACCCACCCACCCAAACCCAACTCATTAATGGAATCAGGGAAAGGCAATAGCATGTGAAATCACATGTAGACTTGTAGTCCCTTTTTATAGCTAAAAGATTTCTAAAGCTTTTACTTTTTGTTTGTATATACACATATATATGTATATACGAAGAGAAAGACTAAGGGAGCGTTTGGTTGGAAGGAATGGAATGGAATGGAATGAAATTGAGAAACTAGTATAGTTTTCAAGTAAAATTATGTTTGAGTGGGTAATGAAATATAAAACCAAAGGTAACGTTTCATCTCAAATTCTCTTGGTTGTGGGATTTCAAAATCCTTCCACCTAGAGAGGGAATTTGAAAGCCCACAACCAAGGGATTTGAGATGAAACATTCTCTTGGGTTTTACATTTCATTAACCACTCAAACATAATTTTACTTGAAAATTATACTAGTTTCTCAATTCCATTCCATTCTATTCCTTCCAACCAAACGCTCCCTAAGTATATTCAAAACCATTTTAATAAATATGAGCATCGACCACTTCGATCATGAAGTTGGCAATAAGAACCTGAAAGACCAAACTCTTGAAAACGAAAAGACATGATTATCTGGGTATCAATTAGAATATGATTCAAGTATTGAAAGGTTATTGTGTTTTTAGAATCGAGTTCATTCTCATTAAGATTAAATTAAAGGATTTCATCTGTATATAAAATCTTCAATTGGATAAGACATGAAGTTTTGATCAAGAACTAGATGTTCTTTTCTGGAAAATTAATGCCAAACATGTGTAAATTAAGATCAGACCAAATAACTCCTTTATATATATAAGTCGAAACAGTACAACAAATCATTGCAACTCTTCATGAAAAGTCCTGATAGATGAAACTTATAACCGTTTTAACTGTTAACTATTGGAAGTTACATTAGTAGTAATTAAGTTACTACCGACCTTCAAACCGTAAGTAGTACATACTACTGATTGTTCAGTTGCTACAAACCATTAGCATAAACCTTTCGTTACTGCTGATCATTACTTTACTATCGCTCAACATAACTTACCAAGTTGCTTTTGATTATCAGTTTATACTTATCATAAGCTGATATTGAAAATAAAGTTGCAACTATTTTCAAAGTTTCTACTAATGTCAAAGCCAATAATGCATAGTTACTAATGAAAGCTAAAGTTACTACGAGTCATAATTTCCACTACCAGTGGTGCTTCCCTCAAACCCCTATGGTTTAGTGTTTAAACTAGCAAGGTTCCTTTATATCATAAATGAGAATAGTCTTGACTGAGTATGCTTCCCTCAAACCCCTATTACGACGAGATTGCAACCTATTGCGACGATAATTATCGTCAAAAACATAAATTTCTTGTAGTGATTTCACACCTTTTAGTATTAAGCAAATCCAGTTACACAAATTATATTGGTAACTAAATTAACCTAACACTAAATGGTTTTCAACCACACCACCTCTCTATACATAAATACATATGTACGTATATAAACTAAAAATTTTCACGTCCAAAAGGATAAGCATTATGTAAAAACTGGCAATCCTATCACAAACTATTCACCTTTACTGCTGCCTAACCCCGAGTGGAGTCCTACCACATTGAGTCTTTACAGCATATGCCATGTGTTTGTGTCCTTATCAAAATATTGTAGTGATCCTCAAAAGTTGGTTTAAAACAATTATGATGGTAGTCATATTCATATTATTATCATCCCACTTGTTTATGAACGCAAGATCAAGTATGGGGCCATAACCATCAACGTCTTTGAAAATTTGTTATGCACGAAAAACTAGAGTAAAATATCATTACGAATCCAAAGACCGGCGAAAAGAACCAAAAATCACAAAAAGTAGGAATAAACGATAATACACAAAAAAGAAAAGTTCAAGGACGCGAAAAACAAGAATCGAAAGAACAAAAACATAGAAGGAATACCATGAGGTTCGAGTTTGACGTCCAAGGTTTGAATGGATCATTTTCTTGGTTTTAATGATTCTGGAACGTTGATGTCCTTAACTAGTTTTGAAATGTTAATATGTTCTAACGTTTCACGAATATAGTTATACGATCCCATGGATTGAGTTACATTAATTGGAAGCGGCTCGATTTGAGTTACATTCTTCTCCATGGATTGAAATATTAAGATTTAAGTATTAGCAAAACTGAAACGGGTATGGGTGAACGAGTTAAATGTCTCATAAAATGTTTCTAAACGATTACCACCCCTAACTTGCAATATCAAAAGAAAGAAAACAAAATAGGTTATCATTTTAATTGTGTTTTTTTAATTTTTTTTTTGAACGGTGACTTTCTTATGAGTGACTCAATGTCACATCGCCTCCCTGGGCGACCCTAGCCAAGATCTGCCCAGGACTATGTTGTCTGAACCGGGTCCACGTACGCAGGATTGTCAGACTTGGTTACGGCGTTCCCTCGGAAACCGTACTGCCTCCACAAGGGTTGCCCCTCTGGAGTAACGCCGGATGAAAACCGGGGTCGAGCTCTGAGAATCGGCCTCCGCAACCACTGGCTTAAAGGAGAATTCTCTTCATTGCTCTAAATGTCCCCAAACCGGTACCAAAGAGGTTCGAACCCCTGACCTCCACTTTGGGAGGGGGATTCTTACCACTAAGCCACAAGTATGAAGACAATTGTGTTTTTTTAATAATATGTAATATGTTAATTATACATATATTTCAGCAAAAGAAAAACAAGTGATGTATGGTCGGACCCGACCCATATTTGAAACTTTATATATTTACCATTTAACTCAACTATTTTACAACTTCTGACTATTAATTGTTTTATTTATCATGTAATAACCATTTTAGTATGAGTGTTATCATGAACTAATGAACTTTTCATTCAATGAATATTTGAGGTCATATTTCATTTTATTTTATCTATATCTACTCTATATACTATTATATAATGTATTTTAAGAGGATAAGATAGTAATTTTACTAAATTGCAAGACACCTAATATTATATTTTAAGCATAGAGTACAAGTTGTCACGGAGTTATTTCTTGACTCTCGTGTGGCGCTTAGATAATGATCTAAGTAAGCCGGTATGGTGTGGTTTGGTTTATAGTGCAGCGGAAGACTTGTAAGTTTAGCAAGGTTTTGCTAGAAGATTGGTAAACAAGAGTTACCAGAAAAGTACTTGTATATTACAAGGAAACAAGATTACGAGGCTTTGAGTTTACAAAGATGTTGGGTGATCTTCAAATGAAGCCTCATTACCTATTTATACTAGTTCTTCTAAGTACCTAGATCATTCTAAGTCTAGAATGATCTTACATAATATCTTAGATATTTACATGATAACTTCTAGTAATCTCTAGTAAACACCAAGGTCTTCAAGCATGATCTTGGAAGCTTCATGGTTGCATCTAGAGTTTCTTCATAACTCATAAAAATCAGAATATTGTAGCCCGTTCTAGAATCTTCCGAAGCTGATTTTGGTGTTTATGGGGCTGCACGTTTTGGGCAGAATTATGCAGCCCTTTCCAGCCATTTCTAGACCCTTTGAAGGTTGGTCTAGCACCTTCCGACGTCCCTTCAGTAGTCCAGAAAGTTAGGGGCTGTTCCGGATTCTTCCGAGCAGCCTTTGATGCCTCTAAACGTGCCCGGAACCTTCCAGAGTATGGTGTAACGACCTGAAATTTTGGCGGGTCGTGACATTCTCCCCCACCTAAATTCGCAACGCCCTCGTTGCGATTCTTGAATGGTTTACGGCTCCTCATGAGTTGCATTGCGGATATCGTCTTTCCCAGATGCCTTGTTTCTAGTGGCGCCGTATGCACTTTGTTTTCCTTGATGAGGTATAATGTGTTTATGAAGGTTGCTGGAACGGCTTTGGCTTTGCGGAAAAAGTCCATTCCAAGCACAATAGGGAAGTTGTCAAGAGGCACAACAGAGAAGTTTAACTTGCCTGTCCATGTCCCGATTTTTGTCTTTACATTCCATGAGTATCCTTCGATCGTCTGCGGGTCTCCAATGGCGGGCTTGATAAAACCTTCTTGGGATGTAATAGGCATACCGAGTCTTCTAGCCTCCTCAGGTGAGATGAAGTTATGGCTTGCCCCAGTGTCGACTAGCGCCTTTGCTTGTTGTCCCTTGACTTCGATGGTTACGAATCGAAGGCCTTTTGTTTCCGAGTTCGTAGTGTTGTCCATAGTTGTTTCTGGACTTGTTTCTTTTTTCTCATTTTTCACCATTTCGAGGGGTCTTCCTTCGATTGCAGTTAAAGCGTTGAGTACTTGTAACTGCATTGCTCCCAGGTGAACCTCCTCGGTTCCGGTTGATTCCTCATTTGTCTTTGTCATTGCATTTAGGCTGTTTTTCTTTGGGCAATAACGTGGGTTATGCGGCCCGTCGCATATAACGCAACCTTTGTATGGTTCGTTAGCTATTTGTAAAGGTTTCCGAGTGTCTTCTCTTCGGAGTTGATTGTTATTGTTGATGGGTCTGGCTCCCCCACCTTTTGTGTTGTTGATGTCCTCATTCGAAGACTTAGGTGATCGTGTTTCGTTACGATCATGTAGACTTTCAGCAACAGAGATGGCTGTCGACAGGTCTTGGACATTCCGACGCTCTAGCTCGGTTTTTGCCCAGAATTGTAAGCCATCTATGAAGTACACGAGCGCATCTTGGGGCGATAGATCCGGAATTTCGAGCACAAGAGTTGAAAAATCTTTGACATAGTCTTTGATTGTGCCCTTTTGTTTGAGATTACGAAGTCGAATCTTCGCTTCGTATGGGGCATTCTCCGGATAGAATTGCTTTTTGATTTCTATTACGAAATCAGCCCAAGTCGAGATGATGAGCGTACCTTTGTCGATTTCCATGTGCATACGTCTCCACCATAGTGCAGCCGTGTCTTTTAAGTAGAGGGACGCCATCTTGATCTTCTTGGCATCATCAGTGACATCAATGCCATCAAAATATTGTTCGATTTCCCAAAGGAAGTCGTCCACAGCCCGCGCCTCTCGTTTGCCAATGAAAGGTGAAGGTTTTGGGATTTTTACCTTTGTGGAAGTGATGCTCGTGCTATCTCCGTTATTTGCTAGTGCCTTCTTTAAGATACTAACTTCGGTTTGCAATTCCTTGAAGCTTTCATGGCATCCAGCAAGTTCTTTCTCGATGTTGCTTTTTAGTTGACCCAGCTCCTTTGTAAATACTTCTTTTATCTCGTTACGTATGACTGCAAGTGCGAGTCTAAAATTTTCTTGTAGTTCGGTGAGTTCGCCAGGAAGGGGCTCCAATTGTTGTAGCGACTCATCGACATGTTCTTTGTAGGTGTCGAATTCTGCTTTCAAGGCATTGACATGGTTTTTATACTCAACCATGGATGTTTCAGCATCTTCGACTCTTTTGTCCAAGTTAGCCATAATCTCCTTGGACGTCATTTTGCCTCCCTTGCGAG
The DNA here is from genome assembly GCA_024085815.1 of Flaveria linearis. NCBI lineage: Eukaryota > Viridiplantae > Streptophyta > Magnoliopsida > Asterales > Asteraceae > Flaveria > Flaveria linearis. Next base: position 27,857,275 of record CM044013.1, on the reverse strand, counting down.
TGTCTTCGCGGGTAGCGGTGTTGGTGCCAACTGGTTTTGATTCAGCCATCCCAACGAATCGTTTCCGCTCTGATACCAACTGTCACGGAGTTATTTCTTGACTCTCGTGTGGCGCTTAGATAATGATCTAAGTAAGCCGGTATGGTGTGGTTTGGTTTATAGTGCAACGGAAGACTTGTAAGTTTAGTAAGGTTTTACTAGAAGATTGGTAAACAAGAGTTACCAGGAAAGTACTTGTATATTACAAGGAAACAAGATTACAAGGCTTTGAGTTTACAAAGATGTTGGGTGATCTCCAAATGAAGCCTCATTACCTATTTATACTAGTTCTTCTAAGTATCTAGATCATTCTAAGTCTAGAATGATCTTACATAATATCTTAGATATTTACATGATAACTTCTAGTAATCTCTAGTAAACACCAAGGTCTTCAAGCATGATCTTGGAAGCTTCATGGTTGCATCTAGAGTTTCTTCATAACTCATAAAAATCAGAATATTGTAGCCCGTTCTAGAATCTTCCGAAGCTGATTTTGGTGTTTATGGGGCTGCACGTTTTGGGCAGAATTGTGCAGCCCTTTCCAGCCATTTCTAGATCCTTTGAAGGTTGGTCTAGCACCTTCCGACGTCCCTTCAGTAGTCCAGAAAGTTAGGGGCTGTTCCGGGTTCTTCCGAGCAGCCTTTGATGCCTCTAAACGTGCCCGGAACCTTCCGGAGTATGGTGTAACGACCTGAAATTTTGGCGGGTCGTGACAAAGTGCTACCCTTATTTAATAAAATCTTTTGATTAATACACTATTTAATACACATTATTAATACATTATTTAATAATATGATATTATTACATCAATAGATTTAATTATATATTATTTTTAATACTTCAAAATGACATTTAAATTTATTAAATACCATTTAAATAATTGAGTATACAACGAATATTTATAATAACTAATAGTTATATTATCTAAGGGTAGTTTGGGTAGTCAATAACTTTAATATATATAACTGAATTTATTAGTAAATGATGTATTATTTAATATGTCTAAAAATATAATAATAAAAAATAATAATAATAGTAATAGTAATGATTATTTTTATTAAAATGTTAACAACAACAATGACAATATTGTGTTAAAATTTAATACTGTGATTTTATCATATTATTGAATCTATAACAATCTAGTAATAACATATTATTAATAATGATACAATTTTCTATATTTTATGATAGTTTTTATTCAAAAACTTTTAACGTAGTTGTTTTATTTGATATCCACGACTTATTAAATATCATATATTCAATAATAGTATCGTGACGATATAATAACGAATCACTAAAGTATATCTAGATATCCATTAGAATTCGAGCGTTTATATCATTGAACTTACTAAATCATGATAATCTCAAGAACTATCATTACAACGTTCACGTATACATTTAAAATCAAACCGCGGCAAAGCGTGGATGTTCACTATACTACCATATAAAGCAAAACCTTAGGATACAAATATAATATTATACAAAAATTAAGACATCTAATACAACTTTTTAAACATTAGGTGTAAGTATTTAATGCAATCATTCTTAGTTCACCCCTTATTAATAAACTTCTTGTAATTAATACATTGATTAATGCATTATTTATTGTAAGATTATTTAATTCACCACATAAAATATTATATAATTTTTAATATTTTAAATTAACATATAACTTTATAAATAAGTATTATCTTATTTAAATATTTAACTAAATATTTGTATAATAATAGTAATAATAATAATAATAAATTTATAAATAAGTATTATTTTATTGGAATACGTAACTATATAGTTACTAAATACTTTATAATAATGATGATAATTATAATATATATCTATATCATCTACTATTTATTATTATCTATAAAACATCTGTTTAATACAAGATAATAATTTCGTAATAATTTTAAGATAACATATAAAGTATTGCAAGCTTTAATATTTAATATTATACTCTCAATCTGCTTTAAAAAAATATACCACATGTTTTTCTACTAATATATCTATATATAATATTTAATATTATAATAAATTTTTTTATTGTTGTATCAAAACAATTCAACATATACTATGTCGAATGTGAATTTTGTTAAAAATATTCGTTAAACATAATTATGTACAATACTTATGTTTATTTAAAAGTTGAGTCATTTAACTATTTTTCTTAATGCTAATTTATTTTGTAACAATGTATTAGCTCTAACATATGATAATAATCATAAGTCGTATAAGAGATTTAAACCATAAAATAAAACAACTGAAATATTAAATCAAATATAACAAGTATAGATTTGTAAATTATTCACTCCGCCGCAACGCGCGGGTTATCTACTGGTATATAAAAACAATAATTGAGGTTAATTAGCCACTAAACATCCATTAAACAAAAAGTGTTTGATCTAATATTTTGAAAGTAGTCTTGGCTTCTAGAGTAAAAGGGATAAACCATGCCTACTTATTTGGTATATCACTTGTTAGGTTACTATCAGTTAGGGGTGTGCACGATGCCGTTCGGTGCGGTTAATATAATTTTCGAAATCGAAACCGCGAGTTCGGTTAATACCATTTCTTTAACCGCAAGCGCAACCGAAATTCCGGTTAACCACACGTCAGTTAACCACCGGTTATGGTTAATTTGCGGTTAATTCGGTTAATTAACGAATATATTTAACATATGCTTTTAAACCAAAATATTAACTAATAAATTGTTGTTAGGATAGTTTTGAACCAATTTATAAGGGTGTGCATGATATGGCTCGTTTTTAAGGTCTTGCCAAAACCGAAACCGAAGTCGGGGTGTGCATACAACAATGTGTGCGTGCATTTTGCATTGCTTCTATTTATTTATAATGTTTCTTCTATACAAAACGGTAAGGTTGCTGCTATGTTTCTTCTATTTGTTTATATTTGAGGGCGGACCTTGGGGCAACTGCTAAGGTTGCTGCTTTGTGACCTTAAGGTCATGGGTTCTAGCCGTGGAAAAAGCCTCTTGCACAAAATTATGCAAGGAAAGGTTGCGTACATCTGATCGTTTCGCGATCCGGCCCCTCCCCGGACCCTGCGCAAAGCGGGAGCTTCATGCACCGGGTACACCCTTTTCTATACAAACGGAATCCATTATGTAAATATATTTTTTATAAATGTGAATTAAAAAGGATGAATATATGAAATTCTAGTAAAATCATGAAATTTATTATATATAATTGACATTCGATTCGGTGCGGTTAATGCGGTTAATTTGCACATCAAAAGCGAAACCGAACCACAATGTGCGGTTAATTGGTTATGCTTAACCAAACCATCGGTTAATTGTTCGGTTCGGTTAATTTGGTTCGGTTAATGCGGTTAATTCAGTTATGATTTGGTTAAATCGGTTATTTGATCACCCCTACTATCAGTCTATCAAATCTTGGAAATATAATAGAATAACTCATATTATAAATTATTACAATTTACAAAAAAATAAACGAACCATTCAAAATAACTTTTAAGCCGTAAATACAAAAAATATATTACATTGTAACTTTCTTGTTTGTAGAATTATTTAAGCAATAGTTCGTTTACAGAGTAAAAGTAGTTATTGTTAAAATTATCCCTCTAATAATTTTTTGTGACAACCCGGAAAATTCCGTTACCTTTAATTAAACTATAGGATTTAAACTGTAACAACTCGTATTTTTATAAAAGTTAATTTCATAAACAATTAAGTTTAAATACGTTGATGTTAATTTCAACAATTACAATAATAATAATAATAATAATAATAATAATAATAATAATAATAATAATAATAATGTTAATGGTAATAATAATAAAAATAACAAAGATTTATAAAAATTAATTAAATTTAAAAATAAATGATTAGAACTTAAATTAAGTGCAGGGGGTATTTGTGTAATTTCTGAAACTTAAAATTAAAGTTCTAGCATGAAATGATAACATTGTGAACCACAGGGACCGAATGTGTAATTTCTTTAAAAATCCCAAACCCCCGCCCGTCGACCCTTCTCCCGTCCGGCCGATCTCCGGGGTGTCTCCGGCGAGACCAAATACCCCATAATAATGCGATTCCAACCCGATCAAATATTCCCGACACATTCGCGTGGATGGTTCGAACTCGTGCCCCACTGAAATTTGAATATTAGAGTCGAATTAGTGTGATCTATACTTTCGGCCGACAACCCACCACGATCGCGCACTGAACATTAATAATGATCAAATTAATGGCGCACTAACGATCGTTTAATCATTTATAAGCTTCCATCGATTTCAATTTCACACGAAAACACACAAACAAACCGAACCAATCCATCCTCTGTCGCGACTTGTTCTTCGTGGTGTATAGCATCAATTTGAAAGCATACAGGTAAATGAACACATCTATGTAATCGTTTCATCATGGGGAATAAAAGTCCCATGAATCCGTTCGTTATCATAATCGATTTGGGCTTCAATTGAACCAATTTCATTCTAGGGTTCATAACGAATTAGGGAAATCATTTGGATTGTGTTTAAAGAATTGAAACCCGTGTTTCTATCGCGGCTGTATGCCTGGTTCACTGGTTCCCCGTTCACATGCAAACTGTGAGGTCCCGGGTTCGACCCCGGGCACCTTCATTTTTTTTTTAATGCTTTTTTTGACCTTTTAAAAATATATAAAAATTCCTAAAAATTATAAAAATAACTTTTATAAACTTCCTTTATTTTAAAAGTTATCAAATAAAATTTTGAAAATTTATTTAATAAAACATTTTAATATTTTTATGTAAACATTACTTATTTGATAAATACAAACTAGATTTTATAAATTTAATTATAAAATCTTACTAAATTAAATACAAACTTACATATTTAAATAATGTCTAAAATTTATTTAGAACATAATGATATGTTAAAATCATTGTTAGATCTAGATTGTATAGGGCTAGATCATTTTTGTATAGGCTTAGTACTTGAAAATAAAGTCTTGTAATTAATATTTGTAACAATCAAAATATATATATATGTGCTTTGAATCTATAGGATAACCCCATATATATGTGTGTTGATTTGTGACTTGACAGGGAAAAACAATATACTTGGACGGATTCCTGGAATTGACCAAGTGTAAGAAACATCTACGGATGAACAATTTTGTTAATCCGTAGATATGTTTCTTACAAGACAAAAAGACCAAGTACATGTTCCTACGGATGATCAAGTACTGTGAAGAGAAGACTCCTACGGAGGAAGGATTTTCTATGGAAGAACAACTCTGCTACGGAAGACCAAGTCATCTACGGAAGAACAAAAGATCTGCGGACGACAAAACTGCTGCGGAAGATCATTATACTTGTGCGATTGCAACTATCAAGAAGTCAAACAAGTCAACACAATCAATAACAAATCCCGAGAGATCCGGTGTTTCCTAAGCCGACTCAAATCATCTATAAATATGAGTCCTAGGTTTCACATCTCGGAGAACACAATCAATCAATATTACGGCTATCGAGTTACATCATTGTGCAACCCTAGCTGCCGTCACATCAACATCAAACATTATTCGAAATATTGAATTCGATTGTTCATAGTTATTCATTATTATTCTTTTGTAATCATACATTATAGTTAATGAAATACATTTGAATTATTATTGATTTCGCATTTAATGTGTTTCTGTGGTTGTGTTCATCATTAATCATTAAAAACAATTAAACGTCAATTAGTGATAATTCCGCGATCATTAAATTGATTTATTTTAATACTGATAATTCCTGAATCGCGATCCTTGGATTCACAGGTGGTATCAGAGCATTGGTGCTCATTGATTTAGATCAATTGATCTATCAGTATTAAAATTGTTTAATTGATTTTCAAACAATTAAATCAACGACTTGTCGTTCAGCAAGCACTGTCTCATTGCTTGTGTGATTTAGATCTACATTCAAATCAATTGAATACTAGATCTGTGTCTTTGATAGATTTATCAATTTTAGCATTTAAGTTTTGATTAATTCTTTTGCATTAAACATGAGTACTTTTGGTGGAGGATCTTATCAACCGCCAAAGTTGGAAACCAAAGCTGATTTTAAATCCTGGAAGATCAAGTTCAGGAATCATGTGAACTACACAGATTCTGACTTGTGGGAGTCCATCACTCAAGGTCCTTATATTCCACCCACTCTTGGGCCGGATTATAATGACAAGAACCAGCCAATCAGCTCTAAAGACCTGTCACCTGATGATGTCAAGAAGGTCAAAGTCGATATTAAAGCATACAGCTTGCTTAGTATGGCTTTACCAGAAGAAATCTTGATCAGGTGTGAAAACTACAAGGCAGCAAATTCCCTGTGGAAGATACCCCACACTCTCTGTGAAGGGAGTGATGAGATCCGAAGCATAAGGAAAGACACCCTTAGATCACAATATGAAACTTTTCATCATATTGAGGGTGAATAAATTCCACAGCAACTCCATAGATTTATGCAACTTGTTACTGAGATGAACATCTTGGAGTTAAAATGTACCACTGAGGAATTAAACAAGAAGATGCTCCACACTTTGCCTGAAAGTTGGAAGCAAACAGTCTCCATGTTCAAGAATACCATAGATCTCAAGACAACAGGTCTGGATACATTGGTTGCTAAGGTAGAAGCTCTTGAACTGGATGAACAATCAAGAAACAAGAGTGTGAGAACTCATGTCTCACCATATCACTTCAAGGAAACCAAAAATGCTGGAAGTGCATTTATCTCAAACAATGAAAGTGATACTCTTGTACTTTGAGTGATGATGAAGAGGAAGTTAGTTTTTATGCATCCAAACCCACTAAGAAATCATCTCAAAGTAAAAATCAAAAGGAAAAGGGAAGATCTGAAGAGAAAAGAGAAACATCAGCAATGGCAAACTCTTCTCAACATAACAAACAATCAGAACCAATAACTGTCATATTGGATTCTGAAGAACAAAAAGCAGCCTTTGCAGCTTTTAGTTCTAGCTTTCAAGCATATCTTGGAAGTTCACTTACATCAACAAACATCTGTCAGCAAGATTTGGAGGAACTCCCTCCTGATGTAGTAGAAAGATGGATCTACAATGGCAGATAGCAATGATTGCTTACAGAGCTAACCAATATCTGCGGAGAAATAAAAATCTGGCAGCAGCAAGCAAAACATCAAAGATTGGTGTTGATAAATCAAAAGTCAGATGCTTCAAGTGCAATCTCTATGGTCACTTCTCTAGAGAATGCAACCAACAATCATCTCCGCAGTATCAGCATCAGCAGCAACAAAATCAGCAGCAACAACAATCTCAGAATCAGCAATCAACCTCTCAAAGATCTCTGCATAGACAACCTCAGCTAACATCCCCACCAGCCACAAATACATCAGCAGGACCAAGCAATTCTAAGGAGACTGGGCTGATCATCCTTCAAGATGGAAATGTGACTGGAGTTTGTATGAGAAGGAAGTGATAGAGGAGAATCAAGCATTAATGGCACATATGGAAAACAAAGTTCCTCCTATGGCCAGAGAGGTAAAAGACAGGTTATGTTCATCATCATGTGTTGAGGAAGTTGAACGATATAGAGTCCATGCTCAACAATTGGCTGATAAAGTAAAGGAAACTATGATTTTAAATGAATCACACTTAAGAGAACAAAAATTATATCAAATCAAAATAAGTTCTTTACAAAAGGATTTAGAAAAATATGTTTCTGAAAATTACAGCCTAAAAGCCCAAGTTGAGCATCTGACCACTTCCTTAACAAAATCCATGGCTGATCATGCATCAACTGAAGTGAAACTTCAGAAGTTTCAATTATCATCTCAACAATATGAGAAGTTGTTAAACTCTCATATTGAATCAAAGAACAGGTCCGGGTTGGGTTATAATGCTGTTGCACCACCTATTAATGATAACTACACACCTTTACCTGAAACAATGACCAACAATTTGTCAAAACATTTTGTGCAAAGCACCAAAATTGACATTAAAAACAGTCATGAAGCTGAGATAACTGAAACTGAATCTGCTGAATCTGAATCACTTAAACATAATGAATCAGATTTTGATAAGTATGATGACTTGGATGATTCTGATGAACATGATACTGATCAACTGAACATTGGTAAGAATGTTCAAGTTGAAACTGGTCTTCCGTGGGTACTTGAAGAATCAAAGCTGCAATATCCTCCAAAGCAACGGAACATGCTGAAGACTATCTGCAAGAGGATTGCTGAATTGAATGAAGGACTTCAAGAACTGAACCTTCACAAAGTTGATAGCTGCGGATCAAGTGCTGAGATACCTTTGTCTTCAGAGAAAGGTAAGAAACAACCAACTTCAACAAAGCAAAAGAAAAATTCAAGTGTTGAAGATCAGCGGAAAAACAAATCTGAAGAATCCGTAGAACATCTGCGGAAAGCAAAATTTACCAAGTCCGTAGATCTTCTACGAAAGACAAAAATTACTGAATCCGCAGAAAAGCAACGGAAGAGAGAAGATGATTCTGCGGACGAGGTAAAAAGAGAGACCAACACACATGCAAAGAAAAAGGTGAATATCAAGCAACAAATGGCAGCCAAAGGCAAGCAAGCAACAACTGATGATGCTCCAAACAAAAACAAGAAGAAATCAACTGATGCTTCAGCAAGTGAGAAAAAGAACAGTAAAAAGAAGGATGAATCTGAAGAAAGTTCAGAAAAATATTGTAAATGGTGTGATATGAAGAATCACAATACTGATGAATGCTATTTCAGCAGCTATTGTTCCATTTGCAATATGAACAATCACATGACTGCTGATTGTTACTTCAACAAACACTGTGCATATGTGACAAAAATAACCATTCCACTCAGGAATGTTATTTTAATAAGAAGAACAAGAAAAAGAGCAAAAAGAAGTCACAAGATACATCATCCGACTCAGATTCTCAATCATCAGTAAGTAACAAAGAGACAAAGATTCAAAAAGATCAACAAAAGTCAAAGAAAGGATCATCTGTTGAGAACAAGACTTCAAAGAAGAAAACACCAACACATTCTAAGACACCTCACAAAAAGGTGGATTTGTTTGATAAACAGACTGAAGTAGTTGATGGTTTCTTTGACAACTTTGCTAAAGGAACTCCTGTGTCTCAATCAAAGCTGAAAGATGAAGAAACTTTCAAAACTACAGGATCCTCTCCAAAGTTAAAATACCAACCAAAACAAGTCACTTTGAAGAAAGAATCAGAGAAGCATGAAGGCATCCAGAAACCTGACTCATCTTCAACAGAATCATCCTCACAACCATCAAATCAAAAAGAAACAACTAATACTGAAACTTCAAGATTAATTCATGAAGGAGTAACTATTGTTGACACATCTGGCAAATCCAAGACAATTAAGCCTTGGATTGTCAATTCTAACTAATTTCTTTTTGTTTGCAGGAACAATCATGGAGAGCTGACAACAAGTGGTATGTTGACAGTGGTTGTTCCAGACATATGACAGGAAACTGTGCACTTCTCCATGACTTCAAACATAAACATGCCTCTTATGTGGCATTTGGTGGGGATAAGAAGGGAGGTAAAATTGTTGGTGAAGGAATGGTAACTAATGGTGTGTTAACATTTGAAAAAGTAAATTACTGTGAAAATTTGCAGTATAATTTACTTAGTGTTTCCCAAATTTGTGATCAAAATTATTTAACACTATTTGATAACACTAACTGTTACATTCTTAAGCCAGGTTTTATAGTTCCAGCAGACTGGATCCTTCTCAAAGCATCAAGAAAAGGCAACACATATATCTTGGATATGAACAACACAACACTCACTAATCATGAGACATGCCTGCTGTCTAAATCTTCAGAAGATGAATCTCAACTGTGGCATAGAAGGCTTGTCCATTCCAACATGAAGAACATGAATAAATTGGTGAAAAATGACTTAGTCATTGGATTACCAAAGAAAGAATTTCATTGTTCTAATCATTGTTCTTCATGTTATAAAGGAAAACAACACCGAGTGTCTCATAAATCCAAAACAATTAACACTAACACTACACCACTCAAATTGCTTCACATGGACCTCTTTGGTCCAACCAATGTGCTGAGCATTGGAAAAAGGCAATATTGTTTGGTGATAGTAGATGATTTCACTAGATTCACATGGGTCTTCTTTTTAAAACATAAGAGTGAAACATCTGAAACATTAATGGACTTTGTGATCAAGATTGAGAATCAACTTGATTTAAAAGTTAAAATTTTTAGGAGTGATAATGGAACTGAGTTTGTTAATGCTGATCTGGATTCTTTTGCAGGAATAAAGGAATAGCAAGACAATTCAGTGCACCAAGAACTCCACAACAAAATGGAGTGGCTGAAAGGAGAAATAGAACACTCATAGAAGCAGCCAGAACAATGCTAGCTGATTCTCAGTTGCCCATTACTTTCTGGGCAGAAGCTGTGAATACAGCTTGCAATGTTCAAAATAGAACTTTGATAGTCAAAGAACATAATAAAACACCTTATGAACTCTTATTTAAAAGGAAACCTTTTATAGGATATCTTAGAGCTTTTGGGTGTCATGTGTCTGTTTTGAATACTAAAGAACAATTGGGAAAATTTTCTGAAAAAGCCTATGATGGTTTCTTTGTTGGATATTCATCCACTTCTAAATCATATAGGGTCTATATTCCAGAACATAACATAGTTGAAGAGACTCCCAATGTTTCTTTTGATGAATCCATGTTTACCACTAATGTAAAAGGATCATCTTGGTTATTTGATATAGATGCATTAACGGAATCATTTAACACTGGTTATCTGATCAATGCAGGTGCTGCGGATACATGCTATCCATTTGTACCTCCAAGTTTGAATGAAGTGCCCCTGACAGCTGACCCACCAAGGGTACAACTTTCAACTGCACCTCAGCAAGAATCAAGTCAGCAGCATGAAGTTACATCAGTAAATACATCCGCAGATGCATCAGTATCCGCAGATGTAAGTCCTGCCTCAGCTGCTGAACTAAGGGATAAAGAGGAAGTGTTAAATCAACAAACCATGCCTGAAACACAACAATGTTCATCCGTAGATGGTAATGCATCTTCTACGGAAGTACAAAATGCATCCGTAGATGCTGCAGTTACTCCTGCGGAAGAACAAAATGCTGCATCCGTAGAACCTCCTGCGAACGAACAAAATGCTGCTTCCGTAGAACTTCCTGCGGAAGAAGACAACCCAGCAGCAACTCATACACAAGCTGAACAAATGAACATGAGCCTTTTGATTATTTCATAAACTCAACTTCTCAGCTGACTCCATCTGCTTCAATGGGTTTCTCAAACTTGGAATCCACAGTTCCAGTTGATGCTGTCTCAACAACAGAATCCACAAGGCTCATCCAACAGACAATATCATTGGAGATCTGAATACAAGAACTACAAGGAACAAAGGAGGTGTGGCAAACATTTGTTTGTTCACCTGCTTCTTGTCCCAAACAGTTCCTGCAAACATTACAGCTGCACTAAAAGACAACAGCTGGATTGAGGCTATGCAAGAAGAGCTACAACAATTCAGAAAACAAAAAGTATGGACTCTTGTAGACTTGCCTACGGGTCAACACCCAATTGGAACAAGGGGCTATTCAAAAACAAGCTGGATGACAGAGGTATCATCGTGAGAAACAAGGCTAGGCTCATTGCTCAAGGCTATACCCAGGAAGAGGGAATAGACTATGATGAAGTCTTTGCACCAGTTGCAAGGATTGAAGCTATAAGGGTTTTCCTAGCCTATGCCTCCTTCAAGAAGTTCACAGTCTATCAAATGGATGTGAAGTGTGCTTTCCTCTATGGGAAAATTGATGAAGAAGTCTATGTTGCTCAACCCCCTGGATTTGAAGACCCTGATTATCCACATAGAGTATACAAGCTTGATAAAGCTTTGTATGGTCTTCATCAAGCACCCAGAAAGTGGTATGACACACTATCATCCCTCCTGCTGAAGAATGGCTACAAAGAGGAACAATTGATCAGACACTCTTCCTCAAACATGAACATCAAGATCTTTTGGTGGTTCAAATATATGTTGATGACATAATATTTGGATCAACCAACAAGAAGCTGTGCCAAAGCTTTGAAGACTTAATGAAATCTGAATTTCAGATGAGCTCCATGGGAGAATTGACATTCTTCCTTGGCTTACAAGTTCATCAGAAACCAGATGGCATTTTCATCAATCAAGAAAAGTACATTCATCAAATTTTGAAGAAGTACAATCTTGCTGATTCCACTTCATGCAAGACACCAGTATCAACAATAGACAAGATTGTGCCTGACCCTGCTGGAAAATCCGTAGATCAAAGATTGTATAGATCAATGATCGGTTCATTAATGTACTTAACTGCCAGTAGACCTGACATCATGTTTGCTGTTTGTGTTTGTGCCAGGTATCAATCAGACCCAAAGGAGTCACATCTGAATGCTGTAAAGAGGATTTTCAGATACCTGAAAGGCAAACCTGCATTGGGACTTTGGTATCCCAAAGATGGAGATTTTAGCCTCTACTCCTACTCAGATAGTGACTATGGAGGGTGCAACAACAACAGAAAATCCACAACTGGTGGATGTCAGTTTTTAGGACCAAGACTTGTTTCATGGCAGTGCAAGAAGCAAACAAATGTATCTGTATCCACAGCTGAAGCAGAGTACATAGCTGCTTCAGCAGGTTGCTCTCAAGTACTTTGGTTGCAGAACCAATTACTTGATATTCCTTCATACACCAATTCATATTGATAATTCAGCTGCTATGTTTATAACTGCTAACCCAGTTCAACATAGTAAAACAAAACATATGAAATCAGATACCATTTTCTGAGAGATTGCTCTGAAAAGGGTCTAATCAAGTTAGTCAAAGTAGACACAACCAATCAGCTTGCTGATCTGTTCACTAAAGCATTTGATTCTGTTAGATTTAATTTTCTGATAGAATCTTTGGGGATGATTAACTTAGAATAAATCAACAAAAGCATATGACTGACTTTGTGCAGAGTAATCGTTAAGGATAACTTAAGTGTCTGATAGAACATCTATACATGCATTATATTAGGGAAATGATAGTAGACTATACTTGGTATTAAACAAAAACTCAATCTGACTTATATCATACTGATATGTGAGTAGGTTCATCTTGAGTGGAAACAAAGCTAAGAGCATGCCAAACTAAAAGCATGAGGTAACTGTCTGTGAGGATTCCATTTGAGAATCAGGAAGGTATGTTCTCTCCTGATGTGATCAAATCACTTACACAAGCACACTATGTAAAATACTTTATAATCTTCTATCTTTGCAAAGTCATATTCCCTCTGTTTTGTGTGAACAAAGACCTGGGAATGTGATTAACAAGTGTGATCTTCATTCTCCCTCTGTTTTGTGTAAACAAAGACCTGGGTTAAAGTTCACCTCTGTTTTACGAAAGTAAAGACCTGGTGACTATGAAGATCATATTTCAGCTCTAAAAAGGAATCACTTGTGATCCATTGTACATCAAGCCAAAGAGCTTCAACATCAAAGCATTCATGAGACTGTAATATGTCTCAAGATAGAACTTATAACTTAATGTACATAGTCATTAAGTGTGGAATGTAGTGATTTGCCTCACCTACGGAAGACATACTCTAATGATAATTGAATGTGGGACTCATGATTGCTACTGATTAACAAACTTCACAACATGATAAATAGCATGCCTAGTTGATACAATACTCATGTTTGAATTTAAGTGGATCTATATACTTGCAATCAGGTATGGGTTGAATCAACTAATCAACATCAGCAGAAGGCAAGTTATAGTATGATCCCTCTATATATATATGCATGAATGTATGACTTACTCTCACTTAGACTGTCATATGCCTGTCATGCCTGTTTACAACTTAAATTTATGATAAATGTAACAGTCTCACATTAATCACAAATTTAGGGGGATAGTTCATGCATGAAAAACAATAAAAGCTGATAATTGATTTGAATTACTTTGAAGGAATTGGAACTTGAGCACTAACTTGAATGCAGGATACAGGAAACTTGCTTTCCTGTACTTAATTGCCATGCAAATAAAGTCAACAATGTCCAACATCAACATTTGATTCTACTCAGTAGATATCATACATTTAAAGTTTTAAACTTTTTATGTTCCGCAGAAGTTTCAGTAATACTCCCATCCGTAGAAGTATTATGTGATTTCTGATTCAGCAGCAAAACAAATGCATTGTTTGAACTTTATCCGCAGATGTTGACATCCGCAGATGTTAAGGTTCCGCAGATGTTGACATCCGCAGATGTCAAGGTTCCGCAGATGTTCTGCGGAAGAAGTAATGCATTCTAAATAAACTTGGTATGCGGATAGGAATGGATGAGAGTGGGCCCAACATAATTAATAAAAGAACATAATTAATAAAGAAATTAATGTGTTCCCCTATAAATAAGGTTTCTGATATTTTTACAGAGCACTTTTTCACTTTTAACCTAGAAATTCGCCCATTTTCCCTCTTTCAAATTTCAAAATATCCGTTCCAAGAACACATTATCAACATTATCCTGTAATCAATTACCGTTATTGCAAAGGTAAATCATGTCTTAAACATCAGTACGAAACTGATTAATCGGTTATTGACATTCAAACGATTCAACTGCATGTTTTCTAACTTGATTTTCTTTACAGATGGATAATAGATTCGCTAAAGAACATAATGTGTGCGCGTTCTTAAACGCTGATGATCCGGCGGCGGAAGGATGTCGAGATATCATAAGATATATCCGACGATCAAGGCTCTTCTACGCCTTGACGGCTGAGCCTGTGATCCATCAGGCGCACATAATCGATTTCTGGAACTCAGCACGAGTTGAAGAACAAGGTGATGAGGAAGTGATTATGGCTGAGATTCGAAACAAACGTCTACGAATCACTGAAAGCACCTTACGAAGATGCTTGGAACTGGGTGATAGAGAGATAGGTCACACCGATGTATTCGAGAATGAATACATTGAGAAAATATTCAATCTAATGGGGTATGATGGTGATTACGAGAAAGGGGAAATCAAAAAGGGTAGGCTGTGCAAACCGTACAGATTCTTGTGCCATACCTACCTAAAGTGCATGTCAAACAGGAAGTCGGGACTCGACAGATTCTCTAGGCACATATCATCTGGGATCATTGGGATATTCGAGGGGAGAATTTATAACTACGCCAAATACATCTTCAATTGTCTGAGTGAACAAGTCAAACCGCAGAAGAATGACAAGATGTACATGTTCCCGAGATTCCTACAACTGGTGATCAACTCAGAACTACCAAGGGTGGACAGAGTTGGCAATGTGTTTGTTCAAGCACACTTGAGCAAATCTGTGCTAAACAAGCTTAGTGGAAAGTACCAGGGTCAAGATATGCCAATGTTCGCACATGTATTAGATCCCCAAGCAGACCTTCCACAAGAGTTGGCTTGGGCTGATGAAGCAAAATCATCTGCTGATTCTGAGCAAGCATCTTACTCACCTCTCCAAACACCATCACACCAACACCACTCACCAACCCAAACTCCACCACTCGAACATCAAACACCTAGTCAAACACCCCCTCAACAATCACAATCCCCAACAAGCTTGAACACACAACCAACTCCCCAATTCATCAACATCAATCACTAATATCCTCATCATCCACAAAAACACTCAGCCGATATCTCCAGCCCAACAACAATCACCATCAGCTTCTCAGTCATCATCTCATCACATTCAACCTCTCTCTCCACTAAACATTCAATCCCCTGTACTACCACCACCAGAATCTCCAAAACATGCATCACCGGAAAGTGCTGGCACTGAACCATTTGAGATAACTGAGTCTGTACACTCTGTACACTCAGGAGACACAGAGATATTATCTCAAGCCAGTATTGTTCCTTTATCACCCACACACACAGAAGAACAAGCTGCATCAGCACATACTGAGCCCATATCTTCATTGAAAGATGAACAAATTGCTGATAAGCACGGGGAAGTACAAGGATCTGCTGAGGATGTCATTGCATACCATGAAGATGATTTAAGTGACAAAGACATTCCTGTCAGCAAAACTATTTGGTTGCTGAGCACAACAAGTTAGTACTCAAATCAAATAAGCAAAAAGAAAGAATTCAAGAGCTGAAAGGTGTAATCAAAGAAAGAGATTAAGAGCTGATGAAGAAAGATGCTAGACTAAAACGGCTGAGAGAAGATGCTCTAAGCAACAATGAAGTCATTGATGCATTGTTGCAAAGAGAACAAGAGTTGGAGGCTTCTTTAAAGACTGAGCAAAATGATAAAGCTGAACTGATCAAAAAGAAAGATGCAGAAATAGAAGAGCTGAAAAAGAAGATATATGCTCTGCAAACAAAAGAAGCCCCAATTACTGATCAACCAAAACAGTCGGGTGAAGCTGCTAAGCAAATGATTTCATACACCCGGAAAAGAAAATACATGGGAGCAACTCAAAAGAAACATGAAGATGAAAGCTCTCCAAAGAAATCAAAACTTCCATCCCCTGCACCTACACCTTCAGTAGATGTGTCTACTGTGAAGGTATCATCCGGAGATGATGATGACAGTGAGAAAGAGTGGGAGGAACTGACTAGAATGGAGTCCCCCACTGGTGAAAAGGGTGGAAAGGCCGATGACCTTCTAACAACAGCAGACATATGGAAGAGAGGCCTGATTCTAGCATGTTTATGACCCTCATCAACCATGGTTTTCCTTATGACATGGTTGAGAGGATGAACACTTCTGAAATGAAGAATGCTCTGAAAGAGTTTGAGTTTGCAAGGTTCATAATCCCAAACTGTGATTATGAAGCCTTTACAACCTTTCAGTCATTGGAGAAGATAAAGAAGGATCTGGGCCACTGTGACACAGCCAAACTTACCAAGTACAATATGACTTGCTGGTTACAGGGCCACAACTACAAACCGCATGAGCTCAAAGGTAGAACCACTGGAGAACTGCGAAGGATGATGGAGCATGTAATGAAGGTGGAATTAGAAACTGGTATGAAGTTCAGAACCACTGCTCCACATCCAAAAGAACAACCAAGTAAACTTGCTGCTGATCCAATAACAGTTGAACCAAAAGATCAGCACAAGGAAAAAGAAACACTGATCAGAGAGCCAAGGGCAGTGATCCCCGGAAAAGTATGGCCTCTGGGAACAACTGTTCGAGAGATTACGAGAAGAAATCAACTCTCGTACAGCTGCATGATCATATCACAACTCCCAGTTCTGTGGAAGACCACATGATTATGGCCTAGAAATATGATCCAGACTGGGATTGTGCAATAATCAAGAGGACATCTAGAAGGATTCAATACTTCCATGATATGGAAGACATGCTCAGCCTTCCGGAGCAAGATATCAGGGATCTACAGAGCATCCCAATGTTCAACTACCCAATCCATCTCAGGGGGAGAGACTTCTCTGCAGCTGTAAATGGTATGAAGACCAGTTTTACTGATGATGTGCTCATGCAAGCAAAGAGAAATGATAAGGAGCACAAAATAATGAAACAAAATCAGAAAAGAAAAACAGCTGAAGTCTCATCCCTTGTAGATGATGATTTGCTAAAAGGAGTGGGATGTACCAGAAGCTCACACACCATCAAAAGCATCACTAGAAATCAATTCACTTGTCCTATCTCAAAATGGGGATACGTTGAAAAGAATAAAGAGATGGTGTTGCTGAGAAATGTTGATGGGAAGAAGGGAGAAAAAATAAGAATCTTTGATCCAATCGAGCTAAAGATGCTGCATCCCAGCTACACATCATACCTTCATGATAAATTCTTCCCAAAGCTAACAGATGAAAAAGCCCAGAATGATCTCTGCTTGTATGTGCATATGATTCAAGTGATAGATAAACTGCATGCAAAGGCACACAAGAGAAGGAAGCATGAGGCTGGGCTACTAAAAGGAACAATAATAGCTGAAGTGTCTGAGCTCAGAATATCTAAAGAAGATGAATTAGAAATTGTGCATAATGATAGTATAATGGAAACACTCACTACAGAAGAAGATGTTTGGGACTCAGTTATGACACGCTGAAGAAGATCAGCAGGATGCAGATAAAGTACAAATACGATGATCAGAAAACTGCTTTATCTTACTTCTACAACAAAATCATATCAAGAGTTAAGGAGCTTGCAGTGTGAAAAACTGATTACAAGTAGCTAAGCCTAAGGGGAGTATTGTTAGATCTAGATTGTATAGGGCTAGATCATTTTTGTATAGGCTTAGTACTTGAAAATAAAGTCTTGTAATTAATATTTGTAACAATCAAAATATATATATATGTGCTTTGAATCTATAGGATAACCTCATATATATGTGTGTTGATTTGTGACTTGACAGGGAAAAACAATATACTTGGACGGATTCCTGGAATTGACCAAGTGTAAGAAACATCTACGGATGAACAATTTTGTTAATCCGTAGATATGTTTCTTACAAGACAAAAAGACCAAGTACATGTTCCTACGGATGATCAAGTACTGTGAAGAGAAGACTCCTACAGAAGAAGGATTTTCTACGGAAGAACAACTCTGCTACGGAAGACCAAGTCATCTACGGAAGAACAAAAGATCTGCGGACGACAAAACTGCTGCGGAAGATCATTATACTTGTGCGATTGCAACTATCAAGAAGTCAAACAAGTCAACACAATCAATAACAAATCCCGAGAGATCCGGTGTTTCCTAAGCCGACTCAAATCATCTATAAATATGAGTCCTAGGTTTCACATCTCGGAGAACACAATCAATCAATATTACGGTTATCGAGTTACATCATTGTGCAACCCTAGCTGCCGTGACATCAACATCAAACATTATTCGAAACACTGAATTCGATTGTTCATAGTTATTCATTATTATTCTTTGTAATCATGACATTATAGTTAATGAAATACATTTGAATTATTATTGATTTCGCATTTATTGTGTTTCTGTGGTTGTGTTCATCATTAATCATTAAAAACAATTAAACGTCAATTAGTGATAATTCCGCGATCATTAAATTGATTTATTTTAATACTGATAATTCCTGAATCGCGATCCTTGGATTCACAATCATTATTAAATTAATCAAATTTTTTGAAATGCAAATCTTTAGTTAGTAAAGAATTAACAAAATAATTAAATGATTTAATTATATGTTTATAACAAATCCCAGAAAACCAAACCCTAGATCAATTGAACTCCAGGTTCAAGATCTAACTTATTTAGGTTATGGATTGTATCTATTTGCTTATGTGAATTATAATTCCTTAGGAGGAATTTACTAGCTTGTCAACACCACACGAGAACTAAGGTGAGTTCATACTTAACTATTCCCCTTTTTAATCATTTAAATATTTTGGGGAGGAATACATGTTGTAATTGAAATTTCAAATTATTTTGTGTATTATGTTAAATAATAATTGATCACACTTATGATTACATATGGTTACAATGAAAATCCTTCTCTGTATACTAGACTATAAACAAGCAGGGATGTTTTGGATAGTACTATCGGGGTGTGACTTACCCCCACAAAGGTTTGGACATGTGGTCCTTACTAAGATGCACAAAGATCTTATAAGTCATTCGGGATGATTGTTTGTGTTGAGAAGATAGATGTGCACTATGAGTAAAGTTTGCCATTATAGTTCTACTTACAACCCATATGAGGATAAATGTAAAGGAGGATTTGCTCCCTTTGATTTGAAATTATTATAACTAATATAATATACACATAAAAAGGATAATAAACTATGATACATGAGCAATTCCTATATGAAGGATTTGTTGGCTTGTACTTAGTTAGTATGTGAGATAGCGGGTTCACCTTATAAAAGGGTTCCGACAGGCTATTCATATACAAAGTGATACCAATGGGTAGTTTATACTCACACTTTTACAAATCCTACTTTGATGACAATTAATGGTTATCATTTATGTTTTACTCACCTATGAACTCACCAACCTTGTGTTGACACTTGATTTTATATGTATTCTCAGGTATCTACTAGGAGCTTATGGACATGCACGTAGGATCATATAAGAGCTCAAGATACATATTGCTTATTTTTTGAGATATGATTAGACGTATTGTTAAGAAACAATCTATCTTTTATTTCCGCTACATATAACATTTGTTACTCTGAATATTAATGGAATGATTATCTAAAATTCATCATATAGATAACTGCATCTCATGTGTGACTAATGTGTTCGATCCTGTTTGTTCACTCCTCCGTGATAAATTCCAGACCCGGAATTTGAGGGTGTGACAGATTGGTATCAGAGCCATTGGTTATAATTAGTTAGGAATTGCATCTAGCTTATAGACACACACAATAGTTGCATAAAGTAAATTTTCTTAGTTAGAGATCGACTAGGATTGAGAAGTTATATGCTTAAACTTAGATACTTGTTTCCCTAAACTTAACTTTGACTCTTTGACTCTCCCCGATAAATGAACTTCCTAAACTTATTCTCAACGACATGTGGGATCTACACTCACCGTCGTGGGTTCAATTCCTTAGACTTTATGTTTAATCTATGAAAATCTTATCGAGGTTTTGATTTTATGAACCAAATAAACTTGTGTGACACATAGACACCTGTATTCTGGATTTCCTGGCAAAAGGCCTTTGGGCTAAGGCAAGCATATCGTATAAATCTCATTGCGAGACCAGTTATGTTTACCTGGGGATTTCTGGGATGAGTGATAAACTATGGTCAATAAACAAGTCTCTAAGGCAAATAGGTCAAATTACCTTGACGTGTTCCATTTGGTAGTCTAAGCTACGCTTGTCCTAACCTAAAGAGAGACTTGTTTTCCTGGTACTCGTGCCTTGCTGAATTTAATCGAAAAACCCAGTTTTCTTAAATTCCCATCTATCTTACAGTAATTGTCCATACTTTGAATATTTGATATAGAATGCATCTATTGAATATATTAAAGTGTGAATTCTACCAAATAATTTCATGATAGATGGACGCATCAGCGGGCAGAGGCAGAGGTAGAGGATGCGGTAGAGGAACTGTCCTAAGAGGGATGACTCCTGAAGAAATACAAGTTTTGGTCAATCAAGGTGTTACGTCAGCCCTAGCCATTCAGGCTGCTCAGAATGGTCGTCACTATTCCTATAAGAAGTTCCTAGACTGCAAGCCTGATATCTTCACTGGGGCAGAAGGGGCCATTGGGCTCATAAGGTGGTTTGAGAAATGTGAGTCCATCTTTGCTATATCTGAATGTCCAGATGCGAGTAGGACAAAGTATGCCTCAAGAGCATTGAGCGGAGCTGCACTCTCGTTCTGGAAGACTGGAGTTTCAAGACTTACTTTCCCACTAGCCAATGCTATGGCTTGGGATGAATTCAAACAACTGATGATGGAAGAGTACTGTCCGAGGGAAGAAGTATAAAAGTTTGAAACAGAGTGCTGGAACCACAAGATGGTTGGATCTAAGATTGAAACTTATATCACCGAGAATCATGAGTACGCAACTTTATGCCCACATATGATGGAGCCTGCTCACAGAAGAATTGAAGGCTATAATCGTGGACTAACTCCAGTCATTTAGTCTATGGTCACTTCCTCCAACCCAACTTCTATCCAACAGGCCATTAGGATAGCTCACAAGCTGACTAATGAGGTTGTGGCTCAAGGGAAGTTGCCACCAAGGATCAAGGGTAAGGGTGCTGTTGCTGAAAGCCCAGGAAAGAGAAAGTTCGAACATTCTAAAGAAAGTTAGAATCAAGGTGCAAACAAGAAACAACATCCAGAAAAGAAAAGTGACAATTAGGGCATTCCGCCTAGAAGTCAGAGGTGTAACAAGCATCACCATGGCAAGTGTACTTCAGTCATTTGCTACAAATGCCACAGGAAGGGGCACACCGCTCCTGAATATAGGACCAAGACTCAAGATCAAGGAAAGAAAGATAGTAATCAGTAGAATGATGGTAAGAAGGGAGTTACGTGTTTCAGATGTGGAGAAAAGGGCCATGTTGCCAGAGATTGCACTGGGGAAAAGAAAGATACAGCCAAGGGCAGAGCCTTCGTGATTGGCAAAGGTGAGGCTCTAAAAGACCCTAACATTATTATGGGAAAATTTTGGTAAATGATGTTTGTGCTATAGTTTTATTTGACACAGGAGCTGATAGAAGCTTCGTATCCAATATTTTCTATAAGCACTTGAATGTAGAGGCTGTACCCCTAGATGAGTAATATGTATTAGAATTAGCAAATGGTAAGTCCTTGACCGCATCACAAATTCTGAAAAACTGTACAGTAGGTTTATCAGGTCATATTCTACCAATAGACCTCATGCCTATTACTTTAGGAAGCTTTGATGTGGTAGTTGGTATGGATTGGCTATCCAAAAACTCCACAGAAATTGTATGTAAAGACAAAATGATTCGCATACCCCTACCAAATGATGAAGTCCTGTGTGCTGAGGGAGATAAGACTGGTGTTATGATGGGATTTATTTCCTACTTGAAGGCTCAAAAGTGTCTTCGAAAAGGACATACTGTTGTCCTAGCCTTAGTCACTGATAAAGATAAGAAGGAGAGGAAGATTGAAGATGTACCAGTCGTCAGGGAATTTCCTGAAGTGTTCCTTGATGAACTGCCTGGTTTGCCCCCTAGAAGAGAGGTCGAGTTCTCAATTGAGTTAACACCTGGAGCTACACATATATCTTGGGCACCATACCATCTCACACCTTCTGAACTAAAAAAACTATCTGACCAGCTTAGGGAACTCCTGGATAAAGGATTCATCAGACCTAGCTCGTCACCATGGGGAGCACCAGTGTTGTTTGTAAAGAAGAAAGACGGAACCTTCTGGATGTGCATTGATTATCGAGAACTGAACAAAGTGAGAATCAAGAACCGTTATCCCTTGCCACGTATTGATGACTTATTCGACCAACTTCAAGGTTCAAGCATTTATTCAAAGATAGATCTTAGAAGTGGCTATCATCAGCTGAGAGTCAGGGATGAAGATATTATGAAGACGACTTTCAGAACTCGATACGGTCACTTTGAGTTCACAGTCATGCCGTTTGGGCTAACAAATGCACCTGCCGTATTCATGGACCTCATGAATCGTGTATGCAAGCCTTATCTAGACAAGTTTGTCATTGTCTTCATTGACGACATCTTGATCTATTCTAAAAATGAGCATGAGCATGAGGAACATCTAAGATTGATCCTTGAATTACTAAAGTGAGAGGAGCTCTACGCTAAGTTCTCAAAATGTGATTTCTGGATAAAAGAAGTTCAATTCCTTGGTCATGTGATTGATGCTAATGGCATTCATGTAGACCCAACTAAAATTGAATCCATCAAAAGTTGGCCTACACCTTCTAATCCAACGGAAATTAGACAATTTCTTGGCCTAGCCGGCTATTATAGGAGATTTATCGAAGGATTCTCCAAGATAGCTCAACCATTGACCATGCTCACCCAAAAGGGAGTAGCATATCATTGGGGACTTAAGCAAGAGGATGCTTTTCAAACACTGAAACAGAAGTTATGCAGTGCATATATATGTATCCTTACCTGACGGCATTGAAGACTTTGTAGTCTACTGTGATGCTTCTGTTCAAGGACTGGGATGTGTTTTGATGCAACGAGACAAAGTCATAGCCTATGCCTCAAGACAGTTAAAGGCTCATGAAAAGAACTATGCAACCCATGATCTAGAACTAGGAGCAGTTGTGTTTGCTCTTAAACTATGGAGACACTACCTGTACGGTACTAAGTGCACTATCTATACCGACCACAAGAGTCTTCAACACTTGTATAATCAAAAGGAGATGAATATGAGACAGAGGAGATGTCTTGAACTACTAAACGATTATGATTGTGCCATCAAGTACCATCCCGGTAAAGCAAATGTTATGGCTGATACTTTGAGTAGGAAAGAACATACGAAACCTCGTAGAGTACGAGCCCTACAACTTACCATTCAAAGCAACCTACCGGCACAAATTCTGAATGCACAGACTGAAGCATTGAAAGAAGAAAACATTAAAGAGGAAAACCTCCAAGGGCTAGACCAACAGTTTGAAGTTCATTCAGATGGAGTACGCTTTATAGCAGAAAGGATTTGGATACCCCTATACGGGAATCTTAGAAGCCTGATCATGGATGAAGCCCACACGTCTAGGTACTCTATCCACCCAGGTGCAGATAAGATGTATTACGACTTGAAGCTTGTTTACTGGTGGCCAAGAATGAAGGCAGACATTACGACTTATGTCTCAACGTGTTTGACTTGTTCTAAAGTCAAGGTTGAATACCAAAAGCCTTCAGGAATGTTGACCCAACCAGAAGTCCCCGTGTGGAAATAGAAAATTATAACCATGGATTTCGTCACTGGCTTACCCAAATCTCAAACGGACAATGACGCCATTTGGGTTATTGTTGACCGTCTCACCAAATCAGCTCATTTCATACCCATTCGTGAGAAAGACAAGATGGAGAAGCTTGCAAGGATTTACATCAAAGAAATTATCTCTAGACACGG
This sequence comes from Flaveria linearis, assembly GCA_024085815.1. Classification (NCBI taxonomy): domain Eukaryota; kingdom Viridiplantae; phylum Streptophyta; class Magnoliopsida; order Asterales; family Asteraceae; genus Flaveria; species Flaveria linearis. The sequence goes on along the minus strand of CM044013.1, from coordinate 27,832,669 downwards.
AGTGCCAGTGTCTATCATCTCTGATCGTGACGCACGATTTACATCTATCTTTTGGGATAAACTTCAGAAAGCTCTAGGCACTCGCCTAGATATGAGCACAGCCTATCACCCTCAGACTGATTGCCAAAGTGAAAGAACCATACAGACTTTTGAGGATATGCTTAGGGCTTGTGTTATTGATTTTGGAAAGAACTAGGAAGGTCATCTACCTTTAGTAGAGTTCTCATATAATAATAGCTATCATTCGAGTATCAAGGCGGCACCATTCGAGGCCTTATATGGACGTAAATGTAGATCACCACTTTGCTGGGCAGAAGTTGGAGATAGTCAACTTACTGGCCTAGAATTGATCTTTGAAACTCATGAGAAAATTGTCCAAATAAGAGAACGCATGGCTGCTGCCAGGGATCGCCAGAAAAGCTACGCTGATAAACACCGCAAGCCACTTGAATTTCAGGAAGGAGATAAAGTTTTGCTAAAGGTATCTCCCTGGAAGGGAGTTATACGCTTTGGAAAACGAGGGAAATTGAACCCTCGCTACGTGGGGCCTTTTGAAATTGTCAGAAGGATCGGCCCAGTAGCCTATGAATTAAATCTACCTGCTGAACTTGGTGGTGTGCACAATGTTTTTCACGTATCCAATTTAAGAAAGTGTTTAACCGATGAATCACTGGTTGTGCCTTTAAAGGAATTGCAAGTAGATGAGAAACTCAGATTTGTCAAGGAACCAGTTGAAATCATGGATAGGGAAGTTAAACAACTAAAGCATAGCAAGATTCCGATTGTCAGAATTTGGTGGAACTCCCGGCTGGGTGCTGAATTCACTTGGGAACGAGAGGACGAAATTATGCGCAAGTATCCCAACCTGTTCAAGAATGTTGCCAGTACATCTTAATTTTCGGGACGGAAATTCCTCTAACAGGGGGATGATGTGACTACCCGGAAAATTCCGTTACCTTTAATTAAACTATAGGATTTAAACTGTAACAACTCGTATTTTTATAAAAGTTAATTTCATAAACAATTAAGTTTAAATACGTTGATGTTAATTTCTATAATTATAATAATAATAATAATAATAATAATAATAATAATAATAATAATAATAATAATAATAATAATAATAATAATAATAATGTTAATGGTAATAATAATAAAAATAACAAAGATTTATAAAAATTAATTAAATTTAAAAAAAATGATTAGAACTTAAATTAAGTGCAGGGGGTATTTGTGTAATTTCTGAAACTTAAAATTAAAGTTCTAGCATGAAATGATAACATTGTGAACCACAGGGACCGAATGTGTAATTTCTTTAAAAATCCCAAACCCCCGCCCGTTGACCCTACTCCGTCCAGCCGATCTCCGGCGTGTCTCCGGCGAGACCAAATACCCCAAAATAATGCGATTCCAACCCGATCAAATATTCCCGACACATTCGCGTGGATGGTTCGAACTCGTGCCCCACTGTCGAATTAGTGCGATCTATACTTTCGGCCGACCACCCACCACGATCGCGCACTGAACATTAATAATGATCAATTTAGTGGCGCACTAACGATCGTATAATCATTTATAAGCGTCTATCGATTTCAATTTCACACGAAAACACACAAACAAACCGAACCAATCCATCCTCTATCGCGACTTGTTCTTCGTGGTGTATAGCATCAATTCGAAAGCATACAGGTAAATGAACACATCTATGTATTCGTTTCATCATGGGGAATAAAAGCCCCATGAATCCGTTCGTTATCATAATCGATTTGGGCTTCAATTGAACCAATTTCATTCTAGGGTTCATAACGAATTGGGGAAATTATTTGGATTGTGTTTAAAAGAATTGAAACCCGTGTTCTACCGCGGCTGTATGCCTGGTTCACTGGTTCCCCGTTCACATGCAAACTGTGAGGTCGCGGGTTCGACCCCGGGCACCCTCATTTATTTTTTAATGCTTTTTTGACCTTTTAAAAATATATAAAAATTCCTAAAAATTATAAAAATAACTTTTATAAACTTCCTTTATTTTAAAAGTTATCAAATGAATTTTGAAAATTTATTTAATAAAATATTTTAACATTTTTATGTAAACATTACTTATTTGATAAATACAAACTAGATTTTATAAATTTAATTATAAAATCTTACTAAATTAAATACAAATTTAAATATTCAAATAATGTCTAAAATTTATTTAGAACATAATGATATGTTAAAATCATTACTAAATTAATCAAATTTTATGAAATGCAAATCTTTACTTAATAAAGAATTAACAAAAATAATTAAATGATTTAATTATATGTTTATAACAAATCCCAGAAAACCAAACCCTAGATCAATTGAACTTCAGGTTCAAGATCTAACTTATTTAGGTTATGGATTTGTATCTATTTGCTTATGTGAATTATAATTCCTTAGGAGGAATTACTAACTTGTCAACACCACACGATAACTGAGGTGAGTTTATACTTAACTATTCCCCTTTTTAATCATTTAAATATTTTGGGTAGGAATACATGTTGTAATTGAAATATCAAATTATTTTGTGTATTATGTTAAATAATAATTGATCACATTTATGATTACATATGGTTACAAAGAAAATCTTTCTCTTATACTGGACTATAAACAAGCAGGGATCTTTTGGATAATACTATCGGGGTGTGACTTACCCCCACAAAGGTTTGGACATGTGGTCCTTACCAAGATGCACAAAGATCTTATAAGTCATTCGAGATGATTGTTTTGTGTTGAGAAGGTAGATGTGCACTATGAGTAAAGTTTGCCATTATAGTTCCACTTACAACCCATATGAGGATAAATGTAAAGGAGGATTCGCTCCCTCTGATTTGAATTATTATAACTAATATAATATACACATAAAAAGGATAATAAACTATGATACATGGGCAATTCCTATGTGAAGGATTTGTTGGCTTGTACTTAGTTAGTATGTGAGATAGCGGGTTCACCTTATAAAAGGGTTCCGACAGGCTATTCATATACAAAGTGATACCAGTGGGTAGTTTATACTCACACTTTTACAGTAAATCCTACTTTGATGATAATTAATGGTTTATCATTTATGTTTTACTCACCTATGAACTCACCAACCTTGTGTTGACACTTGATTTTACATATATTCTCAGGTATCTACTAGGAGCTTATGGACATGCACGTATGATCATATAAGAGCTCAAGATACATATTGCTTATTATTTGAGATATGATTAGACGTATTGTTAAGAAACAATCTATCTTTTATTTCCGCTACATATAATATTTATTACTCTGAATATTAATGGAATGATTATCTAAAATTCATCATATAGATAACTGCATCTCATGTGTGACTAATGTGTTCGATCATGTTTATTCACTCCTCCGTGATAAATTCCAGATCCGGAATTTGAGGGTGTGATATTTTTTATTACAATTTAATATCAACCGGTAATTAAAGATACTGATAGTTAAGATTACTTTTTACACTCTTTAGTTTTAAATGTTTTTAATTGAACCTTATCTTTTATAAAAAAAATGTTAAAAATATGATTTAAACGCAAACTAATCATTGAGGTTGAAATGAACAAAACGTTTAAAAAAAAGTTCAAGTTTAAAAAGGAAGGAACTTCTAACTTAAAAAGCTTGTAGCATGCTTTATATTTAGAATATTTTCACTTTTCACTTTTTTAAATGGGTCCAACTCCTTTGCATTAATTGGAAATAAAAATCTTAAGAAAAGGGGTGCACATGAAGTTTAAAGATTTTACAAGGATTGTGGCCGTTTTTAATCATTATAATAAACTTTCACCTAACTTCCACTTGATCATGTTTAAATTTGAGTGGATTTGAGACATCTATTAGAGTAATTACCGACATATGCTAATATACTATTGTAAGATATAGAGTATAATTGTAAAATCCTATTTAATTTTATTTTTCTATGATTTAACTAGTTTTTATACCCTCGTGATGCGACGTACACTATTTATTATGGTTTTCACTACAAAAACAACATTAGGTTTTAACCAAATGCACCAAACACCATAACAATAGCCACGTCTAGTTACGAAAGTTACGGAAATACACCAATCACATTAGCCACATGGCTACCAAAAGCTTGCTAACTTCCAAAATTTAAAAAAAAAAAAAAAAGAAAAAGAACTTTATCTAGCTTATGTGAAATCAGTATACTTGCCGGAAAATGCTGTAATATTAGATCAGGTTAAACACTTTATCTACACAATGAAATTATTGTTATCCTAGTTAGGTTGTAAATGGACCGAACTAATCAAGCGGAACTTTTTTTTATGTTCGTTCATTAGGAATTGAAAGTGTTTATGAACACATAACCAAACCAATAGTTTTGTTTGTGTTTATTTATTAAGAAATTGAACCTCTTCACGAACGGTTCATGAACACGCAATCGAATGGTTCACGAACACAAACCAAACAATTTATCAACATATACGACCATATACTATATATTTAAAGTCGAAGGCTTGACATAACGCACATATACATAAATATGAACGAACATATTACCAAACGCTTACGAATAACAATTATAAAGTATACATGTTAGGCCAATTAACAACTATTACAAAATTAGGTAGAAAAACTAAAAATAAAACTTATAAAACAAATAAATTATTTTGTAAAGGTTGAACAGAAACAAATAAACGCGAACAAATTGTAAATGGAAATAAACGAACACGTTACCGAACTTCACGAACACGAACTCTGTTCATGTTCGTTCGTATAACTAAACGAACAAAATTCTCTGTTTATGTTCGTTCATTTATTATCGAACGAACGTAAACGAACTTCTCCCGAACGATTCACAAACTCTTCGCTAAACGTTACAACCCTAATCCCAGCACCATGCCTGCTCTCTACTACACTGTTTACTTCATTAAGAAGACTTACAGAGGAGTGGTGATGACCAGTTTCATCATCTCTAATGCTACCTAAAAAAATAACAAACTTTTTAACGGTCTCCACTCACATAAATCATTTTTTATACCTTTGAGACACTAATATAATGAAAGACATATTAATGAAGATAGCAATCTAGCCTCTCAATATATGTACATGAATAATTAAATGGTTACAGATACAAAAGTAGGTTGTAAACGTAGATACGTGGGTTTGCAAGAGGTATCTCAAGGTGTTGCTTACATATACCGATATCAATGAGTTTACACGTAAATTAAACGTCCCAGAATCAAAACCGAGCAACCATATCCACTTTTAGGGGGGACGAATGCAATATATATAAAACATTTACACTACCGGACAAAAAACTGACACTATCAAACCGAAATTAACATTGCTGACAAAAAATAAGGGGGGCGGGAGGTCTCCCGGCCCTTAAATCCTTTGTCCATGGCTGCGCCACCCCCAACTTTAGGTTATTACTTCCAATTAAATCAATATGTTTTGCTGGTGTACCAATTGTTATAAAGAAGTTTTCAATTCCCTGCGTGACGAATTTTTTTCTCTCTAACTAAGATTTAGGGCGAAACATAAGAAACCAAACCGTTAAAAAACTATAAAATCACCCGGATAATAGCAAACGAAAGCCTCTGATTTGGGGCGCTAGAACCTGTGTACTCTATCAACTTGACAAAAGGATCTTCTTATTAAATAATCCGACCAAACAACATATAAAAAAAGATTTCTAATAAAAAAGGGCGTACCTGGTGCTGCAAAGAGCTCCCGCGTTTTCGCAGGGTCCAGGGAGGGTCCGTCCCATTTAAAGGAAGATGTACGCGGTCTTTCCCCCACATTTGTGGGGAGGCCGTTTCCACGGATCGAACCGAGGATTCGAAGCGGAAAGATTTCTAATAGTAAAAACTAAATAGAAAAAAAATTGAACACCGAGGATTCGAAGCGGAAGTGGAAGAAATGGGACACACGCTACCAGCTACACTAAGATCTATCTAGTTAATGAAAGATGTAAACAACTCATATACCAAATAAGTGAAACATGTGAAAGAAAAAAAATTATGGACCATTAGTTGTTTGACACGAAGGTTGGTCACTAATCCTACATTTAAGGTTAAGTAAATATGAAAAGGGAAACTCGATTAACTGGTACCCATAACCATTGATTTGAAAACCGGACCGGCCGGTTTAACCGCTTAGACCGGGAATCGGTCTCTTATCTGGTACAATTCGATGCTTAAAACCGTTTTAACGTTGAACCTGCCGAATTGGTGATCGGACCGGGTACTAGACCGTTTGAATCGGGGTCGGACTGGTTGAACCCGTTTTTTTATATACTTTAAATATTTTATTTATTTTTTAGTATTTTTACATATATTTATTAAAATAATTATAATAATCAGATTTATATATCTGGTCCGACAGGTCAAACCGGTCCGACCAATATATCGATAAGATGTCTGCTATTATAGAGCATCCATTAACATCACATTTCACTTCAAATGTAGTAGACATGCACTATAGTGGGATCTATATATATAAATCTTAGTATTATAGAGCATCCATTAACACTCACCCATGAATTTGCTTATCTATGACTCACAATCACACATGATACAATGAAACTGTTTGATTTGAGACCAAGAGTTCAAGCTATAGAAAATTCAACATAAACTTGGAAGTCGAAGGGGTACTATACGTGTTGAATTAATCAATCACATATTGAAGTCATAACATTAGTCACCTATTTCGACTTTTATCTAAATGTGATACCGTTTAGATTTCTCTTTTTCCTCACAATTATTTTAAATAAAAGACAGACAATCTGACATCTAAATCCATATTAATATTTGAAATCAAAGTTGGGAGAAATCACAGACCAATCACTTCAAATTCCAACTTATCTTCGATCTAAATCACTAACAAGTAAATGGTATTATCAAATTTAATCTCTGAAAGTGCATATCTTGGTCTTTCTACATCTAAAGATGTTGAGGTTCCCAACAATTTACTCTAAGATGTCAAGAGGCCGATCAAATAATTTATTTTCATGATCATAGTACATGATTTCTTCATTTGCCCTCTTGACTGCAAAATTCCTCATTTGACTCCATTCCATGACCTCATCAAAGTTGAATCCTTTCAACTCAAGTTGAGCTGCTAGGAGATATCTTTCTTGATCTTTCTACTTCTTTTTCTGATGGAGGCCATTGGTGTGGATTCGGCTATGGACACGGGGTTGAGTGGTTGTAACACCCGGATATTTATATAGACGAGAACGAAAGAATAAACGTGAACAAAAGAAGAAAGTGTAATTTAACCCAAGTTGAGGGGTTAAAAGTGATAAAAGGACCAAAAGAATAAAAAGTGGGTACAAAAGGTGATATGGCTGCCCATGTTGGCTGCACATCACCTTTTTGCAATCGGATTCTAGAGAGAGAAAGAGCAGAGCTCTGATTTAGAAGGGAAAACAAGAAGAAGTCAAAATTAAGGCGTTTGAACTCACTACATACGGGTTTGAAGGATTCATACATGAAAACTACATAAGGTGAGTTTTTAGAACCCCCTTTTTACATGTTTTAAACGATTTGGGGCTGGAAAGTGCATGTAAATATGTTTTCATAAAAAAATGGGGTTCTACCCATATGTGTGTGTATGAATGTGTATGTTTTGGGTGTAAGTTTGGGGTTGATTATGGTTATGTTCATGTTATAATGTTTAGAATGTTAGTTTTAAGCTTAGATTATGATATATGATGCTTGGGGATTGATTTATGATTGATTCAGTGTAAGTTGGTTGCTCATACGCCTAAACAGTGGCCCATGCACCCAACGGTCAAATTTCCTAAGTGTTTCCAACCGCCCAGAAACCCAAACATCTAAACAGTACCCAACCGCCTAAGTGTCCATGCGCCTAAGTCAGGCCTAAACGCTTGAATAGTAGCAAAACGTCTTGGATTTTCCCAGATTGGCTAGGTGTCAGGCCATGCGCCTGAATAGTACCCAACAGCCCAAAAGGCCCATACCCCTAAAGTGTAGATGTTAAGTATAAGTCCAGACGCCCGCATAGTAGCAAAGCGCCTGAACAGGGCAGAAATGCTCAAATAGTGCCCATGCGCCCAAACACTTATAATTATTTCTAAAATTTCAGGAAAAACAGAAATTGTAGGGTTTGACCTGATTTGACTTATGGGCTATGATTACCCATTTAAAGCATGATTATAGGATGTTTTAGGATTATGGAATGTAGGATTGATGCATGGTATGTATAATGTGTTATTTTTAAATGGTATTTATACGTATTTATTTTATGTTATGAAATACATTAAATATTATGTTATTACTTTACGTAGTACGAAAAATGAATGAAAGAACGTAAAGAATAACGTAACGAAGTGAAAGATAATAAAGATGAAAGTAAAACGTAATGAACGAAAGAATGGCTTGCAAGCAAATAAAAGGAGGTGCACGACCATGTTGTCATTAGCTCAACTGTGATGCGGGTTAGCTACCCCAAAGGATGCACACAGGGTTAATCATTGAGATTGACAAGGCCCTTTGGTATGCCCAATGTAACACCCGACCTCTCACACCAACAATATTGTCCGCTTCGCCCACGAGGAGCTCACGGATTTGCTTTTGGTTGCCCGGGTGAAAACTTCCCACGGAGGTCACCCATCCCTAGATTGCTCCCACCTGAGCACGCTTAACTGTGGAGTTCTCCTCTCATCCACAGCCAATACGCCCAAAACGCGTTGTTGATATTAGAGGCCAGACATTCCTTATGAACCAGGAATCTATCCTGTCCACGGCCGATGTGGGATATGTGTAGGGTGTCACAAGCACCCCCTGTTTGGACTTATCGTCCTCGATGAGCCCGAGAAGTCACCATCCTTGGTGAGGTATGTCCCACACCCCGAACGGCACAGGAGTGGCTCTGATACCATTCTGTAACACCCGGCCTCTCACACCAACAATATTGTCCGCTTCGCCCACGAGGAGCTCACGGATTTGCTTTTGGTTGCCCGGGTGAAAACTTCCCAGGGAGGTCACCATCCCTGGATTGCTCACACCTGAGCACGCTTAACTGTGGAGTTCTCCTCTCATCCACAGTCAATACGCCCAAAACGCGTTGTTGATATTAGAGGCCAGACATTCCTTATGAACTAGGAATCTCTCCTGTCCACGGCCGATGTGGGATATATGTAGGGTGTCACACCCAAGGTGACTGGATCTGTTTCAGGCACAATGTTCGTGGTTTAATTACCGCATGTCCAACATCAGCTTCATGCATAATGTTTGGGGTATTACTAATTGGTTTGAATGAATGGGATAGATGACTTGCCCTAGGTGACTGGATCAGCTTCGGGCACAATGTTCGTGGTTTAATTACCACAGGTCCAGCATCAGATTCGTGCACAATGTTCGGGGCATTTTTCATCGATCCATATGAAATTAAAAAGAATGACGTAACGTACAAAGAAAGAAAGTAAGAAAGTAAAAGAATGATATAAAGTACGTTACGAAAGAATGAGAACGAAAGTAAGAGAATGTTAATGAAAAACATGAAATGAAAGAATGTTATGAATATGATGGTGATGGAAAAATGAATAATAATGAAAGCTAATAAAAAAAATTCTCTATCTGTACATATGATGTATGATCGCGTATGAAAGTAAATAAAGGTTTTAACGAAAGTAAGGTATTTTATTTATAAAACTAGAACTCACTCAGTAACGCTGACTTTTATGTAGTTTCCAGTTGGCAGGTAAGAGTTGCTGAGGATGGCACGGGACAGCTACTTGGCATTTTTGGGATGGCATTCATTAGCATAATAATGATGTTTTTATGATGTAATGCAATTATAATATTTTATAACAGTTAACTGTATTGTATTACTTTGAAAAAGTCATCATTAAAATATATGAAATGGTTTTAATTAATTTCCGCTGCGATGTTTTAAATAATTTTATGTTTTATGTGTGATGAATGACCAACTGTGAGGTGCCCGGGAATAGGGCCTTACAAGTTGGTATCAGAGCCAAAGTTTAAGTGAAACGGGTAAAAATTTTCAAAAGAAAACTAAACATAAACTAAAAATAGGACAAAGGAAAGGGATGCCAGTCCGAGTAGCTACGTGGCATCAGGTATTTTCTTAAATGCTAACCGGTATTATGTACGCATGTTATTTGGTCTGTTTTCCCTTAGTAGATTTAGATACTGATGTAGTTAGGATAGGAAATACTTAGGGTGTGAAGAGTAAAGTAAGTGGTTAATCACAACTGGCCACTGTAATTAGAAACTTACTATACTTGACATAATCCGAGCTATTACCTTGAATGACCGTGTTAGTGTTTGAATCTTATAGTGTATTAGAGGATGGATGGAGGTAGATCTACTAAGACTTCACGAGGCGGAGTACGTGGTGGACGTGGTGCTGGACCACGGGCCACAAGAGGAAGGCCCAGGGTTGAGAAGGTGACCCATGAGGAGCCTGAGACCCCTCATCCGGAGGGTGGTGATGAGAGTGCTAATTTGAGAGCCTCGGTGAAGGAGGCCGTGGTGGAGGAGGTTCATCAAGTCATGTAGAGGATCCTGCTGTCTGTGGTGACCGAAGTGATTAAAGCTGTTAGAGAAGGAGATATGAAGGATAGGAACAGGTCCTCAGGAGGAAGAGAACAACCCGAGACCGAGACGGTTATCCCTACATATGAGGAAGAGGAGGAAGAAGAGCCCGTGCTGGAGACAACACGAGGCTGTAACTATGGGGCATTTTAGAGATGCAAGCCCCCTACCTTTGATGGTAATGGCACTGCTGCTGCTGCTCACCGATGGGTGAGGGAGATGGAGGCTATCCTTGAAATCAGCAAGTGCCAAGAGGACCAGAAGGTGAAGTTTACCACTTATTTGTTTATGGACTCGGCTCTATGTTGGTGGGACAACATTGTCCAAGCCTAGGGTAGTAGGGCGATCGGTAGAATTAGGTGGCCAGAGTTGAAAAAGTTGATGATTGAGGAATTCTGTCCTCATAGGGAGTTAGACAAGGTGGAGAGAGAGTTCCTGCAACTGGAGGTGGGGACCATGACACATCAGCACTACACCACCAAGTTCAACGAGATGGCACGGCTGGTGCCTGATCAGGTGACGCCCCCCGTCACGAAAGATCAAAAGATACATCCAAGACTTGTCGGTGGATATCCGTAGGCATATGATCACTGCCCGATCGAGCACGTTCATGTCGGTGGTTGATTTGGCGGGAAGACTATATGATGAAAGGAAGGTAGTGGTGGCTGAGGTGAGTAAGAAAGGTGGTGGTGACCGGAACTGGAACGGGAAGCTGTTTGGACGGGGTGGTGCTCCGGAAAATAACAAGAAAGCTAGGGTGGATGATCGACGGGTGGTTGCCACAGGCTCAGGAGTGAAGAGATGCGGTTAGTGTGGGAAGGAGCACGCTGGTGAGTGCAGGTTGGGGCTTAATGTTTGTTTCAAGTGCGGGAGGCCGCTGCCACATCTCTAGAGATTTCAGAGCAGCGAGGTGCTTCAACTGTGGTGAAGTAGGCCACCTGAGCAAGGAGTGCAAGAAACCAAGGGCAGAGAGTTCCGGAGTGGGGAAGAGGACCGGAACTGAGGAGCATAGGACAAGTGCCAGAGCATTCACGATGACCAGGGAAGAGGCTAGCACGGACCTCGATGTTGTGTCAGATACGTTTCTAGTAAATCAAACTCTTGCTTCTGTGTTATTTGATTCTGGTGCTAGTAGGAGTTTTATTTCTACGGCTTTCTGTGATAAGTTATCTGTTAGCAGTAGAAGTATTAATGATCTCTTTGATGTAGAAACTGCAATTGATAAGTCAACTAGAATTACTGATATGATAGAGGACTGTGCCATAGAATTAGAAGGTCATAGGTTTGCTGCTTGGTTACATGTGATGCCCTAAATGCATTTGATGTAGTACTAGGGATGGATTGGTTAACAACCTATGAGGCAAACATCATGTGTCGAAAGAAGATGATTAGATTGACAGCGCCTGACGAGAGTTTGGTGACGATATACGGTGATCTAGTTACAACGATTCCGAAAGTGATTTCGATGGTGGTGGCTGGAATGTGCATGAGGCGTGGATGTAGTGCTTATTTGGCCTACGTAAAGGATGTGGACACGTCAACACCATAATTGTCCGATATACCGGTGGTGTGTGACTTTCCCGATGTGTTTCCATAGGACTTATCAGGTGTGCCACCAGATCATGAAATTGAATTTCAAATTGACTTGATACCTGGTGCTTAGCCTGTAGCTAAGGCACCGTATCGGTTGGCTTTGACTGAGATGAAGGAATTGATGGACTAACTAGAAGAGTTGATTGATAAGGGTTTCATCAGACCGAGTATCTCTCCTTGGGGTGCTCTGGTCTTGTTTGTAAAGAAAAAGGACGGTAGCATGAGGATGTGTATCGACTACCGTGAGTTGAACAAGTTGACGGTGAAGAATCGGTATCCATTACCGAGGATTGATGACTTGTTCGATCAGCTTCAGGGTGCCAGTTGGTTCTCGAGAATAGACCTTCGATCTGGCTACCATCAGTTGAAGGTGAAAGAGCAGGACATTCCTAAAACAGCTTTTCGCACTCGTTATGGACATTACGAGTTTCTTGTTATGTCTTTCAGTTTAACTAACGCGCCAGCTGCTTTTATGGATTTGATAAATCGAGTGTGTCGGCCATGTTAGATAAATTAGTGATTGTATTTATTGATAATATCCTGATTTATTCGAAGAGCAAAGAGCAGCATGCCGGTCATATTCAGGAGGTGTTAGAGACATTGAGAAAGGAGAAGCTGTATGCTAAGTTCTTCAAGTGCGCATTCTGGCTGCGCGAAGTTCAGTTCTTGGGTCACGTGATAAATCCTGAGGGGATTATCGTAGACCCGGCAAAGGTTGAGGCCATGATGCAATGGAAGTCTCCAAAGACGCCATCCGAGATCCGTAGCTTCTTAGGATTGGCGGGATATTATCTAAGATTCATCCAAGACTTTTCCAAGGTAGCCTCACCTTTGACAAAGTTGACTCGTAAGGATGTGAAGTTCGTGTGGGGTCGAGAACAAGAGGATGCTTTTGAGGAGTTAAAGACAAGGTTGACGCAAGCTCCTGTCTTGACATTGCCCCAAGGGAGTGAGGACTTAGTGGTGTATTTGGATGCATCTTATTCGGGGCTAGGTTACGTGTTAATGCAACGTGGAAGGGTAATAGCCTATGCATCCCGATAGCTGAAAACCCATGAAGTCAACTATCCCACGCAAGATCTAGAACTAGCTGCTATGGTTTTCGCGTTGAAGATTTGGCGACACTACCTATATGGGACGAAGTGCACAATCTTCACTGACCACAAGAGCTTAAAGTACTTCTTCGAGCAGAAAGATTTGAATATGAGGTAGAGGAGATGGTTGGAGCTCATAAAATATTATGATTGCGAGATCCATTACCATCCGGGCAAGGCCAACGTGGTGGCAGATGCCCTTAGCCGAAAGGAGAGACCCAAGCCGATTTGGGTGAAGGCATATCAGTTGATTATGACCTCTGAAGTGATGACGCAGGTTAAGGAGTTTCAAGATGAGGCTTTGAAAGAAGATCATCTTAACTCTGAAAGGATGAAAGGTCTAGTCATAGAGTTGGGTGAAAACACTCTTGGTGTTAGGACCCGATCTGGACAAATGTGGATTCCTTGTTACGGGGACTTACGTGGAAAGATCATGGATGAGGCTCATAAGACTCGATACTCCATTCATCCCGATGCTACCAAGATGTACCACGATATGAAGAAGGATTATTGGTGGTCGGTTATGAAGCGTGATGTAGCAGAGTATGTGAGCAAGTGCCTTACTTGTTTGCAAGTGAAGACAGAACATCAGAAGCCGTACGGGGAAATCCAAACTTTGGATATACCCGAATGGAAGTGGGAGCATAACACCATGGACTTTATTACGAAGTTACTGCGTACCACGAGAGGATATGATGCTATATGGGTGATAGTTGATCGTTTGACGAAGAGTGCTCACTTCCTACCGATCCAAGAGACGTATTCCTCTGAGAGACTCGCGGATCATTTATCAAAGAGATTGTAGCTCGTCATGGTGTACCAATGTCTATTGTATCTGATCGCGACACTTGGTTTACATCTAAGTTTTGGAAGAAATTTCACGATGCGACGGGTACGAGGCTACACATCAGCATGACTTATTATCCTCAGACGGACAGTCAGTCTGAGAGGACAATCCAGACACTCGAGGACATGCTTCGAGCGTGCGTGATCGATTTTGGAGGAAGTTGGGATGACTATTTGCCATTAGCAGAATTCTCATACAACAACAGTTATCATGCCAGCATTGGCATGTCGCCATACGAGATGCTATACGGTAAGAGATGTAGGACACCCGTTTGTTGGGGTGACATTGGTCAGAAAAGTTGGGAAGCATTGAGGTGATCGAGGCTACGACTGAGAAACTAGAAAAGATTAAAGCCTTTATGAAGGCATCCAAAGATAGGCAAAATTCGTATGCCGATAAACGGCGTAGACCGAGTGAGTTCCAGGTGGGTGATAGGGTAATGTTAAAAGTCTCACCTTGTAAGGGTATCATTCGGTTTAGAAAGTGGGGCAAAATTGAGCCCGAGGTAATAGGAGCTTTTTGAATCATTGCCCGAGTAGGAGAGGTGGTCTATAGGCTATAACTACCCGATGAGTTAAGTGAAATTCACCTGGCATTCCATGTATCTCATCTGCGGAAGTGTTTAGCAGATGAGGATATGGTTGTACCACTGGGAGATATCAAAGTAGATGAACGACTCAATTATGTGGAGCAACCAGTGGCGATCATTGATCGAAAGGAGAAAAGGTTAAGGAATAAAGTGGTTCCTCTTGTGCGTGTACAGTGGAAGCACGGGAAGGGATCCGAGTCTACATGGGAGACTGAAGGAGAGATGAGGCAGCATTACCCTCATCTGTTTGAGAAATAACAGGTTTCGAGGATGAAACCTATATAAGGGGGGTGGACTTGTAACACCCGGATATTTTATAAACGATAATGAAAGAATAAACGTGAATAAAAGGAGAAAGTGCAATTTAACCTAAATTAAGGGGTTAAAAGTGACAAAAGGACCAAAAGAATAAAAAGTGGGTACAAAAGGTGATATGGCCGCCCATGTTGGCTGCAAATCACCTTTTTGCAATCGGATTCTAGAGAGAGAAAGAGCAGAGCTCGGATTTTGAAGGAAGAACAAGAAGAAGTCGAAATTAAGGCGTTTGAACTCACTACATTCGGGTTTAAAGGAGTCATACACGAAAACTGCATAAGGTGAGTTTCTAGAACCCCCTTTTTACATGTTTTAAACGATTTGGGGCTGGAAAGTGCATGTAAATATGTTTTCGTAAAAAAATGGGTTTTTAACCGTATGCGTGTGTATGAATGTGTATGTTTTGGGTGTAAGTTTGGGGTTGATTATGGTTATGTTCATGTTATAATGTTTAGAATGTTAGTTCTAACTGCCTAGAAACCCAAACGTCTAAACAGTACCCAACCGCCTAAGTGTCCATGCGCCTAATTCAGGCCCAAACGCCTGAATAGTAGCCAAACGTCTAGGATTTTCCCAGATTGTCTAAGTGTTAGGCCATGCGCCTGAATAGTACCCAACTGCCCAAAAGGCACATACCCCTAAAGTGTAGATGTTAAGTATAAGTCCAGACGCCCGCATAGTAGCAAAGCGCCTGAATAGGGTAGAGACGCCCAAATAGTGCCCATGCGCCTAAACACTTAGAATTATTTCTGAAATTTTAGGAAAAACAGAAATTGTAGGGTTTGACCTGATTTGACTTATGGGCTATGATTACCCATTTTAAGCATGATTATAGGATGTTTTAGGGTTATGGAATGTAGGATTGATGCATGGTATGTATAATATGTTATCTTTAAATGTTATTTATACATATTTATTTTATGTTATGAAATACGTTAAATATTATGTTATTACTTTACGTAGTATGAAATGAATGAAAGAACGTAAAGAATAATGTATCGAAGTGAAAGATAACAAAGATGAAAAGTAAAACATAATGAAAGAAAGAATGGCTTGCAAGCAAATAAAAGGAGGTGCACGACCATGTTGTCGTTAGCTCAATTGTGATGCGGGTTAGCTACCCCAAAGGATGCACACAGGGTCAATCATTGAGATTGACAAGGCCTGTTGGTATGCCCTAGGTGACTGGATCAGCTTCGGGCACAATGTTTGTGGTTTAATTACCACAGGTCCAACATCAGATTCGTGCATAATGTTTGGGGTATTACCAATTAGTTTGAATGAATGGGAGAGATGACTTGCCCTAGGTGACTGGATCAGCTTCGGGCATAATGTACGTGGTTTAATTACCACAGGTCCAGCATCAGCTTCGTGCACAATGTTCGGGGCATTGTTCATCAATCCATATGAAAGTAAAAGAATGACGTAATGTACAAAGAAAGAAATTAAGAAAGTAAGAAAGTAAAAGAATGATGTAAAGTACGTTACGAAAGAATGAGAACGAAAGTAAGATACTGTTAATGAAAAGCATGAAATGAAAGATTGTTATGAATATGATGGTGATGGAAAAATGAATGATAATGAAAGCTAATAAAAATATTCTCTATCTGTATGTATGATGTATGATCGCGTATGAAAGTAAAGAAAGGTTTTAACAAAAGTAATGTATTTTATTTATAAAACTAGAACTCACTCAGCAACGCTGACTTTTATGTATTTTCTAGTTGGCAGGTAAGAGTTGCTGAGGATTGCACGGGGCAGCTACTTGGCATTTTTGGGATGACATCCATTAGCATAACAATGACGTTTTTGTGATTTAATGAAATTATAATATTTGGTAACAGTTAACTATATTGTATTACTTTACAAAACTCATCATTAAAATATATGAAATGGTTTTAATTAATTTCCGCTGCGATTTTTTAGATAATTGTATGTTTTATGTGCGATTGATGACCAACTGTGAGGTGCCCAGGAATGGGGCCTTACAGTGGCTGTCCTTTGATGCTTTCTGTAGTTTTCCTAGATGACTTATATGACGCTCTCTTGACAATCTTGGCCTTTGGTTTGGACGGAGCTGTTGGTTTTGTTCTACTAGTTTCTCGAACAGGGTTGATCCTTTTTCTTGCAGCTCTAGAATCTTTACACTTAAGATAATGCAATGATGTTTTTCTTAACAGACAATTCTTGAGCTCTGTCAGTTATGTAACTCTATGAGTTCATTATTAACCTTCTGTGGGAACATCTCCATCCTTTTAGTTATCAAGAATCTAGCCATTCTTTACTGAGACTCATTCTCAACTTATTCTTCAGCAATAATGTCTCTTATCTTTTTCTAAGGTAGAGATTGTAGTAGGTCTAACTGCTGAAGGTCTAGTAGATACACTTGAGGCCTCCCCAGCTGACTTGGGGATCATCAGCAGTTGTTTGACCTTTCTCAGTATCCTTGCTGACTTCTTGGCCATCTGGTAGGGCTTTGAAGTGATGAAAGTTTTTTGAAGATTTTTGCTCTCAAATGAGATTGGATGATTACAATGGTAAGAACAAGTACAGATTTATAGTTCAGGATAATATATGATAGCAAGATTTTAAATTTTACCACGTAACTGTAAATCAGACGGTTTTATAATGATGGAATAGTATTTTCAGGCAAAACCTACGACGCCACTACCTATCGGAAGATAGAAATGGGTCCTACAGGATCATTTATAAGACATGTATTATCAAGGAACCGATTTTTTAGGAAACTAAATTTTCACAATTTTTATTAAAATTCATTTTATAAATTATTTAACTATTCAAAGTTTATCATCCCAATAGCATGTACAAGATATTTAAACCTTGGTTATCAAATACATTTGTTAAAAGAAATACATATTGTTTATTTGTTTGAACCTTAATTAATTTAATTATATTTTTTCTACATAATCTTTAATGAAATGATACTTGATATCATTGTGTTTTGTCTTTGAATGCTGAACTGGATTGTTTTGATTGAGATCATATTGTTGTTGTCAATGTGAATTGGAGTATTCATGAAGGTTATCCCATAGTCTCTAAGTTGAGTTTGAATCTATAGGACCTGAGCACAATAACTGAAAGCAGCAATGTACTCTGCTTCAGCAGTTGATGTAGATACATAGGTTTGGTTCTTGCATTACCATAAAACCAATCTTCCCCCTAGAAATTAAAATCTTCCCAAGGTGAATTTCTTGTTGATATTACATCCTCCATAGTCACTATCTGTATATCCATAGAGATTGAAGTGAGCACTCTTAAAGTACCATAATCCCAACTTAGGTTCCCCTTTAAGATACTCAAAATCTTCTTTGCAGCTATCATGTGTGACAATTTTGACCAGCTTGGAATCTTGAGCACACACATGTGACAAACATAATATCTAGTCTACTTGCTATGAGCTACATGAGAGATCCATTGATTGTTCTATACTGATGCTGATCAACTTCTTCCCCCTCAAGATCAGGGGTTACAGAACATGTTCTAAACATAGGGTTTTAGCAGTTTAGAATTTGTAGCTTGACATCTTACCAAGATGTCTTGAACATACTTAGATTGATTTATGAAGATCCCATTGTTTTATTGGTAATCCTAAGAAGAAAGTGATTTCTCCCATTGAACTCATCTCAAACTTAGACTTCATAAGACTCTCAAAGTTTACAATCTCTTATTTGTAGAACCAAATATAATGTCATCCATATATACTTGTACCAAAATAATATCCAAATTAACTTTCTTTATGAAGAGAGTTTTGCCTATGGATTCTTTGGTGTATCCATTTCTCAGAAGAAAGGTAGAGAGTATCTCATATCATTTTTAGGAGCCTGATGAAGCCCATAAAGAGCTTTTTCAAGTTTACAAACATAATCTGGATACTTAGGATCTTTAAACCTAGGAGGATGATAGACATAAACTTCTTCATCTATCTTACTATAGAGAATACACTCTTGACAATCATCTGAAACACTTTGAATTCTTTTGAGGTAGGAATTGCTAAAAAAAATTCAGGTTGCTTCAACACTAGCCATAGGAACACAAACTTCATCATAATCAATCCCTTCTTCTTGTTTGTACCCTTGTATCATTAGTCTTGCTTTATTTTTATAATAATACCCCTGTCATACTTCTTGCTTTTGAACACCCATTTGGTTCCTATTGTAGTCTTTCTCTTAGGAAGTGCACATATTTTCCAAACCTTCTGTCTTTCAAACTGAAGAAGCTCCTCTTCCATAGCTTCTACCCAGTTGTTATCTCTTAAAGCCTCATCTACTTTCCTTGGTTATAGTTGAGAAAGGAATCATGATAACAAACAAATGTTTGCCTCATATGTTTTGCTTCTTGTCTTGACACCATCATTAACACTTCCAATAACATTCTCAATGGGATACTCTATGAATTCTTAGTCTTAGGATGACTAGGAGTTGTTGAGATAGATCCAAATTAAAGATATTTATTTTAGGAAGTTTGACAGATACTCCCTCGTCCCATTATAAGTGTCTAGATTCCCTTTTTTATTTGTCCCATTTCAAGTGTCCACTTTTAAACTTTATATGTCAATTTTCAAATTTACTCTTAATCATAGACAATTAACAATAATAAAAAGTATTTGATGGGTCCACATAATAAAAAGCAACAACACAACAAAACCCAAAATATTTCCAACTTTTACTTCTAAACCAGTACATCCATTTTACAATTCGATGATTCCTTAGTTTCATTTACATACACTAACTTGAGTACAAAAGAGACAAAAGCTTTACTTCTTAGTTGTTCTTTTCATGCATATACTCATACACACGTACAAAATATCTTTTGCTTCATGTTTTTCTTCTTTTTTTCATTTGTCTAGTGATCCAAACGTGAGACTACTTGATCAATCAAATTTCTATCACACTTGATTTGCAACGGTAACATTCTTTGACGTTCCAATTTACCTTTACCAATATGCGGTGTTTGATAATGATTGCTACCATTCACCTTCATAATTTCTTCATGCATGTTTGTAGAGTCAAAAAGACATTGTTAAGCTCATGTGATGACATTTTTTCAAATGAGGTTTGGACTGCTTGAACCAATTCATCGATTGATCCCAAAACCTCTTGTTCTTGAAGTGACTGAATTGCGCGAAAAAACCCGAGATCTAACACATTTAAATCTGGGCTATTTGGAGGTTGAAAATGAAGTCGAATATCCAACCCATCTCGAGATGCTTCTTGAATAAACTATTCATCATCAATACTAATATGTGGCTTCGCATTGTCTTGTTGAATAAAAATTAGAACCGTATGACCTTGTGGCCATTTATCTCGGATAGCCGGTAGCACTTTATCAATTAATCATGACCTCGTTACTTCTTTAGTCACCGATAAGATAGGCTTAGTCTCCATAATTCCCGCAACATGATTCTTACTTGAACGTTTTGCGGGTTCAAGTTTTGTGAAAGGAAAGATACCTACCTTTCCCGAAAAAAGTTCATTACCAGACATATCAAATCTTGGTCGTGCAACAGCAGCTAAAACATAACCTTTGTGATAAATTTTTTTGATTTACATGTTCTTAATGGCTCATCCTCACCGGGTACAAGGTAGTAACATTTTGACGGTTTTCACATATAAAACCATTTCTCATCAATGTGAACAACGTTAAACATATCATAGAATGAATGAGTAGACAAAGATGGAGCAATAATAGATAAACAAAATTCCAACCTTGCTTTTTTATTCTCCTCTGTCAAATTCGGCTTAATAGAATTTGTGTGTGGTCGAAGTTCACCTTCTTTTATTCTTCTATGCACCGTTGATTTTGAAACGTTGATTGCTTTAGCAATTGATCAGATATTGGTTCAACGACGTAGTGTTATTTGTGAAACTTGATCGAATTGATTTGTATCCTTTTTTGTCGAAATACATATGGTTTCCTTGAAGACACGTTGACCACGTATCCATGGCGGACTTGAAATCTAGCTAGATGCCAAATACGACTAACGGTGCGGGTAGATATGGAGAATTGTGATGCTACATCTCTTATAGATCCATATTTTAGTTTCCTATCTATACTTTTCTACAATAAGGCTTCATATATGGTTTGACGTTGGGAATTAGTCAAGTTGGTTTAGTGCTTGAGTTGGTAAGCAGGTAATCCATTGAACAGAAAGAAATTGAATACAAATGCTAACTTATTGAAGAAGTACTATGTCATTAAATGGAGTGAGTAAATTTGTTGTATGAATTTGGCGGTAAGTAAACAATTAACATGGTTATATTACGAGTAAAAATACTTGAAAAATACTTGGTGGCAAAAATGAAGTGGGTTTGGCTGCAAATTTTCATTGGCTAATTTAACAAAAAACCAAATATTGTTTGACCGACTTCTAAGATGGAAGTTTAACAGTCATTTTTAACAAAAGTTATCAATATGCAAGTGGGCTGTAACACCCGGTTATTTTTTTAGATATAAAGAAATAATAAAAGTAAAGGAAAAGAAGAAAATGTAATTTAACCCAAATAGAGGGGTTAAAAGTGTCCAAAAGGACAAACTTTGGGAAGTTGGTGAATAAAGCAACATGGCCGCCCATGCCATGTTACTTTTCGCCTATCATTTGGATTTTTAGAGAGAGAGATGAGAAAAGCAGAGAATTCTTTGAGGTTTTAGAAGAAGCAAGAACTTCGAAGTTTTTGGTAAGAATTCTTGGTGTTTGTGAAGTTATAAATAGTTCTAGTCTCGGTTATGTGCTTATATGTTTGTGTGTGTTACGGTGTGTGTGTTTATGGTGGGTTTTAGGTGTTCGAACTCATTGCACCCGGGTTTAAAAAAAAGAAGACACACCCAAAGTTGCACAAGGTGAGTTCTAGACCCCGTATTTTACTTGTTTTAATTCTTTGAGGCTGAAAATGTATGTAAAACTGTTTCTTTTACAAATTCATTTTGAACACTCGTATGTATCTATGTGTGTATGATAATGTTCCTATGGTGGTTATGTGTTAGTGATACTTAGAATAGTGTTATTAAGCTTAGAACATGTAAGAATAATAATTGGGATTGATAATATGTTAAAACATGCTAAACAGGTTGCCCAACCACCCAAACAGTACCCCCAACCGTCTGAGATTTGCCTTAGAAAGTTTAAGTAGGCCCAAAACATCTAAACAGAGCCCAACCGCCTGAACAATGCCCCAGCCATCTAGAAATGCCTTAGAAAATGCTAAGTGCAAGACCAACCACCTGAACAGTAGCCCATGTGTCTGAGGTTTTGCTCAGCCCCCTAAGTGAGGGACAACGTCCAAATAGTGCCCATGCGTCTAGGATTCCCCAAACGTCTAAATGTTGAACCGTCTGAATAGGGCCCATGCTCCTAAACAGGCTCATGCGTCTAAGTGAAAAAGAGACTAATTTAAGTCCAGACATCTGCATAGTGGCAAAACGCCTGAACAGGACAGAAGCGCCCAAATAGTGCCCATGCGTCTAGACCCTTAGAATAATTTTCTGAAATTTTAGGCAAAACAGAATCATTAGAGTTTGACCCGAGTTTGACCCAAGTTTGACCTAGGGTTTTTTTAATTGTTATTATATTTGCATTATTATAAGTTGATCCTATGATCATAATGATTATTATTGTGTGACCTATGTGGTGTGCATATGATCATAAATGCAAATATTATCTTTAACAAAGTGAAAGAGTAATGATAAAGAGAAGTGGAACTTAATTAAAGAGTTAACAAGTCTTGCAAGCTTATAGGAGGTGCATGACTTTGTTGTTGTTAGCTCAACTGTGATGCGGGTTAGCTACCCCTTATGCTCACGGGGCCAATCAACTGAGATTGGCGGACCTTTGTAGCATGCCCTAGGTGACTGGGCCGACCTTATATACAGTAATTCTGACTATAGATTGTAGGGGGCCCAACACAAGTTTCTCCGCGCACATAGTTTAGGGCATTGCTCCTTGGTCCACATAGACAGTGAAAGATAAAGTTAAAAGAGTACAAAATAAACAAGGCATACAGTAAAGAAATAAAGCATTACCTTGTTATATAGTTAATATGTGCTCACGTACCAGAGTAAGAGAATATTTTTACAAAAAGAATATTTTAGTATATATACATTACACAAGATATTTTAACACTTACAAAACTAGAACTCACTCAACAACGCTGACTTTCATACATTTTTAGTTGGCAGGTAATTATTGCTGAGGATGGCATGAGGGTGAAGCTACTCGGCAGGAAAAGTCTGACATCCACTCTGAAGTCATGATATTGTTGTTTTGTAATGCAATTAAGCAATCTTTTGTAACTCTGACATTGTTGTATTGCTTAACAACAGTATCCTTTCTAAATAATAGAGAATGGTTTTTGCTCACATAATTCCGCTGTTTATTTAATGAAATGTATATTAAATTGTTTATGTGCAATGAATGACCAACTGTGAGGTGCCCGGGAACAGGGCGTTACAAGTTGGTATCAGAGCCAAAGTTTAAGTGAAATGGGTAAACAATTTCAAAATAAACCTAAATTTAAATTGAAAATGGAACAGAAGGAGGGATGTCAGCCTGAGTAGCTACGTGCCATCAGGTATTTCTTTTCTTAATGTTAATCAGTGTTATGTGCGTGTGCTATTTGACTTATGTGTTCTTAGTGGATGTAGATACTGATCTAGTCCGGATAGGAAATGCTTGGGTGTAAAGAGTAAAGTAAGTGGTTAATCACAACTAGCCACTGTCATTAGGGACTTACTATACTTGACATAAACTGAGCTATTACCTTGAATGACTGTGTTAGTGTTTGAATCTTATAGCATCTAGGATATGGCTGGACAGAAGTCTTTCAAGGCTTCTAGGGGCAGAAGGCGGCCACGTGTGACTAGGAGTAGTGCCAAGGCTCCTGAGACAGCTCGTGAGAACCCTAAGGTTCATTGCCGAAGTGAAGAGAATGAGAATGCCAGCGTGAACGCCTCAGCTAAGGTGGCGATTGCTGATGAAGTAAACCAGGTCATGCAGACAGTTTTACCGTCTGTGGTGGCTGAAGTCATCAGGGATGTGAGAAGCAAGGAGAGAAAGGAGAAGGAGAATAGGAAGGGATCAACGGGCAAGGGGAGTAGAGTGGAGGAAGGACGACCAGAGCCTGAGACTGTATTGTCTGACGAAGAGGAATATGATGTAGTAGGGGTGACGACCAAAGGGTGCAGTTATGGGGCATTCCAAAGGTGCAAGCCCCCGACCTTCGATGGTAATGGCAATGCTGCTGCCGCTCACCGCTGGGTAAGGGAGATGGAGGCGATGTTGTGTGAAGTCGTTGGATCGATGAACATCCGAGCGTGTTCTTGACGGAAAGTGATAAACCAAAAGACAAACAATAGTACGAACAATAATCGAATGATTTCATTGATAAAACCTAACTATTTTAAGCTCGTTACAACTTAAGAATCAAGACTCTTGGCGAGGGGAGATCGAGCATGATCTCCCCTCTCATCCGGCAGCCCTAGGCTCCAGGCAGACTCCCTCTGGAATCCCCTCAAAAATCCCCCTTTCTACATATTGAAACTGGTATATATAGGCCTCGGCCCATATTAGATGCGACTGGGCCCATTCGTGCGATTGGACCATGCGTATGGTTCAATCGTACGACTGGACCATGCGTATGGTTCAATCGTATGACAGGACCATGCGTATGGTTCAATCGTACGACTGGACCATTCTTATGGTTTAGTCTTACGAATGCCCTAATCGCATCTCTCAGTCGCACTACTGGTCCATTATCCTGGCTCAGTCGTACGACTGAGTCTCATTCGTATATGCTCCTGCGAATGACCTAGTTTAATGTGTTTACAACATATCAGGTGTAATACATTAAGCCTAGACTATTCATCAAGCGACAGACATGCTATATATGACAATATATGCTCAAACAAATTGCCCCTTGGACGTTGCTTGCGAATAGTAGATAACACCTTTTACAATCTTCAGTCAATCTTTGCTCTGGTTTCCAATAGAATCAAATGAAAAACCATATTAGCCAATGTTGTCGATCCGTCAGGTTGCTACAGTATCCCTGAAAATGAATTTAGGCACAATAGCTTTCGTTTACTTTGGAGAACACCATCATAGCAGCAAGATTCCCCATATGACTGATTTTTCCAGATAATGACATGAACAGTTATCCATTGCTTCAATCTTCACACAGTCTAACCTGATTAACATTAACAACTGTAGAAATTCCCCCTCACATTCAGCATATCCCAATATATAAACATTGTGCTCTCCTGGCGTCTTCATACGGTGTATTGGGCAAAAGGTTGAAGGTTCCAATCCATAGCTGACAATATCAAACAAATCAGCATGCACGTAGATTCATCATCAGAAACCTGCTCACATCATCACTTTCTGATTACGTCTTCAAATTCTCTATACATGGATTCCCCCCAAGAATGAGAATCCTCTCTGTGCGGATAAATATAACTTGATTGGCCCATAAATAGTCAGATGCTCCTGACTATCCCACAAAATCAGCACAGACTGCTAACATCTTCTCTTCTCTCTTTTGTGTTCTCACTACAATCACCTATTCTGGAAATCCAATGAATAATGTGGTATCCATCGAACTTATTTGACAAAAGAACCTCAAGGTGAATGTGCTTTGCTCATCCTCAAATATGTGCAAACGGTAGTTCCAGACCTTTTTTTTTGTGTGTCTGGAACGCCGTTCATTCGTATGACATGGAGTACAATTATCATATTCGTGTGATTGGATAATACGAATGATATCTTCATGAGACTGGTCCAGTAGCATGAATGGTCATAAGACTGGTCAAGTCTTATGACTGGTCATAAGACTGGTCCAGTCGCATGCCAGTCGTACGGATGGTCCAGTCGCATGGTCCAGTCGTACGGATGGTCCAGTCGTACGGATGGTCCAGTCGCATGGTCCAGTTGTACGGATGGTCCAGTCATACGGATGGTCCAGTCGCATGGTCCAGTCGTACGAATGGTCCAGTCGCATGGTCTAGTCGTACGAATGGTCCAGTCGCATGGTCCAGTCTTACGAATGGTCCAGTCGCATGGTCCAGTCATACGAACGGGTCTTCACGCAGATTTTCAGATCTGCAGCCGCCATGGGCACCAAAAACCCTAATCTGATGAATTTTACATGAACCGAACCAAAATAGACATCATAAGATTCGCAGGGGTGATGG
The DNA here is from genome assembly GCA_024085815.1 of Flaveria linearis. Classification (NCBI taxonomy): domain Eukaryota; kingdom Viridiplantae; phylum Streptophyta; class Magnoliopsida; order Asterales; family Asteraceae; genus Flaveria; species Flaveria linearis. The sequence continues at coordinate 27,806,452 of CM044013.1, read as the reverse complement.
GAATGTGGTTTCGAGTTCGATTTTAACATAGAAGCACCACACGTAACCAGATCTGAGCAAAACACGAAGAACACAAAATGGGTTTAAAGTCAAAGAACCTGAAATAGATCCAGAAATCAAGAGCTCGGGTTGCTAGAATGATTGTTAGATCATTCCAGCAGTAACCGACTCTGATAGCAATTGTGAAGTCGCTGGATCGATGAACATCCGAGCGTGTTCTTGACGGAAGGTGATAACCAAAAGACAAACAATAGTACGAACAATAATCGAATGATTTCATTGATAAAACCTAACGATTTTAAGCTCGTTACAACTTAAGAATCAAGACTCTTAGCGAGGGGAGATCGAGCATGATCTCCCCTCTCATCCGGTAGCCCTAGGCTCCGGGCAGACTCCCTCTGGAATCCCCTCAAAAATCCCTCTTTCTACACATTGAAACTGGTATATATAGGCCTCGGCCCATATTAAATGCGACTGGGCCCATTCGTGCGATTGGACCATGCGTATGGTTCAATCATACGACTGGATCATGCGTATGGTTCAATCGTACGACTGGACCATGCGTATGGTTCAATAGTACGACTGGACCATTCTTATGGTTCAGTCTTACGAATGCCCCAATCACATCTCTCAGTCGCACGACTGGTCCATTATCCTGGCTCAGTCGTACGACTGAGTCTTATTCGCATATGCTCCTGCGAATGACCTAGTTTCATGTGTTTACAACATATCAGGTGTAATACATTAAGCCTAGACTATTCATCAAGCGACGGACACACTATATATGACATTATATGCTCCAACATGTTAGAAATCAGTGAGTTTCATGAATACCAGAACGTGAAGTTCGCGACTCACTCTTTTGTTGACTCAGCATTGTGTTGGTGGGACAACATTGTCCAAGCGGAGGGTGCCAGAGCCATCGGGAAGATGTGATGGAAGGAGTTGAAACAGCTAGTGATTGAGGAATTTTGTCCTCACCGGGAACTTGACAGGATCGAGAGGGAGTTCCTGCAATTTAAGGCGGGAACCATGACCCACCAGCAGTACACCACTAAATTTAATGAAATGGTGAGGCTGGTACCGGATCAGGTGACGCCGGTGTCAAGGAAGATCAAGAGGTACATTCAAGGACTGCTGACTGATATTCGCAGACATCTGATTGCTGCTCAGCCAGATACCTTTCGATCAGTGGTGGACTTGGGGGGCAGGTTGTATGATGAGCGAGAGGAGACTGTGGTTGAGGTGAAGAAGATGAGTGGTGGTGATAAAAGTTGGAATGGGAAGAGGTTTGGGTGTGGTGGTTTCACCCCAAACAACAAGAGGATGAAAGTTGATGATCATAGGGTGTCGATAAGCTCGGGGTCGAAGAAGTGTGGCAAATGTGGAAGGGAGCATATCGGCGAGTGTAGGTTAGGACTAAATGTATGCTTCAGGTATGGTAGGCCCGACCATATCGCTAGAGACTGTAGGGTGCTAAAGTGTTATAACTATGGTGAGGAAGGCCACGTGGCGAAGGACTGCAAGAAGCCGAGGGCGGAGAGCTCTGGGGCGAAGAAGAAGCCGGAGGAAGGAGGGCAGAGGGCAAGTGCTAGAGCTTACACCATGACCCGGGAGGAAGCAAGAGTGGATCCTGATGTCGTATCAGGTATGTTTTCTAGTAAATCAAACTTGTGCCTCTTTACTATTTGATTCTGGTGCTAGTAGGAGTTTTATTTCTACTAACTTCTATGCTAAGTTGTCTGCTAGCAGTAGGAGTATTAGTGAGCCTTTTTATGTAGAAACTGCTATCGGTAAGTCCACTAGAGTTACTGAGGTGATAGAGGACTGTGCCATAGAATTAGAAGGTCATACATTTACTGCTAAGTTACATGTGATGCCCCTAGGTGGATTTGATGTAGTGCTAGGGATGGATTGGTTAGCAACCTATGAAGCAAACATCATATGTCGCAAGAAGATGATTCGACTAGTTGCGCCCGATGGAAGTCTAGAGACGGTGTATGGAGACCGCGTTACTACGATTCCAAAGGTGATTTCGACGGCATTGGCGGGAAAATGCATGAGACGTGGATGTAGTGCCTATTTGGCCTATGTAAAGGATGTAGACATGTCACACCATAACTATCCGATGTACCGGTGGTGTGTGACTTTCCGGATGTATTCCCGGAAGATTTACCTGGCGTGCCACCGAATTGCGAAATCAAGTTCCAAATCGATTTGATACCCGGTGCTCAACCCGTTGCCAAAGCAGCGTATCGATTAGCTCCAACTGAGAAGAAGAAACTCATGGAACAATTGCAGGAGTTAATGGATAAGGGGTTCATTCGACCGAGTATCTCTCCTTGGGGTGCTCCGGTATTGTTCGTAAAGAAAAAGGATGGTAGTATGCGAATGTGCATCGACTATCGAGAGCTAAACAAGTTAACAGTGAAGAATCGGTATCCATTACCAAGGATTGATGACTTGTTTGATCAGCTCCAAGGTGCCAGTTGGTTCTCGAGAATAGATCTTCGATCTGGCTACCATCAACTGAAGGTGAAGGAGCATGACATTCCTAAGACAGCTTTTCGCACGCGTTATGGACACTACAAGTTTCTCGTTATGTCTTTTGGATTGACTAACGCGCCAGCTGCCTTTATGGATTTGATGAACCGAGTGTGTCGATCAATGTTAGATAAATCAGTGATAGTATTTATTGATGATATCCTGATTTATTCTAGGAGCGAGGAAGAACATGTCGGCCACATACACGAGGTGTTAGAGACACTTAGGAGAGAGAAGTTGTATGCCAAATTCTCCAAGTGTGCTTTCTGGTTGCGCGAGGTTCAATTTTTGGGTCATGTCGTTAATGCTGAAGGGATAATGGTAGACCCGTCAAAGGTTGAGGCGGTGGTGCAATGAAAGTCACCAAAGACGCCATCCGAGATTCGTAGCTTCTTGGGGTTGGCGGGCTACTACAGGAGATTTATTCAAGGCTTCTCCAAGATAGCCTCACCTTTGACAAAGTTGACTCGCAACGATGTAAAGTTCGTGTGGGGTCGAGAACAGGAGTGTGCTTTTGAGGAGTTGAAGACGAGACTAACACAAGCTCCTGTCTTGACATTACCCGAAGGTAGTGAAGACTTAATGGTGTATTCGGATGCATCTTATTCTGGGCTAGGTTGCGTATTGATGCAATGTGGAAAGGTGATAGCCTACGCATCTCGGAAGCTGAAGACCCATGTCCACGCATGATCTGGAGTTAGTTGCTGTGGTTTTCGCGTTGAAGATTTGGAGGCACTACTTATACGGTACGAAGTGCACCATCTTCACAGACCACAAAAGCTTAAAGTACTTTTTCGAGCAGAAAGACTTAAATATGAGGCAGAGACGATGGTTGGAGCTCATAAAGGATTACGATTGCGAGATCCATTACCATCGGGTAAGACCAACGTGGTGGCAGATGCCCTTAGCCGAAAAGAGAGACTTGAGCCGATTCGGGTAAAGGCTTATCAGCTAATTATGACCTCTGACATGATGACGCAAGTCAAGGAGTTCCAAGACGAGGCTTTGAAAGAAGATCGTCTTAACTTTGAAAGAATGAGAGGTCTAGTCGCAGAGTTGGGTGAAAACACTTTCGGTGTTAGAACCCGATATGGGCGAATGTGGATTCCTCGTTACGGGGATCTACGTGGAAAGATCATGGACGAGGCTCATAAAACCCGGTACTCCATTCATCCCGGTGCTACCAAGATTTATCAAGACATGAAGAAAGATTACTGGTGGCCAGGTATGAAGCGTGACGTGGCAGAGTATGTGAGTAAATGCCTTACCTGTTTGCAGGTGAAGGCGGAACACCCGAAGCCGTACGAGAAAATCCAACCATTGGATATACCCGAGTGGAAGTGGGAGCATATCACCATGGACTTCATTACGAAGCTACCACGTACCCCGAAGGGGTATGATGCTATATACGTACCCCGAAGGGGTATGATGCTATATGGGTGATAGTTGATCGTTTGACGAATAGTGCTCACTTCCTACCGATCCGAGAGACGTATTCTTCTGAGAGGCTCGCGGATCTATTTATCAAGGAGATTGTGGCTCGTCATGGTGTGCCAGTGTCTATTGTGTCTGATCACGACAATCGGTTTACATCCAAGTTTTGGAAGAAATTCCATGATGCGATAGGGACGAGAGTACATATCAGCACGGCTTATCATCCTCAGACTGATGGTCAGTCTGAGAGAATGATCCAGACACTCGAGGACATGCTTCGAGCGTGCGTGATCGATTTCAGAGGAAGTTGGGGTGACCATCTGCCGTTAGCAGAATTCTCGTACAACAACAGTTATCATGCCAGCATTGGCATGCCACCCTACGAGATGCTATATGGTAGGGAGATGTAGGACACCCGTTTGCTGGGGTGATATTGGTCAGAAAGAGTTGGGAAGCGTTGAGGTGATCGAGGCTACGACTGAGAAGCTCGAAAAGATCAAAGCCTTCATGAAGGCAGCTAAAGATAGACAGAAGTCATATACCGATAAGAGGCCTTTCCGAATCATTGCTCGAGTAGGAGAGGTAGCCTATAGGTTAGAATTATCAGATGAGTTAAGTGGAATTCACCCGACATTCCACGTATCTCATCTAAGGAAGTGCTTGGCAGATAAAGATATGATTGTTCCACTGGAGGATATCAAAGAAGACGAACGACTCAATTACGTGGAGAAACCAGTGGCGATCATCGATCGTAAGGAGAAGAGGTTAAGGAATAAAGTGGTTTCTCTTGTGCGCGTACAGTGAAAGCACAGAAAGGGATCCGAGTCTACGTGGGAGGCAAAAGAGGAGATGAGACAGTATTACCCACATCTGTTCAAGGAGTAACAGGTTTCGGGGACGAAACCTTTATAAGGCGGGGTGTACATGTAACACCCGGTTATTTTTTAGATAAAAAGAAATAATAAAAGTAAAGGAAAAGAAGAAATGTAATTTAACCCAAGTAGAGGGTTTAAAAGTGTCCAAAAGGACAAAACTTTGGGAAGTTGGTGAATAAAGCAACATGGCCGCCCATGCCATGTTACTTTTCGCCTATCATTCGGATTTTAGAGAGGGAGAGGAGAAAAGCAGAGAATTATTGGAGGTTTTAGAAGAAGCAATAACTTCGAAGTTTTTGGTAAGAATTCTTGGTGTTTGTGATGTTATAAATAGTTCTAGTCTCGGTTATGTGCTTATATGTTTGTGTGTGTTCGGGTGTGTGTGTTTATGGTGGGTTTTAGGTGTTTGAACTCATTGCACCCAGGTTTAAAAAAGAAGACACACCCAAAGTTGCACAAGGTGAGTTCTAGACCCCGTATTTTACTTGTTTTAATTCTTTGGGGCTAAAAATGTATGTAAAACCGTTTTTTTACAAATTCATTTTGAACACCCGTATGTATCTATGTGTGTATGATAATGTTCCTATGGTGGTTATGTGTTAGCCTCAATCACTTCGACGCTCCCTAATTCAATCTGACCAATATCACCCCAACAAGCGGGTGTCCTGCATCTCCTACCGTATAGCATCTCATAAGGTGGCATACCAATGCTGGTATGATAACTGTTGTTATATGAGAATTCAGCCAACGGTAAGTGGTCATCCCAACTTCCCCCAAAATCAATCACACATGCTCAAAGCATGTCCTCTAGTGTCTGAATGGTCCTTTCTGACTGACCATCAGTTTGGGGATGATAAGCCGTGCTAATGTGTAACCTCATCCCCATGGCGTCATGGAATTTCTTCCAGAATTTGGAGGTAAAACGGGTGTCGTGATCAGACACAATCGACACCGACACACCACGACGGATCACAATCTCCTTGATGAAAAGATCGGCCAACCTCTCGGGTGAATACGTCTCGCGCATCGGTAGGAAGTGAGCACTCTTCGTCAAGCGGTCAACAATCACCCATATAGCATCATACCCTTTCGGAGTACGCGGCAACTTCGTAATAAAATCCATGGTGATGTGCTCCCACTTCCATTCCGGTATATCCAAAGGTTGAATCTTTCCATACGGCTTATGGTGCTCGGCCTTCACTTGCAAACAAGTAAGGCACTTACTCACATACTCCACCACGTCACGCTTCATACCCGGCCATCAATAATCTTTGTTCATGTCTTGATACATCTTTGTAGCACCAGGATGAATTGAGTATCGAGTCTTGTGAGCTCCATCCATAATCTTCACTCGTAGATCCCCAAGATGAGGAATCCACATACGTCCAAACCGGGTTCTAACACCAAATGTGTTTTCACCCAACTCTACGACCAGACTTCTCATTCTTTCAGAGTTAAGATGATCTTCTTTCAGGGCCTCATCTTTGAACTCTTTGACTGAGGTCATAATCAGCTGGTACTCCTTCACCCGAATCGGCTCGGGCCTCTCCTTTCGGCTAAGGGCATCCGCCACCACATTGGCTTTGTCGGATGGTAATGGATCTCACAATCATAATCCTTTATAAGCTCCAACCATCGCCTTTGCCTCATATTCAAATCCTTCTGCTCAAAGAAGTACTTCAAGCTCTTGTGGTCGGTGAAGATGGTGCACTTCGTCCCGTAGAGATAGTGCCTCCAAATCTTTAATGCAAAGACCACACCTGCTAGCTCCAAGTCATGAGTAGGATAGTTAACCTCATGAACTTTCAACTGTCAGGATGCATATGCTATAACTTTTCCCCTCTGCATTAACACGCACCCCAATCTTGAATAGGAAGCATCAGAATAAACCACCAGATCTTCGCTTCCATCGGGTAATGACAATACAGGAGCTTGGGTTAACCTCGCCTTCAATTCTTCGAACGCCTTCTCTTGAGCTTGACCCCATATAAACTTTACATCTTTCCGGGTCAACTTGGTTAGTGGATAAGCGATTTTGGAGAAGTCCTGAATGAATCTCCTATAATAGCCCGCCAAACCTAAGAAACTACGGATCTCGGATGGCGTCTTTGGAGACCTCCATTGCATCACTGCTTCCAGCTTTGCCGGATCAACCATAATCCCCTTCAGATTCACCACGTGACCCAAGAATTGAACTTCGCGCAACCAGAACGCGCACTTGGAGAACTTGGCATACAGTTTCACCCTTCTCAACGTCTCCAACACTTCTCGAATATGACCGGCATGCTCTATCTCGCTCCTTGAATAAATCAGGATATCATCGATAAACACAATCACTGATTTATCCAACATCGACCGACACACTTGGTTCATCAGATCCATAAAAGCAGCTGGCGCATTGGTCAAACCAAAAGACATGACAAGGAATTCGTAGTGACCGTAGCGCGTGCGAAAAGCTGTTTTAGGAATATCCTGCTCTTTCACCTTTAGCTGATGGTAGCCGGATCGAAGGTCGATCCTTGAAAACCAACTGGCACCTTGAAGCTGATCGAATAAATCATCAATCCTTAGTAACGGATACCGATTCTTCACTGTCAGCTTGTTCAGCTCACGGTAGTCTATACACATCCTCATGCTATCATCTTTCTTTTTCATGAATAGGACCGGAGCACCCCAAGGAGAGATACTCGGTCTAATGAACCCCTTATCTAGCAGCTCTTGCAACTGCTCTATCAACTCTTTCATCTCTGTCGGAGCCAATCGATACGGTGCTTTGGCAACGGGTTGGGCACCTGGTATCAGATCAATCTGAAACTCAATCTCTCGGTCAGGTGGCACTCCTGACAAGTCTTCGGGAAACACATCTGGAAAGTCACACACAACCGGTACCTCAGTCAGTTGTGGTGTGGGCGTATCCACATCCTTCACATATGCCAAGTAGGCACTACATCCACGCCTCACACACTTTCCCGCCACCGCCATTGAGATCACTTTCGGGATCGTCGTGACCCGATCCCCATAAACAGTTACCGAACTCCCGTCAGGCGCTATCAAACGAATCATCTTCTTTCGACATACTATATTCACCTCGAAGTCCGCCAACCAATCCATCCCAAGCACCAAATCGAACCCGCCTAGGATCATCATAAACGGTTTAACAGGAAATTTATGACCCTCTAATTTCACATCACAAACCTCTACCACCACAGAAATCCTGGTAGACTTACCTATGGCAGTCTCTACATCAAAGGGCGCATCAACACGTCTACTACTAACAGGCAGTTTAGCATAAAAAGCGGCAGAAATATAACTTCTATTGGCACCCGAATCAAACAGCACAGAAGCTAAAGTTTGGTTCACCAGAAACGTACCGGACACAACATCAGGGTCCATCCTAGCCTCCTCCTGCGTCATCGTGAATGCCCTTGTGCTCGCCCTCGGTCCTTCATTCCCCGTCCTCTTCACCCCGGAACCCTCGGCTCTCGGCTTCTTACAGTCTTTACTCATATGACCAATTTCCTCACAGTTGAAGCACCTCGCACCCCTGCAATCTCTAGCCATATGACCAGGCTTCCCACACTTGAAGCAAACATTCAACCCCAGTCTGCTCTCCCCACTATGCTCCTTCCCACATTTGCCACACCTTTTCAGTCCCGTACCCTGTGTGGCTACACGACAGTCATCCACCCGTTCCTTCTTGTTACTCGTCGAGGCATTACCCCGACCAAACCTCTTCCCGTTCCAATTCTTATTACCACCACCCTTCCCACTACCTTCAGCCACCACCACTACCGCCCTTTCATCATACAGTCTTCCCGCCAAGTCCAACGCTGACCTAAACATCCCTTGGTCAGGCAGCGATCATGTGCCTGCGAATATCCGTTGGCAAACCCTGAATATACCTCTTGATCTTTCGCGACAGAGGTGTCACCTGATCTGGCACCAGACATGGCATTTCATTGAATTTGGTGGTGTACTGCTGATGCGTCATCGTTCCCGCCTCCAGCTACAGGAACTCCCTCTCAACTTTATCCATCTCTCGATGAGGACAGAACTCCTCGATCACCAACCTTTTCAGCTCGGACCACTTTATTTTCCCAATGCCCCTGCTACCCTTGGCTTGGACTATATTGTCCCACCAGCATAGAGCCGAATCCACGAAAGAGTGGGTAGTGAACTTCACTTTTTGGTCCTTCCGGCACTCGCTGATATCGAGGACAGCCTCCATTTCCCTCACCCACCGGTGAGCAGCAACAGTAGTGCCGTTTCCATCAAAAGTTGGGGGCTTGCATCTCATAAACGCCCTGTAGTTGCAGCCCCGTGCCACCTCCTGCACAGGCTCCTCCTCCTCCTCCTCTTCATCATCAGAAAGAACCCTTTCAGGCTCCGGTTGCTCCTGTCTTCCGGAGGACCTATTCCTTTCTTTCCGTTCTCCTTCCCGTACAGCCTTTATCACTTCGGTCACCATAGACGGCAAGATCGTCTGCATGACCTGATGCACCTCTTCCACTACCGCCTCCTTTACCGAGGCTCTAAGATTGGCGCTCTCATCTACACCCTCTGGATGGGGGGTCTCTGGTTCTTCAGGAACCACTTTTTCGACTCTAGGCCTGCCTCTCTTGGGTCGAGATGCAGCGCCAATTCCACCACGTGAGGCTTTGGATGATCTACCACCAGCCATCCTCTATAACACACTGAAAGATTCAAACACCAACACGGTCATTCAAGGGAATAGCTCAGTTTATGTCAAGTATAGTAAGTCCCTAATTACAGTGGCCAGTTGTGATTAGCCACTTACTTTACTCTTCGTACCCCGAGCATTACCTGTCCTGACTACACTAGTATCTAAATCTACCAGCAACACATAAACACATAACATGCGCACATACTACCGGTTAGCTTTAAGAAAATACCTGATGGCACGCAGCTACTCAGATTGGCATCCCATCCTTTTTCGTCCCATTTTCAGTTTAAGTTAAGGTTTATTTTGAAAATTTACCTGTTTCACTTAAACTTTGGCTCTGATACCAACTTGTAAGGCCCTGTTCCCGGGCACCTCACAGTTGGTCATTCATTGCACATAAAACATATAATTTTCATTACATTACATTACATAGAGGTCGTTGCAGCAGAAACATTAAAAGCATCATCTTTCTTTTAAGAGGATTCCTTAAGTAATCCTGTTTATCCGAATCCTCTACAAACATCATTTTGTTTTATAAATGCATGCAACGTAATACATTTGCCCATTACAAAATATCTCCTATCATATTACATTGCAAAACATTAAACAAAAGAATGCCATCCCAAAAGAGCTGAGTAGCCACCTCGTACCATCCTCAGCAACACTACCTGTCAACTGGAAACACATAAAAAGTCAGCGTTGCTGAGTGAGTTCTAGTTTTATAATAAAACATACTTTTCTTTCGTTAAACCGTTCTTTACATACATGCGGTCACACAATATACGTACACATAATATCGTTTTTATCTTCATCGTTCATTCATTAGCTTTCGTTCATTTACCGTACATTGTTGACTTTCACATTCGTTACTTTCGTTCACATTCATTCATAAACTCTTTCTTTCGTTCGTATGTCTCTTACTTTTATTCATACATTCATTACATTCATGCGTACGTGCGTTACGTTTATTCATACGTTCATTGCCTTCATTCGTACGTTCATTACTTCCGGTGACATGTACAATACCCCGAACATTATGCACTACTGCTGGTGCTGGACCTGTGGTAATTAATCATGAACATTATGCACGAAGCTGATCCAGTCACCTAGGGCAAGTACATGCACCACTTATCTTCCTCTTTCATTCTGGATCAATGCCATGCGCTTTACCCCGAACATTATGCACGAGTGCTGGTGCTGGACCTGTGGTAATTAAATCACGAACATTGTGCACAAAGCTGATCCAGTCACCTAGGGTTAGCGGCAAGGATCCCATACATATGGTCAATCACAAAGACTGAACCGCAGTGTGCATTTTTCGGGGTAGCTAACCCGCACACCGTTGAGCTAACACCTTCATTGGGTGTACACCTCCATACATTTGCTTGCAAGCCTTTTCTTACATTCATTCGTTCATTCATTCATGCATGCATTCATTCATCATGTTCCTCTTTCATTATCTTTCACTTTACGTTTCTTAATACTTTCGTTTCATTCATTAATCATAACACGTAAAGTCACGGAAAGATAAACACGTATTGAAATAAGGAACATCGACATTTACAAGTCATTCGTCATCACCATCATACAGAGCTACATCATACTTAACATACATACGAAAAAGATGAACATACATCGGTACAAGGAGCATCGACATTTACAATTCATCAGTCATCAGCATTATATAGGGCCTCATCATACTTAACATACAAACCTCATGCATAAACATGCAACACTATCCTTATCATGCCTAACATAACTCTAGGGCCAAGAAACACTGATGAATTGTAGCAAATGCGGATGAACTGTAGCAAATGCGGATGAACTGTAGCAAATGCGGATGAACTGTAGCAAATGCGGGTGAACAAATGCCTTGTCCGCATTTCATTGGCTATCCGCATTAGTTAGTGCGGATGAGTAAATGCCTTAGCCACATTTCATTAGCTGTCCGCATTAGTTAATGCGGCTGAGTAAATGCCTTAGCCGTATTTCATTAGCTATCCGCATTAGTTAATGCGGCTGAGTAAATGCCTTAGCCACATTTCCTTAGCTATCCACATTAGTTAATGCGGCTGAGTAAATGCCTTAGCCGCATTTCCTTAGCTATCCGCATTAGTTAATGCGGCTAAGTAAATGCCTTAGCCGCATTTCCTTAGCTATTCGCATTAGTTAATGCGGCTGAGTAAATAGACCTGCATTTTAACTTGTGCCATTTTCAGATCTCAATCATCATCTTAACACATCCTCAGCACAGATCTACCATACTACACACTTAAAACAAACTAAACATCATACACATCATAGGAAATCACCCAAAAACATACATCAACAGTACTTAGTCGAACGTCATGCTGAAATTCATAGTTTGCCTTAGAAACCTTATGTCCATAACAGCCCTAAACGAATCATACACTTACACATACGTTCATGAACAGGTTTTTCACCCAAATACCCGAAAATTGTTTTTAGATGTGTTCCAGCCCCAAAATCATTCAAAAACGTGTAAAATAGGGGTCTTAGAACTCACCTTATGCAACTTTGAGTATGACTTCTTCAAAACCGTTTGCTGTGAGCTCAAGCACCTCGAATTCGACTTCTTCTTGTTCTTCCTTCAAAAACCCGGATTCTGCTCTTTCTCTCTTTAAAATCGAATGATTTGGGGTTGTAAGAAGAGAGTTGGCAGCCATGCCCACTTTACACCCACTTTTCCAACCTTTTGTCCTTTTTGACACTTTTCACTCCTCAACTTAGGTAAAATATCTTTTCTTCTTCTTTTCTCTTTTTTTTTGTTAAAAATAACCGGGTGTTACAGAAGCGCCCAAATAGTGCCCATGCGTCTAGACCCTTAGAATAATTTTCTGAAATTTTGGGCAAAACAAAATCATTAGAGTTTGACCCAAGTTTGACCTAGGGTTTTTTTTTAATTGTTATTATATTTGTATTACTATAAGTTGATCCTATGATCATAGTGATTATTATTGTGTGACCTATGTGGTGTGCATATGATCATAAATGCAAGTATTATCTTTAACAAAGTGAAAGAGTAATGATAAAGAGAAGTGGAATTTAATTAAAGAGTTAACAAGTCTTGCAAGCTTATAGGAGGTGCACGACCTTGTTGTCGTTAGCTCAACTGTGATGCGGGTTAGCTATCCCTTATGCTCACAGGGCAAATTAATAGAGATTGGCGGACCTTTGTAGCATGCCCTAGGTGACTGGGCCAGCCTTGTATACAGTAATTCAGACTATATACTGTAGGGGGCCCAGCACTAGTTTCTCCGCGCACATAGTTTAGGGCATTGCTCCTTGGTCCACATAGACAGTGAAATATAAAGTTAAAAGAGTACAAAATGAACAAGGCATACAGTAAAGAAAGAAAGCATTACCTTGTTGTATAGTTAACGTGTGCTCACGTACCAGAGTAAGACAGTATTTTTACAAAAAGAATATTTTCATATATATACATTACACAAGATATTTTTAACACTTACAAAACTAGAACTCACTTAGCAACGCTGACTTTTATACATTTTCAGTTGGCAGGTAATTATTGCTGAGGATGGCACGAGGGTGAAGCTACTCGGAAGGGAAAGTCTGACATCCACTCTGAAGTCATGATATTGTTGTTTTGTAATGCAATTAATCAATCTTTTGTAACTCCAACATTGTTGTATTGCTTAATAACAGTATCCTTTCTAAATAATAGAGAATGGTTTTTGCTCACATAATTCCGCTGTTTATTTAATGAAACGTATATTAAATTTGTGCAATGAATGACCAACTGTGAGGTGCCCGGGAACGGGGCCTTACATGGTCCACATTTGTTTTCAATTTTTATATTTAAAACATATAAAGGGTAAAATTGTCATTTGATAAAGGAAAAAGGTAATAATTTTATCCACCTAAAACTTTATGTTATTCAAATTAGGACACTTTGACTGGGATGAAGGGAGTATATCATTTGGAATGACTGGATCAAGTGCCGAATTGACTTCTTCTTCAGTATTTGCCACACTTGGTTCCTTTTCAAAAGATTGTCTAGTACCACAATGATCATGAGACCCCTCATCTGATGAGTCATCATCAGCAAGTGATGGTTGGTCTACATCATTTGTCGTACTTGCATATGCTTTTGTTGAATGTGGTTAGACATGATCAACAGTTGATCGGATGTCGCTATGGAGATGAGGTAGATCAACTCTGTAGTCTACAGTGCTTGTGACTTGTGTGTCTACCGATTTGTTAAGTGAGTCACATGAAACATTCTCAAGTAAATGATTAAAAGCATTTATGAATCTACTTAGATCAAAGATCCAAGTTTAGGTATTGTCAACACTATTTGAGTAATTTTATTAAATATGACATTTTCATATTTCTTAATGGTGTGGTCAACTTTGTTGTATACTTTGGAAGCTTTAGCTTATGATGAGTATCCTACAAAAAACTCATATATTGTTTTCTCAGCAAATTTGGATAAGTGATCTTTGATATTTAGAAGAGTACAAGGACATCCAAAAGCTCTTAAGAATCCTATGAGAATGGTCTTTTCTTATACCATAATTCATAAAATGTTTTTCTCATATGCCTTAACTATCAACACACTATTCTAAACATAGCACGCAATGCTGGCAGCTTCAACCCAGAAGGTTATAGGAAGCATGGAGTCAAATAACTTTTGTAGCTTTAATAAGTGTCCTATTTCTTTCTCTCAGTAACTGTTTTCTTGAGAAGTTCTAGGAGCACTATATTGTCTAGCATTACCTTTGGATTCATAAAAAATCAAGAGTGTGGTTTTTAAATTATGTTCCATGATCACACCTGATAATTTTTAACCTTTTGATTAATTTGGTTTTCAATTTTAATAACAAATGATTTTATAATTTTAGTAGTTTAGTCTCTAGTTTCTAAAAAGAAAATCTAAGTGAATTATCACACCCCAGCTTATAGCGGAAATATGAGGATGTAACGGACAGGATCGTCATAACACATTGTTAATTAATAGTGACGTATTAAATGATGTAAGGTCAACATGTCATGACGTCACCGGACACAAATGGATACTTGTGTCGTAGTTAGTCAATTCTATGACATACATAGTCAAACAGTCAATAAAATTTAAATCCCACAACCCGGTAACAAGTAAACGAAAGCATGATCAGTAAAGATAATCCAAACAAAACATGATATTAGTAACACAAGACAAGTCTCAAAATGCATTTCCTTAAAATCATTGCTAAGGCCAGCAACTCTAGCTAGGCTTGATGATTATTACCAGAAAAAATATGCTCAAAAGGATCAATATATTGTTGGTGAGTTTGCGGGTTTAAATAATAAACAAAACTTGATGCTGTGTATTAGTTTGGTAGGACGTAGTGCATATAGTTATAAGCAAACAATATCACATGTAAATATGAGTCTCACAACTAAACCTACGACGTACACACAGATCTTGTCGGAACATATTCACCCTAGGGCTCATTCGTGGCCACTGTCAGTCCCAACTAGTATACTAATAAATAAGGATAGAGGTGTCAATCCAATAGTACATCAATACTTGTCTGTCGGCTCCAATACCGGAGTTAAATATTATAAATAAAGAACCACATAGATTACTCATACATGTACCAGATATTAACTTACAAAACTAGTAATCCCAACAGTCCCAAAATTATATAAGTTCACAACATAAAAAGGGTGAGCATATTTTTTCCCCTAAGTTTATAAATAAATAAATGAAAATGGGACCGCGAAACTCACCTTGAAAAATGACAGGATAAAGATGAACAAAAGCTTCAACGGATGAGAGCAAACGATGATCTAACACCTATAATTAGTTGTAATTTAAATCTTAAAATGCATCTAAAGAGAATAGATACATTCGGTTGGTTTCGAGTCGGTTCGGATTTGACGCGCGACTAACACAAATCATATATGTGTGTCTGTCTGTATATATATATATATATATATATATATATATATATTTCCCTTTTTCTTAACTAACCTAATTACCCATATTATTAAACTCGAGTAAATATATCTATACAATTGGTATTACTATTCCATGATTATTTACATATCTATATATTTATAGTCGCATGATCACACGCTTTGTACTCGATTTACAGCTTGATAACATATTTAGACTATGTCATCACACGTGTGTGTACACACACACACATATATATATATGATCAATACACTTAATCATATATATTAATGCTCACATATTATATACGTATACATTCATGTATTCGAACCACTACACACAATACATCACACTTATATATGTATAGTGTACGAACACACATATAAAGTCATGTATACAACATGTCTATATAATACTTGTCACACCCCAACCAAAGTGGTGGAACATGCCGGGGCTCGACTATGATTATTCAAATGCACACAACACTATTAAAGTGACAATATTTAATCAACTCATTCATTTCACAACATGTTCTTACAAATACAAGAAAATAAATACTTCTTTTAACTAATAACCTAACGGTCCAAAATATAATAACGTCTTTAAATCTTCTATAAACCGACAATCAAACTTGTAGCATTGCATAAAATATATTTTGTCAACATGTATGTTGGTGAGCAATTTCATGACTTTATAAATATAATATAAAGCAAAGTCAACGACTCAAATATGTGAAACCGTAAATAAAAGCGATAATTAAGGTATATAAATCATAAATAAATGAGTCTTCTTTCTAACAGATAAAACTACCATATTACAAGGAGGAGCGTATGATCATACTTATTGAGGATGATATGAGGCTAACCGATCAAAAGCAATAAACATTTAGCAATTAGTCATATGAGGTATATCACATACAATTGGATAATTATTCTAAGCAACACATAACCTAGAGCTTGTGGTTTGATGATCTAAGTGTTAAATCATTTTCGTTTGAGTAAGTATGCTTGCTACCCCCAAAGTATAGAAGAGAAAACGAGAATGAAATTACTCACTTGGAAAAAAATGGCGTTGATGAACAAACTTAGAATAAAATCCTCAAGTAAGCGAGCCTGATGGTTTAACGTGTGTGTCCTAGATTGAAAGATCTTGAGTAAGTATTGAGTCTTGAAGATGGAATATAAATGGTATAAAAGTTCATTAAAATAAGACTTGGGTTTTCGGGAGTTTTAGTTATATTTTACAAAAGTGTGTTTAAATAAATTAAGGATAAAATAAGATTACAAGAAACTGGTTCCTTGATATTTAGTTTTACTCAATCTTTGTTAAGTTTTACATAGGGGAGTTGGTTTAGTGCTAGTGTGCACGATCCCGTTAATGTAAGCATCAAGATCTGACTTTTAAATATTTGTTCAGTTTAGTCGGTTCGAGACTTGATAAAGTGACAAATCCAAATCCAACATACCAAAATGTTTAAATATATGAATGTCTTTAATAAAATCAGTAGCTTAAACAAGTTTGAGAATTTTTTTATTAATTAAAGTCTCAAACTCGGGTTTAAGCGAGTGTAAGTCGGCCCGATCTTAGTATAAAACCAAGTTTGGTTCTGTCATACCATTATCTTAGAAATATAAATAATATAAAATGAAACATAAGTTAAAAAAAGTTAGAAAACATTTTTTAGTGGTTTGAACGGTGACTAGCTCTTTAAGACGAGAAGTTCGACTGATACTCGTTTTTTTACCCGAAACTTGGTTTGAACTAAGATTTGTTCCAATACTTCCAAAATCTTAAGTAATATGAGTAATATAAAGTAAAACATAACTAAAACGATAGATTGAACTTTTGGTGGTTTGAACATTGACTAACTCGTTAAGACGGGTGTTCAGTTTTACTCGGTTTTTACCCGAAACTTGGGTTCAAGCCAAGATTTGTTCTACACCTCCATATCAACCATATAATAACTAAAATATAAAGAAAAACTCAGATCTAAAGTGTTAGATGTAACATGGTTGCTTAATAGTTATTTAAAGTGCTTAAACGAGCATTCGGTTTGGTTCGGTCCTTGACTCGGTATGAACCCGAGGATGGTTACCACATGTCCAAAACATAGAACTAAAATAAGGTAAAAGTTCTAGATCTAAACTCAAACAAGAAAGTTAAGCAAGTAAACTTCCCGAAAATGACCTAAACGAACCAAAATGCATGAATATGTGTTTGAATGCCCACAAGCCTTAAATAAAGATGAAAATGG
The DNA here is from genome assembly GCA_024085815.1 of Flaveria linearis. Classification (NCBI taxonomy): domain Eukaryota; kingdom Viridiplantae; phylum Streptophyta; class Magnoliopsida; order Asterales; family Asteraceae; genus Flaveria; species Flaveria linearis. The sequence continues at coordinate 27,788,735 of CM044013.1, read as the reverse complement.
CTTTTTCAACATAAAATAACTTAGAACAACTGAAAATATCCAAAAACATATACCCGAAATGGTTTGAAATGCAATATTCAGTTCCGTTGACTTTTTAAAGTCAAACTTAAGCAAAACTAGCTAGAACAATTTGCAAGATCAAAAATTTGAAAGAAGAAGATGAAAATATGTAGATGAAATAGTTGAGAATGAGTGGTATTTATAGGGAAGGATTAGGGTTTAAGAAAATGAGTAATGTGTTTGTCTGGTGGGTAAAAGGGTGTACTTTGATTTTTTTATTTAAAATGAATTTTGAATTAAATAAATTATGACCAGGTATAAAAACATATTTGAGAGTTCTAGAATAATTATGGGTTAGGTCTAGGTTGATTTGGATGGTTAAAACACGAGTTCGGGCCTTAAAGGAGCGTAAACGAACCGAAAAAGTTAAAAAATTGATTTTGCTGAAACAAACTGTGGTTCACACCACGTAGCGAGCTGAGGCTAGCCCTACGCGCCAAGTGAGGTGGGGGCTCTCGGTCAAACTTTGATTTTTGGTAATTTTAGTTCTTGTAGTTCGTTTTTGGTCGTTTTGAGCATAAAATAAGTGTTTTAAACACCGTTAAAGACTTCGGAACGAAAACGACAAGTATGAAACATGATTACAACATAAAATCCATCATTTTATTAATATCCAAAGATCCGAAGACCAAAATGGATCGGGTTTACAATACAGAATAACAAATACAAAGCTAGTCGAAAATGACGAACGTCACAATACTTATACACAATCAACATACACATGGCTATCCATGTGTGCCAGTACATACTAACACGTATCAAACTAATATATATATATTTCCCAACACTACACCCACCCACACCTACTCAATTTCACGGCACGCACACATTGTCACACATACACACACAATTATATACAACACACATACAATCACCCATGTCATATATTAACACAAACTCATACAAACATTATATATATATATATATATATATATATATATATATATATATATGTCCACACTAGCACATATATGTATGTATATATATTTGAACACACTAGCACAAACCCATGATATATATTATTATTATTATTATTATTATTATTATTATTATTATTATTATTATTATTATTATTATTATTATTATTATTATTTTTATTAGTAATAACAATAGTATTAATAATGTTTATTATACTATAAATGATATGTTTTATTAATTTGTATTGACATGATATTTGTTTAATACATCATATTATAATATTAGGGTTACCGCACAAGATGAATAAGACAATATTTGGGATAGGAAATGAACTAATTATGCAAAATAAATAATACATAAGGAGAGTTAACGAACTTCAAGTTAATTAATGGACCTGACAGTGACGGATGTCATATGAATCTTGTAAAATCATCTATTATTAACAAGCAATATGATTTTCTTCCTAAACTCTTTACACCCGCGGGATCAAACAAATCCACGTGCTGCAAGTGTAAAGGAGTTGTGATATAATTCAACTCTTTGTACTTATGAGAAGTTCTATGTTGCTTTTCCTTTTGACAAGCAACACGATGGTCAGCACATGTAAACTCCTTGTTTGGTAGTCCAGTGACTAGTCCATTTCAAACTATTTTATTCATATTTTTGAGATTTACATGTGCTAGTCTCATGTGCCAAATAGAGGATTCATTTATTGAAGCTTTAGAAATAAAACATATATATATCCTGAAGGTGAGCATGTACATATTGTCTATCCTGGGAGCTTTTAAAAGTATTTTATCATTAGGTATTATAAATCCAGGTGATAAAACAATACATTCATGCTCTGTGAGTAGATTGTTATGTTTTTTATCACATAACTGAGATACAATTAGCAAATATAGTTCGACTATTTCACATAGTTCACCTTATTAAAATTACCTTCCCATTGCTGACAGTTTGTCTGCTAGTAATGTATACTCCTTTTGTATCATTTCCAAAGGAAACGGATCCACCATCATATGGCTCAAGATTTAGTAGGCATGATCTTTTACCTATCATATGCCGAGAGCATTCAATATCCATAATACACAAGTTATCTTTGGTCTGCGGATGAACCTGCACATGAATAAGTTCATTAGTGATGAATGGAGACCCAAGCCTGTTTAGTCTATGGTCTTCCAGATTTCTATAGAGTTTCATTAATTTTAGTGTTGAAACTTTAATTTTAGGTTTTAGGTCATCTAAGGTTTTGTCAAATTCGGCAGATGTCTTTGGTCTCTAGCCTTTCTTGTCGTCTTTGGATTTGCTGGACTCTTTGATATCCTATTTTATTTGATGACTTGAAGCTTTTATAGATAGTGAAGACTCTTCTGAATTCTTCTTCTTCAAATTTGATATTCATCTAGTGCCTAGCTGTCTTGATCTCCAGCTTGAGTTCTTGTAGCTACTTTTTCATCTCCTCTTTCTTTCCTCTCTTCATCAGCTAAAGATCAATGAAAATTTCAAGTTTCACCTTCTTCTTTGAAGATTTCATATGCTGATTTTACTTAGTACCACATATGTTCTTGTTCAGATTGCGTTCAATATGGGTGGAGAGATCAATCTTCTTCCTTGGGAACTTCTTGTTGTGAATCTTTACTGCTTTAGAAGTAGATTAACATATGGAAATGCTCTTACTTTTAAAGAGTCTGAAGTTTCTGCATAGCAGTTTCTATTGTGTATCTTCTTGTTGCAGCTATGCTTTGACTTGGGAAAGGGGGTTTAACATAGAAGTTGGTTTGTTGATATTGGAAGATGAGTTTTCCTTAACAAACTTCACTTCCTGAATCACCATCTTCTTTGTTTTGCTTTGAGTTTCTTCCTTCTTTCCTTTTATCTCTTCCTTGTTACCTTCATTCTCTTTCTTTTTTCCTTCCTCTTTTTTCACTAGTTCATACTTCTTAGTGGCTGGCTCTATACAAATTGGTTCGATAAATACTTGATTTCTTACTTCCAGACTGCACTTGTAGGTGTATATGGGAGTCTATATCATTGGTGGTTCCAAAACATTTTACCCTAATCCTATCATGGGTTTGATACAACTTTTGGTAGGTTTTAGTAAAAGCAAGCAAGTTTTCAAACTTTTTAGTTTGAACATTGTATTTATCAGCATATGTTTTAGTTATAACTAAATCACATGATGTTGATTTTAATCTGCACAAAAGATCATTAACTGGGTCTACAAGTTAGTTTGTTCATGTTTAGTTGTGAAACAATCTTCTTTAGCTCTATTATCTTTTTTCTAGCTTGATCACTTTTCTTAAAATCCTTTTTAAAAATGTTGATTCATTCCACATCATTCATGAGATCCAAATTGTGATTTCTATATATATTTACTTGCAATACACTCAGGTGTACAACAGGCTTCATGAGTTACTTGAGATGAAGAGGTTGAGCTTCCTCCCATCAGCGCATTGTTCATGGAAGTGATGTCTTCCACTTGAAAGCTCCAGTCAATCGACTCTTGTATTGAAGCTATAATTTTTGTATGTCTTTAATTACAAGAACTAGAAGGGTGTTGGAAGGTTGTTGATGGTTTGTAGTTTGATGAGCTTGGTGGAGATGGGTTTGACTTATGTTCTTTGCATTCTTTGGCAAAGTGTCCCAGCTTGTTACAGTTGAAACACTTCACTTTGCTTTTATTAAACCCAAATCTTGATCTTCTTTACTTTAGAAACTTTATTCATGTTCTCTACTAGCCTTAAAAGAGATCATGGCTATTTGATAGTTAATGTTCATCCATCTCTTTAAGATCACCGGGATGAATTTATTCAAGATCTTCTTCGGAGAGTTGGAAGAGGTTGGCCTACTCACTAACAAACGCTGAGCGTGATAGGTAGTTTGGTGAGAACGATGATGAGGGCTGCTGATTCTATATGTTGAAAGATGGTGAAGATTGTGATTTAATAGTTGAAGATTTCGGATAGGTGATCATATGTACTTGGTGAGTCATCATTGGAACTTGGTAAGAATAAGAGTGGAAGGATTTTTGAATAGGTTCCTTAAGTGTTGATGACTTTCAGGAGTTTGATTATCTATCGAGTGATGCTTCATCATATCCATCTCAATCTGGTAGGCTAAGAATGCCATATAACATCTTAAAAGTTATTGTCTTTAGGTTTTCAATTCTTCTTATGGACACAGTGTAAACTGTCCATGTCTTCAACGGTGATCTCAAGAATTTCCGAAGAATATCACTATTCTTCAGCTTCACTCCAGCCTCATTTAGAGAGTCCAGAAGTTCAACATATCTAAGATATGTTGTAGTCATGGTTTCTCCCCTTGTGAAACTAAAATTTTAAACTTCTACTTTAAAACATCTCTTTTGTTCTCCTTTATATCTTCAGTTCTTTTGAATTTTGCTTTCAATGCTTCCCACAACTTCTGAGCGGTTGTGAACTTCTTGAAGCTATCAAAGATGTTGTTGGGTATACTCATCCTAATCAACCACAATGCTTTAGATTCGACATCCATCTTCTTCAAATTTTCATCTGAGTACTTTGTAGGACCTTTAGGAATCAAAGTTCCATCTTTACCAGGAGGTTGGACCATAAGGACGTATGGACCGTTTAGGATTGAGAGTCAGATTCTCAGATCTTGATTCCTTTGAAAATCTTCCATTTGAATTTTCCAAGTATCACAATTATATGGTGCAAACATGGGAGGTTTGGTATGGGTGCCATTCTTCAAGTCATGCTTACTTGAGATGGCTACAATAGTCATTTTGGAGGGAAAAGAGGATATGAGGGAGAGATGTGTTTGAAAGTGTGATAAAAAGAAAACAAGTGATTTGTTGAAAGGTGAATTCAAGCAAATCAAAAGCCAAAGCTCTGATACCACTTGTTGGATCGGGTTAATGACTAACAAGACTATTCTAGTGATCGATAGATGACAAATGCAGACTCTAAGTTAACTATCTTACTTAACAAACATACATACTTTGAGTAATAATAAGACATAACAAGTTCTTTCAAAGTATTCACTTGATTAATCTTTTCTGAGTACAATTTGTAAAAATCAGCATATAAACAAGTGGGCTAACTAGCTAACCTCAAAACTATAAAAGTGAGAGGTATTTATACTATTAAAGCTAAACACAAAGAATTAATCATTTTACATTTATCCTGGTTTAGAAAAACATATGTACAACATAGACAAGCAATCGACACATCAGTAGTTTGCAGCTTCAGTACTATGTTGTCTCCAAAAGGTAGAACACAACAGTCGCTAATTTACTTCGGTACATACATAATTGTCTAGTGTAGTAGTTGAGTAGCAGCTCATCTATTTGAATGCTGATAAGTAGTCAATCAACACTTCATCACTTTTAGTGCTACTCTTCAATGGTTTAGCACTTAGCAGAATTCGACAATTGACAACAATTGCTGAATGCTTGAGTTTTCAGTAGCTTCATCCTGTTAATAGATCAACAACCTCCCCTCACCCAACCAATATACTCTTCCATCTCATGAATGATCTATGTCTTACTATATGTATGTCAGATTCTAACGAGATCTATAGATCAACAACTTCCCCTCACCCAACCAATATACTCTTCTCTCTCATGAATTATATATGTCTTACTATATGTATGTTTGATTTCTAACGAGATCTATAAATCTCATTAAACAAAATTCAAATCTAAATTCCTTTATATCTTACTCTACTTTTGCCCACCATCCGTTTAACAAAGAACCTAAATATACAAGGAATAAATGATGGCAATATGACCAGCTAGAGTTTTGCATCGAAGGTATTGTGTCCTTAAAGACCATTTTTTAATTATTAGGGTTTATGGTTAACTTATAAATGAATATGAGAGTTGGGGGAAAATTAGTCAAGCTTTTATGGTCCCAACGGCAACAAGGCAAGACGTGATCCTTCATCCATGTTTGAAAAAGACATTTAGTAGACAAAACATAAGAGTTTTTCGAAAGACGTAATAACAAACGAAAAGATAAAATGAGTTGTATTAAAGATACAATGACGTATAAAAATCATGAGCTGGAAAACATAACTTTTATTTAAATTTTTTATATAATGATACCTTACTTGTTTTAAAGATAGAAAAAACGTTTGTTTTTATTGTATAATTATAAGAAAAATAATATTGTATATAAAATTTATAAATGTTTAAAAAAAGGTCTAACTTGAAAAAATGTTAATAAAAGTGGTCAACCTAAAATGTCTCTCTAATCAACTTTTTTCCAATAATTTGATTTTAATTATTATTTAAGAATATTAATTAAGAATTTAATTTTAAATATTAATATTATGGTTAATATTATTTCTTATACTTTTTAAATTTAAAATCCTTATTATTTGAACCCTTACCTTGATTAAGAAATACACTTTTAATCAACTTTAAATATTATTTCTATGGAAAGGGTTCAAATAAATCTATAGTCTGTAGTGCCTAATAAAACAATGTTCTCTTTCCACTTGACATTCTCACTTATCATTTTTCTAAACGTTCACACATTTATTTTTCCTCCAAAAGAGTATTTTAGTAATTTAAATACTCATATAAATTTTTCTCTCTTATTAAAATAAAATTTATTAAGTGCTATATTGCTCTCTCTTATCAAGATTTTTTTAAAAATCAAACTATCTTTTTTTAAAATACATTTTGTTAAAGAAATTAGAACTACATCTTTAACTAAAATCTAAATAATAAAAACCTAAAATTTTATATAATATGAAATTTTCTAAAACACTAAACCTTTTTTAAACAAAATATTTTAAATCATTTTACTTTTAAAAAAACTATAAACATGTGAAAATTTGTATAAACAGTATTACTAAAACAACAAGAATAATTACAAATCAGAGTTTAAAAAAATGATTTTTGTAAAAAATATTTTTTAATATCTTAAACGTATGTTTAAAAACAAAACTATTTAGATAAGGTAGTTAAAAAATAGTATAATTATTTTATTTGTTTAACTATTACATATATATAATTTTAATTATATTTTGTATTAAAATATTATACTTTAACTCTTCGTGTTTATTACTAACTATAATCCGTTTAATTAATGGGTTTTTAGCATATTCATGTATCTATAAAAAACTAAAATAAGCGTGAAACAATTGTGAGCGTCATTATACTTACTTTCTCATTTATCTATATTATTATTAATAATATTAAATACTAAGAATATTACTCATACCATTTTCAATTTAAAAAATATATAATTTAATAAATTAAAAACCTATTTTTTATTAAAAACACTTTTTAAAAACAAAAAATCTATTAAATACTGAATACAATGAACTTTTAAAAAAAATCATTTTTCTTAAAACAAAATATTTAAGAATCAAAACTTTTTATTTAAAAATAATAATTTTTGATAAAAGAAAAATTTAAGAAAAATAAATAATTATTTATTTACTTAAAACATTTGAGTCATTTAGCATGTCATTTAACCGCTAGTTTAAAAGATGGATTCTGTTACAAAATATTTACATAAAGAATGTCGAAAGTGTTTTTTTAAAGATAAAGTATGAAATCTGTAATTTTTCACAAGTGTAAATTATGTTTTTTTGTAATTTTGTATCAAAATATATAAAATAAAAGTAGGTGGCCCATGGTACAACCGAGAAACACCGGATAAAACCCTTTGTCAGTTACAAACCTCCATGTGCAGGTCCAGCTACAGCTGAGGTCCCTCAGTCCCCACACCATATAATACACACCAGCACACACACACACACTTTCATCTTCTCACACAATAATAACAATATTAATAATAATAATAACAATCTCTCTATCCACACCACACCCTATCACTAAAACCCTCAAAAGCTTTCATCCACACTCGCATAAATCATGGCTCGTTCCTACAGATTCCTCTCCTCCACCAACTCATCTTCATCTTCATCTTCATCATTCGATCAAACCACCGCGGAGCCGCCGGAGGCCGTCGCCGTTGAGTCCGACTTCGTCGTCATCCTCGCCGCCCTCCTCTGCGCTCTCATCTGCGTCCTCGGCCTCTTCTCCGTCGCTCGCTGCGCCTGGCTCCGCCGCGGATCCACCGCCACCGCTCGCCGGAACCCTAGCCACCAAACCGCGAACAAAGGAATCAAGAAGAAGATAGTCGAAACGCTTCCGAAGTTCGTCTACGACTCAACGAACGAACAAACCGCCGGAAAGCTGTCCTCCGGCGACTGTGCGATCTGTTTGGTGGAGTACGTAGACGGAGACGAGATCCGTGTGCTTCCGCAGTGCGGACACGGATTTCACGTCGGATGTATCGATTTGTGGCTCAGTTCGCATTCGTCGTGTCCGTCGTGTAGGCAGATCTTAGCGGTGACGAGGTGCCGGAAGTGTGGTGAGTTTCCGGCGGTCTCCGGTGCAACGGAGGTGGAACGTAAAGTTACACCGCATCATAACAACACCTCAGGTTCAAGTAGTTTTCTACCGTGATGATATGATCAGATCTGCAAGAGAATCGATGATGTTTAGTTGATTGTATGAGTTTTCCAGTGATGATGTTGGTGGTTAACTTTTGTCATGTAGCTATAAAGAGGTGAACAGTGAGTGGTTTACTTTGATGGCATACAGACTCCAATTTAAAGCATCTGTACAGAAATTTAGAGGTTTGTTAATTTATACTCGTTTGAGTTATTGTTCTTGTCATAGAATCTGATGATCTGAATTCTGAAACTTCACTTGATAAAGAAGGTATGGTTTTTGTGTTTCAAAACGAAAATCAAAGAATATTAATGATGTAGAAGTTAAGCTTAAAAAAACGTTGAATATATACTTTGTGATGAACTGGAGTTATTCTTTGGATATATTATGTGATGTTGGAATATAACACAATCATTAGCTGGGATTAAAGGATAAGAAGGCTAAATAAAAATATATTATTTTGATGTTTACGATTGTAATTTTTGTATTATTTTTCACATATAAACTATTATTTTGCGAGTGATTGATGTGCTTTTTTAATCGTTATATTTTGGGTAAAACCAATTGAAATGATATCATTGATATGAGTGTCACTTGGTTGGTGGCTTAGAGACTGATAAGAATTGAAAAGGTTACTTTATTTAGACACCCCAATTTTAAATCAACACCCCTGCATCCTATACGTCACGTATGGTTCATACACGGCGTATAGGGTGCGTTGTTGATTTGATGTTTTTTACCCTATACGTCGTGTATGGGTCCATACGCGGCTTATAGGGTGCGTTGTTGATTTGACGTTTTATACCCTATACGCGGCGTATGGGTCCATACGCAGCGTATAGGGTTTGACATTTTATACTCATACGTGACTTTTGACCCATACGTGGAGGAGCTATACGCCGCGTATAGGTCCATACGTGGCGTATAGCTTATATATATATATTTTTTTAATTTTTGAGTTTTAATATATATATATATATATATATATATATATATATATATATATATTAATATTGATATTTTGAAAGGTTAAAAGGTATTTTGTTTTTTTATTTTATTTTTTTTATTTTAATATATACATAATTTGAATTAAAATTATTTAAACAGTTTAATATTAAATAATACGAATACAATAATATAATTAAAATTAAAATATATAATTCGCATATTATAAATTATAAATTAAAATAAATTTATATAAGCTGGGGGTTCTTGGTTATTCTCTATTATTGCGTTGTATTCCGAGATACGAATCCTATACATAATCTCCCATTCTGCAGCACGTACACTTCGGTTAAGTATCCAAAGATTACTTAATGTTGGCATCGGATAATCTCCTTCTAACTTAACGTGGACGAAATGATTATTGTTGACATGAACAATCGACACGACATGATGAGGCATGACAGTTTTCGGATCAGACCATAATGGGAAAAATGTTTGATAACCATTATTGCTTAGTAGATGAAGAATAACCCCAAACTTTTGAGCAACCCCTATTCCCGTATACGGCATTATCATTCAATGTTCTTCTGGTGCAGGTTCCACATGTCCGGGGTACAAAGTATCGAAAACTTCTCTGTACTCCAATTCATGTCTGTCCAACTCTTCTAAAAGCTGTGTCCGCACATACATCCACTTATTTCGTCAAACCCTAAGCCTAAAGCTATAGATCGAAAACCACAATTCCCATCGGGTCGGACATCTCGTATACATGAATATACTGATGAAAGATTGATGGAATCCAATTTTTTAACCTGTTTATATTGTTTAATTGGCGATCTCCGACAATCGATGAAAACTCATTAGTACCCAGTGATACTTTAGAAGACGTTGAACGACTACGTTGCATGGCAGGCTTCTGAGGCTTTACAGCTGAACTGTTCTTTAGGAAATGTGAGATGCAATAAACGAGCTATGTCTCGGCATGTTGCACGTACTTTGTTGAGAGTCATACTTTTGTTGTTGAACCTTTAACGTTAGACGACCGCGAATATCTGTTTGAATAACATGCGCTTTTTTGTTATTTTTCCATGGATACATAATTTTCTTTATTTTTTCCACCAAACTAAATTTTACAGCTGTGGGTTGTGTCATTATTTGTTGTTTCACCCGTTCCATTTCTTCTTCAACATCAACTTTTTCATCCACCATATATGATGGTTTAATTTTATCAAGCTTCGTCCAAATACATCAATTGCATCTAATGGAATTTTAGTGCCTGCATTAAAATGTATAAATTAATATATAATTTGTTACTTTAATAGAAAAATGATAATGATGGAGCGGCTATTACCAGAATGTTCATATTTTTCCAGCCGACAAGCACAAGGCAAGCCACAACTAGTGAAAAGATGACAACCACATGTTGCATTTGCAGAGCGCATCACACGCAATTTAGTGTTTTCAGCAACTAATAAATCAAGAGCTATGTGTGAAACCTTGCCTCTTAAATAATCAAATAGTGGAAGTTTATGATGATTCATGGTTTTAATTTTGCTTGTCTCAAAGCTTTCTTTTAAATTTACCTCTTGTGCGTTCACCAATTGATCTACAAACTCCACAAGTCTATCCGGTGAGCTATTTGTTGATTTAAGATATCTTTTTAAATTTGCATGCTGACTCTCCACCCTATTTGTTGTGCGTTGGCCAAAATTGCGGTTCGAGTTAGTCCAGGCTGATACAAACATTTCTTTGTAACTCTCTAACTAGATTTTGTTTATATATGACAATACTTCTGAAAATATAATAAAACATAATTAAATTATATATTGAACAGTATTGTATGTATGTAATGAAAAACTTACTTTCTCGATTCGTTTCAACTAGTCATTCGTAAAGAAGGTTATACTTATACTCGTAAATCTCCGTCGTGGGAGACTCACACAAACGTGCCCATGTGTATTTAAACTTTCTCCAGTCATCTTTCGTAAAACTTGCTTTACAGTGTTTCACGATATTTCATCAATATGCCACCTGCATAAACACTTTGAAGCACCCGGAAACACTTTAACACATGCGTTCATTAAAGCGAGATCTCTGTCTGTTATTATGACGCGCGGCTCCATACACTTGTTTAACGTATCTTTCAATCTGTTAAGCACTCATTCAAAATTATCTTCCCGTTCTTTGCTAATAAACGCATGAGCAACACCAAATGTCTTGTGTGTGGAGGTCACACCAACAATCTGAACAAACGGAAGCTTGTGCATGTTTGTTTTATATGTAGCGTCTATCATCAGCACGTGCGGAAATGCACGCCAAGTGTCGTATGATTTAAGATGACAAAAAAATATATCTTCTACGACATTTGTATCGGGATCTTCTCGGGTGTAATAAACGTACCTTTTAATAGATAAAAGGTTTTCTAAGACTTGCATTGGTGTTTCACCAACTTTTCTTTCACTTCTTATCTTGTATTGAGCGTTGTATACGTCTCTGGTTATTGATGCGTTATTAGGATTTTGCTTTTTAATAGCTGATAAGATGCTACGAGGCTCCATGTTCTGATCAGTAAGTTGCTCCGCCAAATTGTTGAGCAGGATCATGGTTATGTTCGTCACTTCGCACCTCTAATTTCCACGAACGAGGTTTGTTGTCGTATATCCCTACTAATTTAAAAGGACATCCGATTTTTTTGCTACCAGATCGTCTAACTGTTGCTTTACTTTTGTGTTCGCCAGCACGATCACAGATAAGCCACACCTTTACGACCTGACCTTCTTTTTTCTTTGATCTTCGTGTAATAATAACGTAACCATTATCACGTCCTCTATTAACAGCCCAACAGACTAGCTCATCGAGAGATAAAAAATTTTGCGTGTCGTAAGTTGACTCTCGGCAAAACTCAACTTCATCATCGGGAACATACGATTGGTTTAAATCTGACAGTCCTATCTCGTAAGCAGATTGAACGTACGCATCATCTTGATTACTATCCGCCACGTACGAATATTCATTTGAATATTCATTTGAATATTCATTTGAATATTCATTTGAATATTCATTTGAATATTTATCAAACAAATAGTTACCATCCCAAAACGACATACCGAACGAATAAAAAGTGTGATATTTTGAGAGAGAAATACGTTTGGGATTTACAGAGATCGAAAGCGTTATCGAAAGTGTTATCGAAAGTGTTATCGAAAGTGTTCTTATATAGTTGAAAACGAATCTTGTGTCCCGTCATATTGGAAATCACTTATACGTGGCGTATGGGTCCATACGCCACGTATAGCCTATGGGATCATACGCCACGTATAGGCTTGCCACGTCTTCCAAGTATGGCTCCTATACGCTATGTATATTCATACATGGTACAAAAACGCTTTAAAGGACGTCTGACAACTATACGTAGCGTATGGGACCATACGCCACGTATAGGAAACTATACGCAGCGTATGGGTCTATACGCTGCGTATAGTCTTGCCACGTTTGCCCCGTATGAGCCCATACGTTGCCTGTAATCTTACATGGTACAAAATAGTACATCTGACATCTATACGTGGCGTATGGACCCATACACCACGTATAGTGCCAAAGCCTTGGGCGCATGAGCACTGGGCGCATGAGCACTATACACTATACGTGGCGTATGGGTCCATACGCCACGTATAGTGCTCAGTCGCGCACGACCTTTGTTCAGGCGAATGAGCATTGTTTACGCGCTTGACTTGGAAAGAAAATAGGGTTACGTGGGTCAACTATTTCTTCAAATAATTTTTAGGTAAACTATAACTCTTATTTCATTTATATACATACTTACGTACACATAAATGTCTTGATTACTTAATAATCATTTCAACTAACTCGGGTTCCACGGCATTAGTCGGTTACGATGAAAATCTTGAAAATTATTCAGTTTAACCGTAACCGACTAACACCGATGGAACCCGAGTCAGTTGAAACGATTCTTAAGTATCCAATTCAGATATATGTATATATGTATGTAAATACTTACTGAAGTAAGAATATATAGTATTACCGAGTAAATTATTTGCGAGAAGAAAATGTTGAACCACAAAACCCAAATTTCTTTCGATCTTGAATCTAAGCATCAATCACAAACGATCGAATTTGCGAATTCGAACCTTTACTTTTTTTTGAGTGCGCGAATGCGCTGCCACCCTTTATATACACAACGAAAAAGGAACCTATACGGGGCGTATAGGTTTATACGCCACGTATAGGTCGGTGCCGTACATGACAAGTTGGTAGGTCCCCGACTGCTGCACCGACAGCTATACGCGGCGTATGGACCCATACGCCGCGTATAGCCACCAACTGCTGCACATGTCAAGTGTGTAGGTCGTGTACGACACCACCTATACGCCGCGTATGGGTCCATACGTGGCGTATAGGGTGGGTTGATTTGTGTTATTTTAACGTATATTTTTTAAAAGATTTTTGCGTATGAATTTTGCGTATAAGATATATTTTATAACTCATTAACCGACCATGTATGTATGTATATTTTTTGTGTTATTTTAACGTATATGTACGTACGTATGTATGTACGTACGTATGTACGTACGTATGTATGTAGGTATGTATGCAGGTATGTATGTATGCATGCATGTATGTATGTATGTATCCATGTATGTATGTGTGTATGTATATATGTATGTATGTGTGTATGTGTGTAGGTATGTATGTGTGTATGTATGTATGTATGTATGTGTGTGTATGTATGTATGTATTTATGTATGTATGTATGTGTGTGTGTGCGTGTGCGCGTGTGCGCGTGTGCGCGTGTGCGCGTGTGCGCGTGTGCGCGTGGGCGCGTGTGCGCGTGTGTGTGTGTGTGTGGACACACACACACATATATATGTATGTATGTATGTATGTATGTATGTATGTATGTATGTATGTGTGTGTGTCTGTATGTGTTTATGTATGTATGTATGTATGTATATGCGTAGGTATGTATGTGTGTTGTATATGTGTAAAGATTTTTGCGTATAAACATATAAGATAAACATAAACTGATAATAAACATATAAGATAAACATAAATTAATAATATAAATAACAAAGTTTTTAAATTATATAACAAAATAAAAATTACAATACTATCAAAACTAAGGGGAGTCAGGGTAATGTCGAGGCGATGGCAACGGCGGAGGACCAATACCAGCAGCACGGGCTCGCGCAATCTCTAGCTGAACGTGCCACTCCATAAGATCCTCAACTCGATCGAGTTGTCGACTCTGCTGCCGTAAACTCCTAGAAATGTCCTGCATAAATGTCTCCATACGTGCAGGCATCCTCACATCTCTATAAATATGTCGCGGGAACTAAGGCTGAGGAGGCGGCTGATGTGGCTGAGGTGGCGGCTGATCATGTGGCTGCTCGTCGGGTGGTGGCTGATCATGCGGCTGCCCGTGCTGCTGCTGTGGATCGACAATGCCGAGCTGGTAAACTGGTGCAGGCTGCCAGATCTCCCGGGTCGAAGAGAGAATCGTATGCCACCCGGAAACTGGCATATAATACGCATGCCGAATAGCGTACGACGATTTAATCTCACCGGCCCACGCCACCAAGATGCCGAGAAAGATAATCTAAAGCTCGGGCAATCACCATGATGTACGCGCCGCCTTACACCGCTCCTCGCTCCTGCCGATGATAATACGACGCAAAATACTCTGCCAAACATCTCGCCAGGTTGCACCTGGTCCCCGTAATCAAACAGTATAAGTAAAATAAGTCAGGAATGGTACACCACTCCCGACTCTTGCCACGTCCCGTGATGGACATGGCGATCATACGATGCAGATAACGGATGAGAGGATCTCGAATGCCAGTGACCCTGCCTTTAGTCCTCTGAAACGGACCTCCGGCAATCTGAGGCCACCACTCTCTCAATCGACTCTCCTCCATCTCAGTAATACCCTCGGTGAACAGAGGGGTTACAGTCTCCGGCTCAAAATACAGCCCCGATAGAACGGCAAACTGCTCAATAGACATCTGATGTGCATGTCCACAAAGCATAAAAGAAATCTTGGAGCGCTCATCGTCCTCTCCATCTCGTCAGGACGGATATAGGTAAATGTGGATAAAAACTCCACAGTCAGCTCACGGTAGGACGGTAAAAACGCGATCTCAAAGAGATGTCTCCACGGCGTATCGTCTCCGATAATAGCAGCAAGACGATCGCGCTCTCCTAGCTCGGCCATAACCTCCCAATCTACGGCCTTTTGATGACCGATCTTCATACGAATAAATTTTGAGCACTTAGCATGCTCAATGGAACCGGCCTCAAACTGCAGCCAAGGATGCTCAGCAATATGATCAACAACGTCAGCCTCAATATCAGAATCGGAAGACATATATGCATAAGAAAACAAATAGGTCAAAAACAACGTATACGTATATATATATACGTATACATATACATATGTATATGTATACGTATATGTGTATGTATATGTATATGTGTATGTATATGTGTATGTATATGTGTATGTACATATAGACGTGTACGTGTATATACATATAGACGTGTACGTGTATATACATATAGACGTGTACGTGTATATACATATAGACGTGTACGTGTATATACATATAGACGTGTACGTGTATATACATATAGACGTGTACGTGTATATACATATAGACGTGTACGTGTATATACATATAGACGTGTACGTGTATATACATATAGACGTGTACGTGTATATACATATAGACGTGTACGTGTATATACATATAGACGTGTACGTGTATATACATATAGACGTGTACGTGTATATACATATAGACGTGTACGTGTATATACATATAGACGTGTACGTGTATATACATATAGACGTGTACGTGTATATACATATAGACGTGTACGTGTATATACATATAGACGTGTACGTGTATATACATATAGACGTGTACGTGTATATACATATAGACGTGTACGTGTACGTGTATATACATATAGACGTATACGTGTACGTGTACGTGTACGTGTACGTGTACGTGTACGTGTACGTGTACGTGTACGTGTACGTGTACGTGTACGTGTACGTGTACGTGTACGTGTACGTGTACGTGTACGTGTATATATGTATATACCCTATACGCCGCGTATAGAGCTATACGCGCGTATAGGGTACCGACGTATGGGACATAGGCCACGTATAGGTCAACCCCGCCACTATACGCCGCATATAGACCTATACACCGCGTATAGGGTCCCACGTATGGGCCACAAGTCACGTATGGTCACCCCCCCTATACGTCGCGTATAGAGCTATACGACGCGTATAGGGTACCTATCTATGGGTCTTCGTCCCTAACTATAGAACTATACGCTGCGTATAGCCGTATACGCGGGGCTGTACTAGCGTATAGTTCTATCTACCAGTTTTTAAATCACCCATTATAAGGCATAAAACACTACTTTAACGTTTAAATCAGTGAACGATTAACATAATAATGATGTAGGAACAATAATACGTACCTGGATGTAGAAAAATCGAAGAACAATACGTGTAGTATAGGGCTATACGAGAGAGTTTTTTTTCGAAGTGTGTGTGAAAATGAGAAAGGTTAAAAGATATAGGGGTTCCGAGGATCTATACGTCGCGTATGGGTTCATACGCGGCGTATAGCTTATATACTTTTTTAAATCGACACCGACCTATACATGGCGTATAGACCTATACGCCCCGTATAGGTAAAATGATGTGACGTCGAGTGTCATTCATTAATGTCGCATTAATGGTCGATACCTTTACGCCGGTCATGGGTCGCGTATGGACCCATACGCGACGTATAGGGGGGTGTCGATTTAAATTACTGGGTGTCTATTTATTAGGACCCATTGAAAATTTTAAATACAATTTAGTCTAAACTAGTATTAAGCGATCGCGTTGCGGCGGAGGATGTTAAATCGTGTCAGTTAGCACTAATTTTACACCACCATCAACGAACACCAACATCGAAAAACTCGTATTAAAGAAGAAATAAAAAATGGGAAAACTAAACCGGACGGAAAGTTGACGTAAAAATATAAAACACCTGCACATGAAATTTAAAATATTAAAAATAATAACTAAGTCTATCTTATCCCACGCATTGCGATTGGGCTACTAAACGGGAAAAAATAAACGTAAAAACACACACATTGCAGCGTGTTGTGATTGAGAATAAGAAAATTTAAGAAAAATGGGTACAACCCAATAAATATTAAAGGGCTGTTTGGGATTGCTTTTTTAAAATGACTTTTGACTTTTGGAGGGGTGAAAATACCAAAATGTCCCTCAAAAAGTCACCAGAAGTTAAAAATTTTAACTTTTGGTGATTTTTGGAGGGGCATTTTGGTCTTTTCACCCCTTCAAAAGTCAAAAGCCATTTAAAAAAAACAATCCCAAACAGCCTCTAAATACAAACCATAATGTACAAATAAGTTGATAATTGGTAATATATATCTATAACTAATATATTAAATATATAAGTATCATTAAAAATACAAGCTTAAAAGCTTAAAGTATAATTGCAATACAACAACAAAGTTGATAATTCATATTATCTATTCTAATTAATCCACTCTGTCGGTGGATTGTTTTGATTTTTTTTATTTTTTTATTTTTTATTTTTTGATTTTTTTGTTATATATTATATATATGCCGGTGGGGATTTTTTATTTTTATTTTTTTATATTATATATAGCAAAACTGAGACATGTAAGAGTATCTAACTTGCTGACTTATGAGCTATTTCACTATACATAAGACCCGGGTTCGAGTCTAACATTCACTATACTTTGTATGTTTTCTTATTAATTCATATTTTAGTTTCTCTTATAATAGTAGTTTCACTATAAATAAGACACGGGTTCGAATCTAACATTCACTATACTTTGTATGTTTTCCTAATTAATTCATATTTTAGTATCTCTTATAATAGTAGTAGTTGTTCAAATTATATCTATGTTAAAAAACTTTATTATATAATATTACGTGTATTTTTTATGTGTAAATTTTGTTTGGAACGAGTTGGGTCAAATATTATAATTTTATTTCGTTGGTATAAATTCGAGTTACTCTATGTTTTGACGTAAATCTTGCTAGGAAATGTGTTAGAGCGAATGTAATCTATGTTTTATCATGTCGCCTATGTCTTTCCCGCACTTGCTTATTTTAATGCACATTTTAGTTATTATACGCTTTAACGTAAATTGTGTTTGAAATATAGTCGATTTAAATAAAATATGTTTTCATTTGATGGTACAAATTCGTGTTACTCCATGTTTTACGTAAATTTAGTTCGGAAACAAGTTGAGTCGATTATATTTTATACTTGATCATGACACGTACGTTCGCCGCCGCAACGCGCGGCGAGTAAATTACTAGTTATATTAATTCTACTATTTAGGTGTTCCGAACCCCATCTTATTTTGGTATGAGTATTAAAATAGATACCGAGTATTAATAGATAACAAATAAAATATTGTTCACTTGTAAGTTGTATATGAAAAAAAAAATGAAAAAACCATTAATTGGACTAAATTTTCAAGTTCATATTTAGTTGAGGGATGATTTTTGTGCCACCATAGGAGGTTATTTGTATGTGTGAGGTTTTTACTTGATATTTAATTATATATATCAATTATGAGGTTCTTTATCCATTATGGGTTGTTCCGAGTGATTAGTGGGTTGTATTCATCTTTTTTGTTTTAATCTTTAACATTTTAGTTTAACACAATCTTTTACATCTTGTACAGCTTAGCCCAACTTTTTTAATTTCAACATTCATCTCCTATACTTTTCATATTATATTATATATAATAATGATTAACAAGTGGTTTGTACATAATATGTTGTACTTAAACTTTAGTAGGTTATACGCACATTTGTTTTTTTTTCTTACTTTTAACCTCAATACTTTTACATATTGTATAATAACCCCTATAACTTTTCAATTTCAACTTTGATTGCATATATTTCATCTTTTATAATTTTTTCCTTTTATGTTTCGATCTAAATATTATGAGTTAACACACAACAATGTGCGAGTCTTGTTCAACGTTTTTATGCCTTTTTTTTTCTCCTCCTAACGGCCGTGTCACAACGTATGGTTCTTAGACCGACTTAGTATTTAATGTTTTACTTTTCACGTGCGGGGTTTAACGTTTTAAAGTCTACTTTCTGTTCGCGTTTATTTTTCCTGTTTTTTATCTCTATTTTAATACGAGTTTTCCCGGTGTTGATGGTTGCTAATGATGGTGTGAAAGTGGTGTTATTTGGCACAATTTTACACCCATCGCTGCAACGCGGAGGATTTAATACTAGTATATTACTAGTTATCAACTAATTTGTGCATTATATGTTGTACCTAAGCTTTAATAGGTTGTATCCACTTTTATTATTTTTATTTTTTTTAAAAATCTTACTTTTAAGTTTTAACCCTAATACGTCTACATATTGTATTACTCAATCCTTATATTTTTTTCACTTTTAACTTTGTTTATCTATACTTTTCATATTTTACGCAATTTTCTTTACGTTTCAGCTTAATTTTACGAGTTAACACGCCACAACGTGCGCGTAAGGTTCAAATTTTTACCCCTATTTTTTCTCATTTATCGGCCCCGTCACGAGTTCAATATAGAAAAATTAAATTAATTAGTCTTGGTAATAAAAAAAA
The DNA here is from genome assembly GCA_024085815.1 of Flaveria linearis. Lineage (NCBI taxonomy): Eukaryota > Viridiplantae > Streptophyta > Magnoliopsida > Asterales > Asteraceae > Flaveria > Flaveria linearis. Next base: position 27,768,653 of record CM044013.1, on the reverse strand, counting down.
TTTAGTATACTAAATTTTTTTATATAAAATAAATATATGCATAAATTAGTTTAATTTATTTTTGTTTGCATTTTCTGTTACTTAAAAAAGGAATTGAAAATTATACGACACTAGGGGTGCAAACGAATCAAACCGCTCGTGAGCTACTCGAGATCGGAATGATAAAAAACTCAAAACAAGCTGAGCTTTATCGAGGCCGAGCCAAACTCGAGCTTGAAAAAAAGCTCATTTGATTATCGAGCCTGAGCTTCACGTATCGAGCTCGAGCAGACTCGCAAGCATAACGAGCTTTTTATTTATATATTTTTATTTAAATTATTAAATATATCATATAAATAATATCTATTATATATAAAGTTATGATTAGAAACATTTAAATGATATGAATAATGTTATATATAAAATATATAATTATAAACATATATCAAAATTAAATACAAAATATTAAAAATAATATTTAAATAAATAAACGAGCCGAGCCCGAGCCCGACCCGAGCCCGACCCGGGTTCGAGCTTGAAAAAGTATTTGTCGAGCCGAGCTCAAGCTTTAAAAATAAAGCTCGAAACGAGCCGAGCTCGAACTCAAGCTCTCCTAAGTCATCATGAGCCGAGCTTGAGCCCATACGAACTCGGGCTTGGCTCGGCTCGTTTGCACCCCTATACGGCACCCAATGGTTAGCGTCATGCGCCATGCGTCATGCGTCATGCGTCATGAACCTAGTGACTGGAGTTCGATTAATTTTTCATATAACCATCCGACTACAGACACTATAACCGTTAACATCACCCCCCTATAAATTATGTTAGAAATGAAGCTGTATTTGAACTAAAGAAATTTTTTGGTGTCATAGGTTATATTGTTATATCGACTGATGTACTAAAAAGTAAAACCTTATGTAATGAGACTATGAATGAAGCACTTTGGTTCCGTTACATAAGTGTTAATCAAGTCGCCGTAACTTAATACGTTTCTTTTGATTACGTAGTCACATTAATGTACCGTCATTACGTGTGTAACAAAGTTTATAAATACACTGCATCATGCGGGCATAATTTCTAGTTCAACTTAAAACATATGTAACTTATGATAAATGTTATGAATATTAATAAGGCTGCGACCACTCACGACCCTAATTCCTCATTTGTTTTATAATTTAATTCCATCTCTACAAATAAAGTGAACATTAATTTCAGAATTTTTAATATACTTAATGTTTATAATTCGGAAAAAATAACAAGTTTTAGAAAAGAGGTAACAGTAAATACTAACTTTTAATTTTATAACAAGTTTTAATATTAAAACTAATTTTTTATTATAATATAATAGAAAAGTTAACAAAATTAAGAGTTTAGTACTCACATCTTACTCTAATTTAACAATAAAGTCAACAAAACTAACCCTTCAAACCCGAACTTGTTACAAATTTAAAAGTTAGTATTCAAATCTATTATATTTTTTACTTAGTACTCTTAACCTGTTATTTTGTCCAAACCACAAGAAACATGTGTAATTAACTCTTTGTTTTATTGAATACATTTAACTTGGTCATATATTATGTTTACATACAACAAAAACAGGCTACAAAGTTGTGTTAGGGAGAATACTTTTGAAGTTGAATGATTCCTTTAATCAACCTTATGTATAAAATACCTAGAACTCATATTCCCATTCATGTATTCATCATATGGGTATAAATTGATGCTCTCCGGTACCAAATTTTTGAGGTATTGTTTACTTGTTTATATCCAACCCTTTATATCCTTGAATATATTGGTATTACAATGGGTTCACTTTAAAGATGCTTAAATATTTTTATTTAAACTATTGTTATATAATTATTAGTTAACAAGTGTGACTCAACACAAAAACAAGACTCAACTAAAGACCGCTTAACCATTTTGGAGGCTCCAAGCGAAATAATAATTTGGAGGGTCCTAGTTTAACTTTTATTTATAAACTATTTTTATTAAAAACTTTTTAAATAACCTCACTCGTACTTTTTGATTTTGATTTAACATGAGCATTTGAGCATCTCTAAAGGGTCATATTTCAAAAAAGGGGTTTGTTATATATACATCAACTGCACTTTACTTCTTTCTTTTCTTTCTATACATACATATAGATACATAAATAGAGATAGAGAGGTGTGACGTGTCATATATACGAACAAAATCAGGTGTCCATATAGCCCAAGTCAAAAAAATAATTAATAGGAATCACTGCCACCTAGTCTAAAAGTTTCCCAATGAGTATTTCATTGCATAGAAACATCTAATTAGCTACAAAATTTACAGGAGAGGTTATTACCTTGATATTAATAAGCAATATAACATCAAGATAAGAACTTGAGATGAATGAAAATAGACAGTTTTATCTTTTTGGATCTCTAAGAGGACCTGTAATAAAAAAAGGGAATGAAACACATAATATGCTGAATTTTTATAAAATAGAAATTAGGAATCCACAAATAAACATAATAGAAATCACAATTACACATACACTAGAAAACACAAATAAGCATATTATAAAGATGAATCAACAAGAGAATTGGCGGTAAATACTAGTTAGGTTAAGTGCTGTCATTCTTCACTTTGTTGTCATCTTCACTTTGTTAGAATCAAGATGAATCTGAATTAAGAAAAGATCATAGTTATATTAACATCATCAATCACCAAGTAAAAACAATTAAAAAAGGATTAAGCAACAAAAGTTTTTAACCTTTGAGCTCAGTTGTTTATTCTACATCCAATTTTCATTACCTGTAACTCTTAAGTGTGATACCAATCCACTCTATGAGAAATTAACCATATGCATCATCCTCCAGCCAATGATTATATTATAAATGAAATCAATCCACAACAATTAAGCCCCACATTATTTCAGAAGTATTAAGAACAGTTAGTAATACTAAACAAAGATTATCAAAAATGAAGATTTATTGTAGCTTCAAGAACCACTTGTTAAATGAAGCAACATTGAGGACTGAGTAATAAGTTTGATCATTCCGTTAAACAACTTATCCAACGCAATCAGGCAATGTCGTTTAAACAAAAACCATAAAAAGGAACAAGGGACTTATATAAACTGACCCCAATAACCATCTAAATTTCACACAATTTACTCATAATTTATCCCGTCTACTCATCAACATCTTCGTATCAAGATAATAAGAGTTTTGTAACCCTTGTTCGGAATTGAAAATTTCAGACATGGTTTTGAAAACCGGACCGGGAATCGGACTCCAATCCGGTCCAGTTCGGTGCTTAAAACCGTTTTAATGTTGAACCAGTGGTCAGTCCGGTTGAACTGGTCGAACCGGCAGTCGGACCGGGAACCGGCAATCGGACCGGGAACCGGACCGGTTGAACTGGTCTTTTATATAATTTTTTATTTTTTTTGTAATTTTTACATATATTTATAAAAAATAATTATAATTTTATCCGGTTCTGATATACGGTCCGACTGGTTGAACCGGTCGACCAGCGGACCGGTAAGGCGTCCGGTTCACTGTCTGGTCCGGTTTTGAAAATATTGATTTCAGACTTGCCTAACACCTTCCTATCACAAATTTGAAACGCCAAAAATCATATGAACTATGGGAACTTTCGAAATGCAATAACCTAGAAGGAATCATTGAGTTTCTTCATCACCTCTTTATTGGGTTTTGTTGAAAATTCATCTTCTCGAGTTCTCAAGCTCATATAGCATAAAATCGTTTAGAAAATGGGGACTTGGGCCCTTAGAGAACTAGGGAACTAACCCTAGCTTTGGTTCCCTCTCTTCTTTCTTTTTTTTAACGCCAACGAATAATTTTTAAGACCGGTAACCCGCGTAAACCCATTGCAAAAGGTCACCCACGCCAGCGAACACTGGTTACCCGAATCGCCCATCATTCTAAGAAAAACCCACCACCTAAAGGCCCACTGTATTAAAACCATTGGCTCACTTGGAGCATATTACACCAAGTGATACTCCAACCCATTACCTCCAATTTGAAAATCATATGATGCCTCCTATTAAATTAATTGATATAGGACTAATTGTGATTCCCTCTATTCTTGAGCCAAGCTTGGACTCAACTTTGATGCCTTATTAATTTAAAAAGTTATTTAACAATTCTTCTTTATTTGGAAAAAAATGATAAATTCAAATTATTTTGGGTGAACGGGACACACTTATCAAAGCTTTGTTTCAATTGTAAATTACAAAGATGATTGAGGCCAATTATATAGCCATATACAATCATAATTATAGGAGCCAATCAATCTAATTTATTTATGATAATTGACTAGATAAATATGAGAAGCAATATTATAAGGATTGATTTAATTTGGAGTTATTTGTAAACATAGGTCTAATACGCCCTCGCAAGATGGTGGCTCCATTGAAGACGCTAATCTTGGATCGGAATTTGAGGAAGACTCGTTTGGCAAGCGGTTTTGTGAGAGTGTCAGCCGCTTAGTGTTCAGAGTTAATATGATATACTTTGAGGAGGCCAGCCGTAACATTTTCCATGATGAAATAGTAGTCAAGTATCACATGTTTCATCCTTGAATTGTAACAGGATTAGCGCATAAATATGTAGCTCCCATGTTGTCGCAATAAAGAGTCTGTGGTGTAGTCAGAGTAATTTTAAGTTCATGAAGCAGATTTTCCACCTAAGTTAATTCGGCAGCCGCATTACTAGGGCCTTGTATTCAGCCTCAGTGGAGGATCTTGAGATGGTTTTTTATCATGTAGTTTTCCAAAAAACAATGTTTGCGCCAAAGTAGATGAGGTAGGCTGAGGTTGACCTACCGACATCGAGGATTCCACCCCAATCAGAGTCGAAAAATGCAGTGATAGTGACAGGTTCCTGTTGGACCAAAAGAACCAATGAGCCAAATCAGAAAAACCTTTAAGTCCCACAGACATCATAACAACTGCTGAAGACTTCATTAGCTGATGATGACGACAACTGAAGACTTCATCAGCTGATGTACAAAGACTGAATACATCAGCTGAAGTATAACAACTAAAGACATCAGCTGATATACAAAGACTAAAGACATCAGCTGAAGTACGAAGACTGAAGACAACTGAAGACATCAGCTGAAGACATCAGCTGATGACAACAGCTGAAGTTCAAGTCTGAAGTTCAAGTACTGAAGACTTCAGAGGTTGTCACAACAGCTGAAGAAGTATTCTTCAGTTGTTGTGATGGTTTTCTTTTTCAGTAGTTTCCTTTTAGTTGTTTCCTTTCAGTAGTTTCTTATCAGTAGTTTTCTTTTATGTTTCAGTACTTTGTAAAACTTCTAAAGAGCATGTTCTTCAGACGTTGTAGTTTCAGTAGTTTCTTTTCAGTAGTTGTAATAGTTTACACTTGTCTTTTGTAAGAAGATGTCAGCTGTTAGACATCTTCAGTAGTTTAGTCTCTTTCAGTAGTTTGTTGTAATAACGGTTAGATGTCACTGTCAAATGACATCAGCTGACGTCATCTTTCCTATAAAAGGAAAGATGACCTAATTGTAAACTCGCCGAAGCATGTATTGAATGAATATATACCTTTTGGCAGAAATTCTCTCTCTCTCTCTATAACCATACTGTTTCATTAATACATCTTGTGTGTTCTTGCTATAATTTGTTCTAATTCGTACGCTATTCTGCTGCAAATCCAATCTAATTGATCAAACTAGATGCTTAGATCCTTTCAAATGGTATCAGAGCTGGTTAATCATTGATCGATTTAACAATTGATCATTAAAACTGCTTTTTAGACATCTACGTTTGATCGAATTAGCAAATTTGCAAGAATCGGTTATAGAGATTGAGTTTCTGCTGCTTCTGGTCATTCAATTTGGGGTTCTACGTGGTTTTGAGCTAGATTTACTGAAATTACTTTGAATTTACCTGAATTTGTGAAATGGCGACACCAACCAATGATCCTCACAATACTGGCTCCTCAACAAAGCCTCCGATGCTTGTTAGGAGTGAGTATAACATATGGAAACGACGTATGCTCCATCACTTGTCTATTAACAGCGCAGGTTGTTAGAAATCTGTGGTGCATGGACCATACAAGCCTATGGTGAGTACTCCGGAAACAAATGAGAGGGTTCCGAAGAAACCTGATCAGTATTCGGATGAAGATTTAAAGATGTTCAAAATTGATGCTAAAGCTCATGAAATTCTGGCCATGGCACTGCCTAATGAAATCTATTCAGGGCTTATGCATCATGAAACTGCTCATGACCTCTGGGTTGCTTTGAAAGAACAATTTGGAGGAACTGATGAGGTCTTTGCAAATACTAGAGAAATCCTTGCCCAACAATATGAGACATTCTCTCATAGGAAGGGTGAGTCTCTGACTCAACAGTTTGAGCGATTTTTTTGTTTGATTTCTGAGCTGAAAATGGTCAAACAAGAATATACAAACAGCCAGATGAACAACCGATTCCTCAGATCCCTGCCTGAGAGATGGGACACATACACTATTGTCCTACGCTCTAGTGCAAATCTAAGCACTCTATCTCTCATCCAACTTCATGGGAAACTGCTGACATTTGAAAGAGAGATAGAACAGAAAAGGAAGTTGTTCTCATCTGGAAAGCTCACTGATGACTTTGTATCAGGCAATACTGCACTGATAGGTTAGGAGTCAAAGTATGCTGCATCAGAAAGTGCCTATGATGAGTATATTGATTTCTCTATTAATGTAGAACATGCTTTTGTTGGTGTGGATGGTAGTTCAGGTGGCAGCAGTGATAACTGGTGCTTTTTGATGGAAGATTTGAAGGGCATTCCAGATGATGATCTGGAAGAGATGGATATTTTGAGCCAAATGGCAATGATCAATATCAGATCTCAAAAGTTCTACAAAAGAACTGGGAGGAAATTCCCTGGTCTCTCTGGCAAAACCAAAGTTGGTTTTGACAAGAGCAAGTTGAGGTGTCACAAGTGCCATAGGCTTGGACACTTTGCTAGAGAGTGTAGATCATCTGGATCTAACTCATCTGCACCCTTTGTGACCTTCCCAAGCAATAGCTCACAAACAAAGAGCAAAATTCCACCAGTTCTGGTCATCCATCACAAGCTCAAGCATCACCTGCATATTTTGTTCCTCAAAGTTCTATGCCGTATCCTTACCCCTGCTTCTACATGCCTCAGACAAGTCAGGTTCAACCACCCATTGCTCAACAACCACATGCCCTTCTTGAGCCTCAACCATTACAATCTCATCAACAATCTCAACCTCAACAACACAACTTTTTCACCCCAGTAGTTATTGACTGGAGCAGTTTACCAGATGATATGTCTGGTCATGAACAACTATTTTCTGGTGCTGGTCAACATGGTGATGACAATCCCTTTAGAAACCTTGCTCTCATGGCCCTGGAGTCTGCTGATGGTTCATCTTCAAATGCTTCATCACAGGTATCACAGGTATCTTCAGAGGCCAAAGCCAAGTTATGTTCTGAATCATGCATAGCCATATTTGCATCTATTAGAGAAGCAAATGTAGCTTTAATTAATAAAAATCTTGAGCTAGAGCAAGCACTTTCCAAAAGAAAAGCTGAGTTTGAGTCTGTTTTGCATGATAAAAATGATGAGATTTACAAATTAAAATGTCAAATCACTGATGATAAGGCTAAGGAAGAGGTACTTCTAGAGAAGTATAAGGACCTCAAAGAAACACTTGCAACTACCCAAGTAGAGTGTGAACGCTGGGTAACCTCCTGCAAGGGTTTTTAAATGCTTCTTAGCAAGCAATCAGCTTCAAATGTGAAGTTTGGAATTGGTTATAATCACACTGCTCCTCCTACAGATTTTACTCCCAAGGTAGAAGTAGAATTTGAAGGAGAAAGTAATAACCAATCCACCTCATCATGTGATTCATCTTCTGATAAAGCACCAAAGTCAGAGGATGAAGTCAGTATTAATTCCTCACAAAACCAATCAGCTAATGCTAAAACAGCTGATGGTTCAAATGCTGACAGTCACATGATCAAAGAGTTGATCACTTCAGGTGTTGTCTCATAAAGTACTGAAAGTACTGAAGCACAAGTTACAACACCTGAAGAACAAACCCAAACTACTGCAAGTACTGAAGGGAAGAAAATTGCAAGTAGAAAGGGTTTGAAAACTACTGAAGAAGATATCAGGAAAGCAAGTACTGAAAGGAAGAAAACTGCAAGTACTGATAGAAAACGGCTGAAGAACAAATCTTCAACAGTTTCATCTTCTTCAGTAGATGATCATCTAAAGATGAAAAAGAAGCCATGTGAAATATATGGCTTATTCAATCATCTTACTGATGATTGCTGGTATAGAAAGGGTTTCAAACTCAATCAAAATCAGAACATTAAAAAGAAGATTAATAAAATGAAAGATGAGTTTGAAACCAAGTTTGTACCAGCAACATCTCAACCTGAAACCCCAAAGTCCTTAAAGAAATCCAAAAAGATGGAAGGGGTTCATCAGGCAACAGCTGAGGTTGCTCAAAGGAAGATGGTGCAACACAGGAACCCATCACAGCCAAGAGCTGATGTGTCTGATGAGCTGAAAGCTTTAGCAAACAATCAGACACAACTTGTCATGATGGTTCAACATCTATTGGGGAGAGTCAACCAATTAGATGCTCCTGTGCTGAAACCACAGAAAAGGAAAACCAAGCCAAAGGATTCCTTTTCTACACCATCTCCACCCCCTCAGACTGTCAATCATAACGAACAAGTTAGTATTAAATCTGTTGATGAGAACAGAAACCAAAAAGGTTTGGGTCTCAAAAACTAACTAATTTGTTGTGATGAATGCAGGGTTCTTCAGCATGCCAAAGAAGCATCTGGTATGTAGACAGTGGAGGATCTATGCATATGACAGGGAGCAACTCTCTTCTTAATGACTACTCTGAAGGAAAGAAGGGGTTTGTCTCTTTTGGCAATGATGCAAAAGGTTACATCATCGGTAAAGGCTTTGTTTCCAATGGTGAAATAAGGTTTGATGATGTTAACCATGTGGAGAATCTGAAGTACAACCTCTTGAGTGTCAGTCAAATGTGTGATAAAGGCCATGTTGCACTCTTCACCAGCCAGAACTGCAGGATTCTGTCATCCAAAGTTCTGAGTTTGATTGACAAGGTGTTGGATGAACATACTCTCCTGAAGGCCAACAGGACAGGAAGAGTATATGCCTTAGATCTTTCAAAGAAAATTGATCTAAAAGGCCATCCTTGCCTATTCCCCAAGGCTTCTCCTTAGGAATCTGAACTATGGCATAGAAGGCTTGGTCATGTGAATCTTAAAAACATGAACCAGCTGATTCACCATGGTTTAGTAAGAGGGTTGCCTATGAACGAGTTCAAATGTGATGACAACTACACTGCCTGCTTAAAAGGGAAGCAACATAAAGTATCATTCCCTCCAATAGAAGAGCCAAAGTCTACTGCCTGCTTGCAATTATTGCATATGGATCTTTTTGGTCCTGTCAGAGTGATGAGAATGGCAAAGAAGAAATACTGTCTGGTAATTATGAATGATTACTCCAGATTTGTATGGACTTTCTTCTTGCACTCCAAAGATGAAGCTGCACAAGCTATTATGAACTTTGTGTTGTATGTTGAGAAACAATATTCCCTTCCAGTCAAGTGTGTGAGGAGTGACAATGGCACAAAATTTAGAAATCACACACTTGATGAATTCTACTTGTCAAAGGGAATCAAGCGGCAGTTCAGCATTCCAAGAACTCCTGAGCAAAATGGAGTAGTAGAGAGAAAGAACAGGACACTGGTTGAAGCTGCCAGGTCAATGTTAGCTGATTCAGGCTTGCCATTAACATTTTGGGCTGAAGCTATCAACACAGCTTGCTATGTGCAAAATAGAGTATTAGTAAATCAGAGGTTGATGAAGACTCCTTATGAAGTGCTACATCATGTGGCCCCTTTGATTTCATTCTTTAGAGCATTTGGGTGTCCCTGTTACATTCTCAACACAAAGAATCACTCCAAAAGTTTGAATCAAAGGTGGATGCAGGTTATTTTGTTGGTTATTCATCTACTTGCAAGGCATACAGAGTTTTCAACTGCAAAACAAAGATGGTTGAAGAGACTTTGCATGTGAAGTTTAATGAATCTCCAAAGGACAAGATTCCACAAAACCCTGTGGAGTTATTTGATTTGGACATACTGCAATATGTTCTTTATCAGTCTCCAGCTGTTGTTCCTGTCAATAGTTCTCCACCTGATGGTACTGAGGATGATGTAGTCAGTACTCACCTTTTCAGATTTAGTGACCAACTGCCTGAGTTATCTAAACCTGATGCTCCTGTAGCTTCAGCAGCTCTATCCACAACAAATACTGATGAGATTTCTGAATCATCTACTTCATTTGAGTCGCCATCTCCTATATGGTTTCAAGAATCTCCATCAACATCTGTTGTTGCTGAATCTCCTATAAACACTTGCACAGACCTCATTGTTTATCAAGAGCTGAAGGATCACCCAATGTCTCAAATAATTGGTGATATCAAAGCTGGAGTCTCAACCAGAAGTCAATTGTCCAATATCTGCTTCTATGCTCTCTTCATCAGTCAGCAAGAGCCAAAGTGAAAGGATCTCAGCATCTAGTTTGATCAATTAGATTGGATTTGCAACGGAATTGTACACGAATTAGAACAAACTATAGCAAGAACACACTCGATATATCAATGAAACAGTATGGTTATAGAGAGAGAGAGAATTTCTGCCAAAGGGTATATATTCATTCAACACACGCTTCGGCCAAGTTACAATTAGGTCATCTTTCCTTTTATAGGAAAGATGACGTCAGCTGATGTCACTTGACAGTGACATCTAACCGTTATTACAACAAACTACTTAAAGAAACTAAACTACTAAAGATGTCTAACAGCTGACATCTTCTTACAAAAGACAAGTGTAAACTTATTGCAACTACTGAAAAGAAACTACTGAAACTACAACGTCTGAAGAACATGCTCTTTAGACGTTTTACAAAGTACTGAAACATAAAATAAAACTACTGAAAGGAAACAACTGAAAAGAAACTACTGAAAAGGAAAACCATCACAACAACCGAAGAATACTTCTTCAGCTGTTGTGATAACCTCTGAAGTTTTCAGTACTTGAACTTCAGACTTGAACTTTAAACTTCAGCTGTTGTCATCAGTTGATGTCTTCAGTTGATGTCTTCAGTTGTTGTCTTCAGTCTTTATACTTCAGCTGATGTCTTCAGACTTTGTACATATGCTGATGTCTTCAGTTGTTGTACATCAGCTGATGTCTTCAGTTTTTGTACTTCAGCTGATGTCTTCAGACTTCGTACATCAGCTGATATCTTCAGTCTTTGTACTTCAGCTGATGAAGTCTTCAGTTGTTGTCATCATCAGCTGATAAAGTCTTCAGCAGTTTTTGTGATGTATGTGGGACTTAAAGGTTTTTCTGATCTGGCTCATTGGTTCTTTTGGTCCATCAAACTCCCCCTGAACCAATGCAGCCAAAACCTTTAAGCTTATTTGATGTCCCACTTATTTGGCAGAAAGATTGGTCTTTGTCTTTTGGATCAGCTCAGAAATAACCCATATCAGCACAGGCCTGGGAAGAGGTTTTAAAAGTATGATCATCAAAGGATGGATGGGAACTCTGTCTTGGGGAACTGGACACAGAGCTGTTACCCCATCCATGAAGCCTACTTCCCAACTATGAGTCTATATGACTCTCTTGTGTAGGCCTCAAGGAAGACTATTTGTTCCTCCATGGTAAGCTCTTCTGCTTCTCCCTCAAAGAGTGACTCCAGCCCATAATATTCAGAGAGGTATTTCACCTGTTTCCCATTTTTGAGCTCCACAGTTGTTATTACTCTGTAAGCAAATTCATCAGGGTGATTACCCTCTAGGAACAACTGGAGCTCATTCTTCCTGACTTCCTCAAGCCTCTTATACACTAGCCCCTTTTTAACCACTCTATTCTACAACATCTTTTGTGGGGGCATATTAGTTCTGTAGGCTTTCTTGAAGTCTTCAAGGATCTCCCAGGGTGATATTACAATGGCCAGTGTGATCACTTCATCTACGATCTTCTTTACCTGGCCCTTGTATCTCTGTGGAATATCTTTCTTCTGAATCCTATGAGACACTCTGGGATCAGGCCAAATCCTCACTTTCTCCTTTTGATATTGAAATGTTTGTCTGAGAGTGTATAGTCTCTGAGCATGTTTCTTCATGTTTATGATTGATGAAATGGCAGCATATGCTTTGTCAACCCCCTTCAACAATTCCTCATCATGTTGTTTGTGAAGCTCTTCTTCTTCTAGCTTCACTTTAACAAATTGCCTTTGGACCTCAGGAGTAATTGTTGAAGGGTGACTTTTGGCCTTTGGCAAAGGAATGATAGCTAAAATTGGCAGACTGTCCTCATCTTCATCATCATCATCATCTTCTTCTTCTAGCCTCAACAACCTTCTCTTCCTCTTTGGGGTGCATCATCAGCTGTTGGTTTTGTGGGTAAGGGAGTTGGTTTTGTGGGTTGTGATGTGGATTGTTTTGGTGTGGGAGATTGGGCAGGTTGTTCTAGCAATTTAGATGTGAGTGAGGTTTTAGTTTACTTGGCTAGTTCAGTCCTGCTCCCAGCACCAGCTTCACTTAGAGCTTCTATGATCAGCCCTTTGGTGAATGCCTCAGATGAACAGATCTTGGTGGTTATTGCCAAAATGCTGTCCCTGGACTTTACTTCCAGGACTGATCTCCCCAGATACTTTGAAATGAATCTGGCCATAGCTTCTAATCTCTCCTTCTCTTGTTCACTATGACCAGACCATCGGCTTTCAATCTCTTGTACCTCCAATTTCCTTATCTCAGTATCTAGCTCAGCAGTGTCAAAGCCTTGCCTAAACAGCTGATCAATGATTTTATCCATTGACCTGCTGTGTTGGGCATCAGCTTCCTTGACAAGCACTGCTAGCTCCTTCTCCTTCTTTTCTTCTCCACCCTTCTTCTTTTTATATGTGACATGAAAGTCTTTTTCACTTTCAGTCACTTTTTCCTTTTCTTTTCTTTTCCCTTCTCATTCTCCTTCTCCTTCCCAGTTTCCTCTACCATCTCCCTCTTCATTTCCACTTCCTTCTCTACCTCTTTCTCTTTCTCTTCATCCAATCTCTTTCTCTTGATTGCTTTCACAGACTGAGTCTCCTCCTTTTTGGTTGCATTGGTTGCAGGGGTTTGACTGTCAGAAAGCTTTTTAGCCACAACATCATCCACCAAGGTTTGTATATTTGAGGCAAGCCTCTCATTAAGGGTTTTATTCACTATATCAGTGATGATGGGTGTGATGAGAGGCAGAGAATTTTGAAAGATAGCAACCATTTGCTCAGGGGGTTCTGTCCCTGAGAAATAGTGCGAGAAGCAGGGGCTGGTGGCGGAGATTTTGGGAGTGGCTCTGTTTGTAGGAGACCTTCAAAGGAAGGTGCCATCTGTTGGTGAATAGTGGCAGATGGACTTGATTCTTGAGTCATTTTGGCAAGTACCTCTTTGAGTCTACTCACCTCATCCTCAAGAATAGTGTTCTGGGCAAGAACATCATAAAAGAAGCCCAGGTCATCATCAGTGTTAGCTGAATCACCTGACGTCCTGATTAGATCAGGATGTATATGTGCTGAGTGTGGCTCAGTAATCACATGTGCCCCTTTGTCTTGGAACTGGGGACTTTCTGCCTTAGGAGAGGATCCTTCATCGGCAGTTGCCTCTGGTGAGGACTTAGAGATGGTACCAGCTGCATCCTGTTCATGTGCTGAATCAGGAAGAGTGCCAGCCTCACCAGATGTTCCTATCTTCTTTGCCACACTAGAAGATAGAACATAATCCCTGTGCTGGGGGTTCTCAACAACAGTTGGTTCCTCCCTCTCATTGGTTGGGGTTTTCCCAGTTGTAATAGGTGCCTGGGGAGAGGGTGGAGTGTTGAGCTGAGTCAACACTTCTGCTATAATAAAAGTAGGGCTTTTTGGGGCGGTTGCAGTGGGAGAATGGGGTGAATCTGTGTGCACCTGGGGAGAGTGGTGCTCTTCAATGGTAACCTTCTCAAGCGAGAAAGGTTCCAGTGATGTGGCTGCCCCGGAAGTGGTTGCTTCAGGCTCCTGTTGAGAGGATGCCTGAGCGGTTGAGGCTGGTTGAGTCCTTGTAATTACTGGGGGATTAATACCAGTAATTACTTCCTGCCTTTGTGTTGCAGGGGCATCCTCAGGGGACTCATCTCCCTGAGTAGCCTTTTGGGCTTTTTGGTTTTGGGTTTGGAGGGGACTTTGGATTTAGAGGTGGAGGCTGTGGGTTCCCGCTGCTTGGGTTTTAGCAGCTTGACAGCCTGTTTGAGAGTTTGGTCTAAGTTGTTGATGTGTTGCAAAACACATGTTTTTAGAATCGGGTTTTGAGTCTTTATACGTCTATTGTCTTTAATTTTATTAGAATAAGTTAATGTTTCCGTTATTTGTCATTTGCAGGTGTTTGGATGCAGGAAGGAATGGAAAACGAGTCGGAACGAGGGCATTGGACAAGTGAAGGAGTTGCAAGTTATTAAACTTGAAAATAAAGAAAAATTGCAGAGAAATAGGATCTTCGCGCTGCGCGCACGAGTTAACCACACTGTACGCGCTGCGCGAAGATAGGATTCGTGGCCCCCCGACTATTTTGTCCCTTAGCGCTGCGCGCACAGATTACGTATCTTGTACGCGGTGCGCGATGAGAGAGAACGCGGCCAAACCCTAATTTTCGCATTTAAATAAAATGTATAACACATTCTAAAGGGGAGCCCCGACTTCCAGAAGAAAAAGGAGACGATTTTGAAGATCCCAAGCAGAGAACAAGCAATTGGAAGCATCAAGGAGCAAGGATTGAGCAAGAGGATTGAAGATTCAAGGGTGTTATCCATCGGTTTCATTTTCTTCTTGTTTACTCTTGCTTTTGAATCATGTTTACTGAGTTGTTTATGAACTTTAGCTACTGTTTTGATATGGTTCTTGGCTAAACTTCTGTAGCTACCTAGGTTTTGATGAATATGCACGTTTGATTATGAATTTTATCGGTTTTTGGAACAATGATTGTGTTTAATTGCTAATGAGAAGATATTGATTGAATGATCAGTTGTGGACGTGTGTTTAGATCAGTTTTGAGTAGTGATTTATCATTCCACGTGTGCCTTGGTGATTGTCTGTCATAGAATAGGTACATGCTAGGTCGTTTACTATATGTTTGCGATTTTTGGATGATTTGCTAGACGTAGTGAGTCATTGGAATGATTTGTCTTGAAATTGACTAACTAAATATGCAACTAATCTTAATACTGTGAAGTTGATAGGTTATCGGTTTGTCTAGTGTGGTGCGATTGCTAGGTTAGAGTCTCTGTGAGGAGTTATGTCTAGTTTACCCTTCACATCTTGTTTACCGAGTCTGATCAGTCAACCGATATCTATCCCCTTGCCTTAGGACCGCTCGCGCTGTGAGGTAGAGTGTCTTTCTTAGGGTATTGAGTCACTTGCGCCGTGAGGTAGAGTGTCTTTCGGGTGCCTTGTAAGCATAGTTGGAGAACCTGTGAGGGGAATCCATTAACCGTGTTTTATCTGCTTATTAGGTTTATCTAGTTGCTTCCCTTGAAAGTGTCGAGGTTTCTCTAGGTCCCTTTTAAGTTAGTATCTTCAGATCCCGGTTACACAAGTATTTCCAAAACCGTTAGAAGAAAAGCCAAAACATGTATAGGATTCTTGCCTAGGTAGTGTTTTCTTCTCCTGATTTAAATCTAGTCAATTCCTTGTTTTCTGTCCAGTCTTAGTTCTTTTA
The DNA here is from genome assembly GCA_024085815.1 of Flaveria linearis. Classification (NCBI taxonomy): domain Eukaryota; kingdom Viridiplantae; phylum Streptophyta; class Magnoliopsida; order Asterales; family Asteraceae; genus Flaveria; species Flaveria linearis. The sequence goes on along the minus strand of CM044013.1, from coordinate 27,752,842 downwards.
AAGTAATTTAAAACAAACCCTCCATTTACTTTCATTTAGTATTTTTAGTCGAGTCTTAGGTAAGTTTAGTTTACGTTTTCCATACAGAAATCTTTGGGTTCGATAACTCGGACTTTAAAGCTATTCTGCAATTGACCGGTACACTGCCGGTTGTGTTGCTTAGGATCGAGTCTTAGTCTTAGTTTTATAAATTTAAAGCTTTTCAGTGTCTAGTTTAGAATCAATTTTTGTTAGTTTTATTTAGGTAGTCTAGCACACATCAAAGTTTTTGGCGCCGTTGCCGGGGATTTCTTGGCGATTGCGTAAATTAGACTTACTTGATTTAATTGCTATTTGTGCTAAGTTTTTTTTAATTAGTTTGTTTTCAATTCTATTTGTTTTTATTTTATTTGTTTGAGTCAGTCTTACAGTTTTTAATTTTGTGTTTTGCAGGTTTATGCCCCGCTTGAGATCACAAGGACCACCTCCGGATCAAGATTTGCAGCTTGCGTTGCCCAAATTTAAGGGTGGTACTTCTTCTCTTTCTGTTTTTGATTCTACACCTTTTCCTACAGCACCTTCTTCTACTTCTTCTGCAGATTCTAGCCCACCTAGTTCACCACACACACATATGGCTGAAAATCAGACTGTTCATCAGCAAGCCACCAATGGCTTCACAGGAGTTAGCAATCCAATCATACTTCCTACCATTGCTAATGATAACTCCTGGCAGATCCCATCCTACGTCATGACAGCTATCACTAATAACTGTCAGTTCCACGGACGAGAGGATGAGGACGCCCCTGCACACATAGGTCGCTTAGAGCGAATAGGTAGAACTTTTAAGTTGCAGGGTGCGTCTGATGATGCCATCTTTTTACAGCTGTTTCCCTTTTCACTTGCTGATCGAGCCGCCACTTGGCTCGAATCTCATGCAGCTGGTACTTTCACCACCTGGCCGGCTCTTCGTGAGCGTTTTCTTCATAAATATTTTCCGCCGGCCAAGGCATCTAGGCTTAGAGATAAGATACATTCGTTTAGGATGGAGCCCGATGAGCCTTACTATCGTGCTTGGGAGAGGTTTCAAAACCTCCTTAGTCGTTGCTCCCAGCATGGTTTGTCTGAATGGGCTTTGGTAGAAAAGTTTTACAATGGGTTGAATTATGAGACGAGAGCTAGGTTTGACACGTCTGCGGGTGGGCATCTCATGGGTAAGTAAAAAATGTGAATGAATGTAATGAGATGTTTGAGAGTTTTGCCCAAGCAGAACATGAGCAGCGGTCTGGAAACAGGAATTCCAGTCCTTCCACTGGTACCTCATCCTGAGGAGTTCACCATGTCACCATGGATACTAGTGTGGCTGCTGCTCTTGATAGCCTAGTTCGTGAGGTTAGAGAGCTGAAAAAGAAGGTTGATAGATGTGAGCTATGTAGAGGTGACCATGCCACTAGTGAGTGCCCTTTGATAGGTCAAGAGCAAGCCAGTTATGTAGGTAACAATTCTTATAACTCCGGTTGGAGAAATCAGAACAACTGGCGTTCTTCAGGTGCTCCCCCAGGTTTCTCACAGAATTCTAATCAAAACCAGGGGCAGGGTAGTGGTTCAGGTGGTCAGTCAGGGCAGAATAGTGGAGAGTTGAGTAGGATAGAGAATCTGTTGACTCAGTTAGTGGTTAAGGATGGTAAGACGCAGCAGATTCTAGCTAAACATGATATCTTATTGAAAAATCAGCAATCAGCTTTCCTAGATCTTCAGAGGACTGTAGGGGATATAGCTAGAAGGTTAGATGAGAGGCCCCAAGGTCAGTTGCTCAGTAATACTCAACAGAACCCGAATGCACATGTTAAGGCCATTACAACTAGGTCGGGCAGGCAGTTAGATGAGGTGAGAGGCCCTATAGTTGAGGAGGTCATGTTTGAGAAGGATGAGAGTGAGAAGGTAGTAGAGAATCCCTCTGGGGATAGTGCTGTTAGGAAGGCTAGTGTGTTTGAGCGTTCTCCGGTGATTGATCATTCCCGTCTCCCGTTTCCCGATAGGCTTAAGAATCAAAAGTATGAAAAGGATTACGGGCACTTTTTGGATTTGTTTAAACAATTGAAGGTCAATCTCCCGTTCATAGAGGTAATTAAGTGGATGCCTAGGTATGCTAAATTTTTGAAAGACCTTTTGAAGAATAAAAGCAAACTAGGTGAAATTTCGAGTGTTTCCTTGTCGGGTGAGTGTTCTGCGGTGGTCATGAACCAACTACCGGAGAAATTGGCAGATCCCGGGTCTTCACAATCCCGTGTCTGTTTGGTAGTGAAGTTCAATGCCACGCGTTGGCAGATTTAGGAGCTAGTATCAATCTTATGCCCTATTCCTTGTATGAGAAGCTAGGTTTAGGTGAGTTGAGCCCAACGCGCATGACACTTTCCCTTGCTGATAAATCTGTTAAGCATCCGCGGGGAATTGTAGAGAATTTATTGGTTAAGGTTGGTAAGTTTGTGTTCCCCGTGGACTTTGTAGTGTTAGACATGGAGGCTGATGAACGAGTTCCTATCATTCTAGGTAGACCCTTCTTGTGTACTGCTAAAGCTAACATTAATGTGTTTAAGGGTGAGATCACACTTCACGTGGGAGAGGAGAGTGTAGTGTTTGAGGTTGCCAAATCGATTAGGGGTCCTAGTATTCCGAAAGAGTCGGTGTCCTTGATCAATTCGTGTGAGGTGGATGATAGGATGATGGAGAATGAGAGAGTGTATTCAGTTGAGGAGGAGGATGAGTTAGATCGAGTGGTGGATGAGTTTATGCGAGTTTGTGAAAGTGATGATGAGTTAGTTGATTGTGAATTTGAGAAGTTTGTGGTTGAGGATAGCAAATCCCCAAGTGTGGGGATGTTAGAGTTTGATAGAGAACCGCCACCATTAGCAAAACCCAAGTGTGGGGATTGTTGTGATTTGATTGATTCTGAATTTGATGGTTTCTTGTTTAGTGGTGAGTTTGGATGTGAGGTTGTTAGTTTTGGGGGTGAGCTAGGTCTTCATGATCCCCCGTAAGTTGATCTTGGAAGATAGTATTTGGGTAGTGACCCGTTTGTAGAGTTTGTAGAGTTGGTTTGCTTGAGTTTTAGGTAATTGGTGTCGGTTTTGTTGAGTCAGATTGTTTTTTTTATTGAGTCTGTTTGATGCTGTGTTTGCCTGGTAGAGTGTTTGTTTTGCAGGTTTGGAATAATTCACCCGTACTCAATCTCCATTCGGGTGAATATATCCAACACTTTTTAAGGAGGCAACCAGTGATTCCTGATCGCGAATGAAATGCTATACGATCAGAGGTTTTGGATTCAGACTGTGTATAGATGGAATCTGCTTATTACCAGCTAAGTCTTTTCCAAAACTCTTCTTATTTATGTCTTTCTTTTTAATTTCCACATTGAGGACAATGTTAAATTTAAGTGTGGGGATAGGAAGACATGTGTCTTAGGTTTAATTTAATTGAGTCAGTCAGTCTTTAATATTTGAGTGTGTTTAGTTAGTTTTATTATTTTTGTCTGTTTATTTGAGTCTTAAAAAAAAAGTCCCTGATTTTGATGTTTGCATATATTAAAAAAATGGAAAATGATAGAAAAAATCAGGTGTTCGGTTTTTCAAATAGCACACATATAAGATGAATAACTGATTAAAAACATGTCTGATTTGGGATGTGCGGGTAGGCCCAGCTGATCTTGTAAGGTGATCCTAGGAGTATTTTAGTACACTTAATTAAACATTATTAAGTCTTGTGGGTTCTCACCATTGGAAGCCAAAACCGTAGACAGTATAAGGGGTACCACTGTAGGTTAAGACCCAGCTGTAGTTTTTCTAGCAGGCACGCTTTAACAGGCGGCGCCTTTAGGAAATCCACCCATATATCGAAAAAGAAAAAAAAAAGAGAGAGCAATGAACTTAAAATCTTAAAAACCTGAGGCCTATGCGTTGGTTGCGGGGGATAGTGACTCTTGCTTGCAACACCTCTAGGAATTGGGTATAATAAGCTTAAGGCTCATGCGTTGGTTGCGGGGGATGGTGACTCTTGCTTGCAACGCCTCTGAGAATTAGGTATAATAAGGCAATGCTCAGAAAAAAAAAATATTGAGAAAAGCTCAGAAAAGATGCCAAAAAGGGCACAAACAAATTCCATCTAGAGATAGAGGGATTACAGTTGGGTAGTGGGTTACGGTGGTAGAAAAATCTTAGAAATTTGATTTATTCTGTGCCTAGAAAGCTTGAAGCGGGAATAGGTACCGAAGTGTGAGACCCATAATGAATAATCAAATACTTGAACTTAATTGCAATACGATTGGGGACCTGAATGATCGGCGGTTGGGTTTAAGTGGACAAATATACCTGTGATCGCGGTCAACATGTTATTAGATCTTAATATAAGCCGTTAACTTTAATTTTTTTGAGAACCGGATTTAAACCTGATTATGATTCCATAGCATAATACTTTTTCAGGGACGAAAAAGAGTTAAGTGTGGGGATGTTTGATGTGTTGTAAAACACATATGTTTTTAGAATCGGGTTTTGAGTCTTTATACGTCTATTGTCTTTAATTTTATTAGAATAAGTTAATGTTTCCGTTATTTGTCATTTGCAGGTGTTTGGATGCAGGAAGGAATGGAAAACGAGTCGGAACGAGGGCATTGGACAAGTGAAGGAGTTGCAAGTTATTAAACTTGAAAAATAAAGAAAAATTGCAGAGAAATAGGATCTTCGCGCTGCGCGCACGAGTTAACCACACTGTACGCGCTGCGCGAAGATAGGATTCGCGGCCCCCCGACTATTTTGTCCCTTAGCGCTGCGCGCACAGATTACGTATCTTGTACGCGGTGCGCGAAGAGAGAGAACGCGGCCAAACCCTAATTTTCACATTTAAATAAATGTATAACACATTCTAAAGGGGAGCCCCGACTTCCAGACGAAAAAGGAGACGATTTTGAAGATCCCAAGCAGAGAACAAGCAATTGGAAGCATCAAGGAGCAAGGATTGAGCAAGAGGATTGAAGATTCAAGGGTGTTATCCATCGGTTTCATTTTCTTCTTGTTTACTCTTGCTTTTGAATCATGTTTACTGAGTTGTTTATGAACTTTAGCTACTGTTTTGATATGGTTCTTGGCTAAACTTCTGTAGCTACCTAGGTTTTGATGAATATGCACGTTTGATTATGAATTTTATCGGTTTTTGGAACAATGATTGTGTTTAATTGCTAATGAGAAGATATTGATTTGAATGATCAGTTGTGGACGTGTGTTTAGATCAGTTTTGAGTGGTGATTTATCATTCCACGTGTGCCTTGGTGATTGTCTGTCATAGAATAGGTACATGCTAGGTCGTTTACTATATGTTTGCGATTTTTGGATGATTTGCTAGACGTAGTGAGTCATTGGAATGATTTGTCTTGAAATTGACTAACTAAATATGCAACTAATCTTAATACTGTGAAGTTGATAGGTTATCGGTTTGTCTAGTGTGGTGCGATTGCTAGGTTAGAGTCTCTGTGAGGAGTTCTGTCTAGTTTACCCTTCACATCTTGTTTACCGAGTCTGATCAGTCAACCGATATCTATCCCCTTGCCTTAGGACCGCTCGCGCTGTGAGGTAGAGTGTCTTTCTTAGGGTATTGAGTCACTTGCGCCGTGAGGTAGAGTGTCTTTCGGGTGCCTTGTAGCATAGTTGGAGAACCTGTGAGGGGAATCCATTAACCGTGTTTTATCTGCTTATTAGGTTTATCTAGTTGCTTCCCTTGAAAGTGTCGAGGTTTCTCTAGGTCCCTTTTAAGTTAGTATCTTCAGATCCCGGTTACACAAGTATTTCCAAAACCGTTAGAAGAAAAGCCAAAACATGTATAGGATTCTTGCCTAGGTAGTGTTTTCTTCTCCTGATTTAAATCTAGTCAATTCCTTGTTTTCTGTCCAGTCTTAGTTCTTTTAAAGTAATTTAAAACAAACCCTCCATTTACTTTCATTTAGTATTTTTAGTCGAGTCTTAGGTAAGTTTAGTTTACGTTTTCCATACAGAAATCTTTGGGTTCGATAACTCGGACTTTAAAGCTATTCTGCAATTGACCGGTACACTGCCGGTTGTGTTGCTTAGGATCGAGTCTTAGTCTTATTTTTATAAATTTAAAGCTTTTCAGTGTCTAGTTTAGAATCAATTTTTGTTAGTTTTATTTAGGTAGTCTAGCACACATCAAAGGATAGAAAAATTATTTCACAGCCATATCTTTTAATTCTAAAAATATTATTTCAGAAAAATTAAGAGTTTGTTGCTCAAGGATAGAAAACAATACCTGTTGCCACCTGGATGATATTTGATCCCATGAGGAAGTTTTAGGGGCAAGACAGACATTGACCATGTGAAAGATCAATCGTTCAGCATCATGGAAGCGCTTCTTAAGGATGGTAGAAGCACTAAGGTCACCCTGGTATCCATGGTGGGCAAAAGATAGATCAGTGGTGCCCTTTGGATACTCAGAGATGAAGGTGGCATCATCCAAATATAGGGTTTGGCGAATGTGTGCAGAAGTGATGACCACCTTTTGGTTGTTGACGAATGACTGGAGAGAGACCTCGGTGTCATTCTCTCCAGTGGTAAGTGTGACGTTCGTCCAGAACTGGTTTAGGGATTCGGCATAGATACTCGGGTTAAGAAGAAAGGCTGTTTTGTATGGAGAATGGACCATTAGATCAATGGCATTATCAAACTTGGTCTAGAAGGGTGATTTGGTAAAGTAGGCAACACAGTTGTGTCTTGGTTTGAGCTGCATGGTCGCCATTAATATGAGGAGAGAGGTTTCAGAGTTTTTGAACATTAGGTTTGTGAGAGAATGAAAAACTTTGAAGTTAGGGTTAGGTATTTATAGGGTATGGATACGAAACGGCTGAAGAAAACGACTGAAGGTTTTGGTGTTAGTCATCAGTTGTTTTAAACGACTGATGATATGGTTTTAACCTTCAGAGGTTGTAAACAACTGAAGACTTGGTATTAGTCATCAGTAGTTATAAACTACTGAAGACATGGGTTTGGCTTCAGTTGTTATAAAACATCTGAGGACTTGGTGTTAGTCATCAGTAGTTGTAAACTACTGAAGACATGGTTTTGTCCTTCAGATGTTGTAAACAACTGAGGACTTGGTGTTAGTCATCAGTAGTTGTAAACTACTGAAGACATGGTTTTGTCCTTCAGTTGTTTTAAAATGAAACATCAGTTGTTTGAATCAGCTGAAGAGTAAAGTTACTCATCAGCTGTTGTCATCAATTCAGTTGTTTCATTCTGACCTCAACACTTACTCATCAGACTGTCTGATTTTTCAGACGTTTTATTGGTCATCAGCTCTTGTGAATATTTATTCCTCAGCTTTTGTGAACAGATGTTCAAAAGGTCTGATGAAATAAACTATTCTTCAGAGCTTGTAAACAAATATTGTCTGCAATACTTATGTGTAAGATTACACATCAGTACTTGTGGACAAAATTTGTTCTTCAGTACTTATTTGGTAGAAAAACATCAGTAGTTATAACCACATCAGTAGTTGTAACTTTATCAGTTCTTTTCAACAAATAATTTACTTTAGTACTTTGAAGTATTTTAGGCTTCAGTAGTTATAACACATCAGTAGATATGAAAAATATTGAAGACAAAATACTCATCAGTACTTATTTTTGACTTTTGTATACATTGCTCATCAGTACTTGTGACTTGAGAGCATCATATTAGTCAATTATTCCAGCTGCAGCATACCAAGCCTTAGTACGAGATTTTGAAAAGTTGCACTGTCTAAAGGCTTAGTAAAGATATCTGCAAGCTCATCAGCACTAGGAACAAACTTTGGATCAATCAGACCTTTTTCATAACAATCTCTAATAAAATGATGTCTTATCTCAATATGTTTGGTCCTAGAATGTTGGACTGGATTCTTAACAATACAAAGAGCTGAAACACTATCCATGAGTAATGGTGTCTTAGTCTCTGTAATGCCATAATCCAACAATTGATTCTGAAGCCAGAGTACCTGGGATGTACAACTTGCAGCAGCAATGTACTCTGCTTCAGCAGTTGATGTAGCAATTGAAGTTTGTTTCTTACTCTGCCTAGAAACTAAACAATTGCCTAGAAATTGGCATCCACCAGAAGTTGATTTTTTGGTGACTTTGCACCCTGCATAGTCACTATCTGAGAAAGCAACTAATTTACAAGAGTGCCCAGTGGAATACCAAAGTCCTAGAGATTAAGTACCTTGCAAGTATCTAAAGATCCTTTTGACTACAATCAAATGGGATTCTTTAGGTGCAGCCTGAAATCTAGCACAGACACATGTTGCAAACATAATGTCTGGTCTAGAAGCTGTAAGGTACATCAAGGACCCAATCATACACCTGTAAAGGGTTTCATCAACCGCTTGACCTTTCTGATCAACATCCAGTTGTGTGGTGCTACTCATGGGAGTAGAACAGGGCTTACAGTTTTGTAAATCAAACTTATTCAAAAGATCTTTTGTATATTTGGACTGATGAATGAAGGTTCCATCAATCCTTTGTTTCATTTGCAAACCCAGAAAGAACTGTAATTCTCCCATGGCACTCTTTTCAAACTTCTTTTGCATTAAGTTTGTAAATTCATCACACAGCTGTTGATCAGAGGATGCAAAAATAATATCATCAACATAAATTTGAACAAGTAGCTTATGCTGCCCTACTTTCTTAATGAATAAAGTTTTATCTATGGAGCCTCTAGTGAAATTATTTTAAAGAAGAAAGTTAGACAATGTTTCACACCAGGCTCTAGGAGCTTGTTTCAACCCATATAGAGCCTTATCAAGCTTATACACCCAATCTGGATATTTATTATCCTCAAAACCTGGTGGTTGACACACATAAACCTCTTCTTTTATTTTACCATATAAAAATGCACTTTTGACATCCATTTGAAACACTTTAAAATTATGAAAAGCAGCATAAGCTAAGAACAATCTAATTGCCTCTAGTCTGGCTACAGGGGCAAAGGTTTCATCATAATCAATACCTTCTTCTTGTGCAAGCCCCTGTACAACCAGTCTAGCCTTGTTCTTAACAATTTGGCCCTTTTCATCTGTTTTATTCCTAAACACCCATTTAGTGCCTATTGCACACTTACCTTGGGGTAAAGGAACAAGCTCCCACACTTGCTGCTTTTTGTACTGAAGAAGACAAAGCTGCATTGCTTCAACCCATCCATTGTCTCTTAATGCAACATGATAGTTCTTTGGCCTTTGCTGACTGATGAAGAGAGCATAGAAGCAGAAATTGGACATTTGACTTCTGGTTGAGACTCCAGCATTGATATCACTAATGATTTGAGACATTGGGTGATCCTTCAGCTCTTGATAAACAATGAGGTCTGTGCAAGTGTTTATAGGAGATTCAGCAGCAACAGATGTTGATGGAGATTCTTGAAACCATATAGGATATGGCAACTCAAATGAAGTAGATGATTCAGAAATCTCATCAGCATTTGTTGTGGATGGAGCTGCTGAGGCTACAGGAGCATCAGGTTTAGATGACTCAGGCAGTTGGTCACTAAACCTGAAAAGGTGAGTACTGTCAGCATCATCATCAGTACCACCAGGTGGAGAACTATTGACAGGAACAACAGCTGGATACTGATAAGGAACATATTGCAGTATGTCCAAATCAAATAACTCCACAGGGTTTTATGGAATCTTGTCCTTTGGAGATTCATTAAACTTTACATGCAAAGTCTCTTTAATCATCTTTGTTTTGCAGTTGAAAACTCTGTATGCCTTGCAAGTAGATGAATAACCAACAAAATACCCTGCATCCACCTTTGATTCAAACTTCTGTAGTGGATTCTTTGTGTTGAGAATGTAACATGGACACCCAAATGCTCTAAAAAATGAAATCAAAGGGGCCAAATTATGTAGCACTTCATCAGGAGTCTTCATCAACCTCTGATTTACTAATACTCTATTCTGCACATAGCAAGCTGTGTTGATAGCTTCAACCCAAAATGTCAATGGCAAGCCTGAATCAGCCAACATTGACCTGGCAGCTTCAACCAGTGTCCTGTTCTTTCTCTCCACTACTCCATTTTGCTCAGGAGTTCTTGGATTGCTGAACTGCCGCTTGATTCCCTTTGACAAGTAGAACTCATCAAGTGTGTGATTTCTAAATTCTGTGCCATTGTCACTCCTCACACACTTGACTGGAAGGGAATATTGTTTCTCAACATATAACACAAAGTTCATAATAGCTTGCGCAGCTTCATCTTTGGAGTGCAAGAAGAAAGTCCATACAAATCTGGAGTAATCATCCACAATTACCAGACAGTATTTCTTCTTTGCCATGCTCATCACTCTAACAGGACCAAAAAGATCCATATGAAATAATTGCAAGCAGGCAGTGCACTTTGGTTCTTCTATTAGAGGGAATGATACTTTGTGTTGCTTCCCTTTTAAGCAGGCAGTGCAGTTGTCATCACATTTGAACTCCTTCATAGGCAACCCTCTTACTAAACCATGGTGAATCAGCTGGTTCATGTTTTTGAGATTCACATGACCAAGCCTTCTATGCCATAGCTCAGATTCCTAAGGAGAATCCTTAGAGAATAGGCAAGGATGGCCTTTCAGATCAATTTTCTTGGAAAGATCTAAGGTATATACTCTTTCTGTCCTGTTCGCCTTCAGGAGAGTATGTTCATCCAACACCTTGCCAATCAAACTCAGAACTTTAGATGACAGAATCCTGTAGTTCTGGCTGGTGAAACGTGCAACATGGCCTTTATCATACATTTGACTGACACTCAAGAGGTTGTACTTGACATTCTCCACATGGTTAACATCATCAAACCTTATTTCACCATTGGAAACAAAGTCTTTGCCAATGATGTAACCTTTTGCATCATTCCCAAAGAGACAAACCCCTTCTTTCCTTGAGAGTAGTCATTAAGAAGAGAGTTACTCCCTGTCATATGCATGGATCCTCCACTGTCTACATACCAGATGCTTCTTTGGCATGCTGAAGAACCCTGCATTCATCATAACAAATCAGTTAGTTTTTGAGACCCAAACCTTTTTGGTTTTGGGTCTGTTCTCATCAATAGATTTGGTACTAACTGGGTTGTTATGATTGACAGTCTGAGGTGGTGGAGATGGTGTAGAAAAGGAATCCTTTGGCTTGTTTTTCCTTTTCTGTGGTTTCAGCACAGGAGCATCTAATTGGTTGACTCTTCCTAATAGATGTTGAACCATCATGACAAGTTGTGTCTGATTGTTTGCTAGAGCTTTTAGCTTATCAGACACATCAGCTCTTGACTGTGATGGGTTCCTGTGTTGCACCATCTTCCTTTGAGCAACCTCAGCTGTTACCTGATGAACCCTTTCCTTCTTTTTGGATTTCTTTAAGGACTTTGGGGTTTCAGATTGTGATGTTGCTGGTACAAACTTGGTTTCAAACTCATCTTTTATTTTATTAATCTTCTTTTAATGTTCTTATTTGATTGAGTTTGGAACCCTTTCTATACCAGTAATCATCAGTAAGATGATTGAATAAGCCACATATTTCACATGGCTTCTTCCTCATCTTTAGTTGATCATCTACTGAGGAAGATGAAACTACTGAAGATTTGTTCTTCAGCCATTTTCTATTAGTACTTGCAGTTTTATTCCTTTCAGTACTTGCATTCCTGATATCTTCTTCAGTAGTTTTCAAACCCTTTCTACTTACAATTTTCTTCCCTTCAGTACTTGCAGTAGTTTGGGTTTGGTCTTCAGGTTTTGTAACTTGTGCTTTAGTACTTTCAGTACTTTGTGAGACAACACCTGAAGTGATGAACTCTTTGATCATGTGACTGTCAGCATTTGGACCATCAGCTGTTTCAGCATTAGCTGATTGGTTTTATGAGAAATTAATGCTGACTTCATCCTCTGACTTTGGTGCTTTATCAGAAGATGAATCACATGATGGGGTGGATTGGTTATTGCTTTCTCCTTCAGATTCTACTTCTAGCCTGGGAGTAAAATCTGTAGGAGGAGCAGTGTGATTATAACCAATTCCAAACTTCACATTTGAAGCTGATTGCTTACTGAGAAGCATTTCAAAACCCTTACAAGAGGTTACCCAGCGTTCACACTCTACTTGGGTAGTTGCAAGTGTTTCTTTGAGGTCCTTATACTTCTCTAGAAGTACCTCTTCCCTAGCCTTATCATCTGTGATTTGGCATTTTAGTTTATAAATCTCATCATTTTTATCATGCAAAACAGACTCAAACTCAGCTTTTGTTTTGGAAAGTGCTTGCTCTAGCTCAAGATTTTTATTAATTAAACCTGCATTTGCTTCTCTAATAGATGCAAATGTGGCTATGCATGAATCAGAACACAACTTGGCTTTGGCCTCTGAAGATACCCGTGATACCTGTGATGAAGCATTTGAAGACGAACCATCAGGAGACTCCAAGGCCATGAGAGCAAGGTTTCTAAAGGGATTGTCACCACCATGTTGACCAGCACCAGGAAACAGTTATTCATGACTAGACATATCATCTAGTAAACTGCTCCAGTCAACAACTCCCGGGGTGAAAAAGCTGTGTTGTTGAGGTTGAGATTGTTGATGAGATTGTGATGGTTGAGGCTCAGGAAGGGCATGTGGTTGTTGAGCAATGGGTTCTTGAACTTGGTTTGGCTGAGGCATGTAATAGCAGGGGTAAGGATATGGCATATGACTTTAAGGGACAAAATATGCAGGTGATGACTGAGCTTGTGATGGATGACCAGAACTGGTGGAATGTTGCCCTTTGTTTTGTGAGCTATTGCTTGGGAAGGTCACAAAGGGTGCAGATGAGTTAGATCCAGATGATCTACACTCTCTAGCAAAGTGTCCAAGCCTATGGCACTTGTGACACCTCAACTTGCTCTTGTCAAAACCAACTTTGGTTTTGCCAGAGAGACCAGGGAATTTCCTACCAGTTCTTTTGTAGAACTTCTGAGATCTGATATTGATCATTGCCATTTGACTTAAAATATCCATCTCTTCCAGATCATCATCTGGAATGCCCTCCAAATCTTCCATCAAAAAGCACCAGTTATCACTGCTACCACCTGAACTACCATCCATACCAACAAAAGCATGTTTTGCATTAGTGAAGAAATCAATATGCTCATCATAGGCACTTTCTGATGTAGCATACTCTAAATCCGGACCTATCAGTGCAGTATTGCATGATACAAAGTCATCAGTGAGCTTTCCAGATGAGGACAACTTCCTTTTCTGTTCTATCTCTCTTTCAAATGTAAGCAGTTTCCCATGAAGTTGGGTGAGAGATAGAGTGCTCAGATTTGCACTACAGCATAGGACAATAATGTATGTGTCCTATCTCTCAGGCAGGGAGCTGAGAAATCGGTTGTTCATCTGGCTATTTGAATACTATTGTTTAACCATTTTAGCTCAGAAGTCAAACAAGAGAATCGCTCAAACTGTTGAGTTAGAGTCTCACCCTTCCTATGAGAGAATGTCTCATATTGTTGGGCGAGGATTTCCCTAGTGTTTGCTAAGACCTCATCGGTTCCTCCAAATTGTTCTTTCAAAGCAACCCAGAGGTCATTAGCCGTTTCATGATGCATAAGCCCTGAATAGATTTCATTAGGCTGTGCCATGGCCAGAATTCCATGGGCTTTAGCATCAATTTCGAACATCTTAAGATCTTCATCCGAATATTGATCAGGTTTCTTCGGAACCCTCTCATTTGTTTTCGGAGTACTCACCATAGGCTTGTATGGTCCATGCACCACTGATTTCCAACAACCAGCGCTGTTGATTGACAGGTGATGGAGCATACGTCGTTGCCATATGTTATACTCACTCCTAACAAGCATCGGAGGCTTTGTTGAGGAGCCAGTATTGTGAGGATCATTTGTTGGTGTCGCCATTAAACAAATTCAAGCAAATTGAAAGTAATTTTAGTAAATCTAGCTCAAAACTACATAGAACCTCAAATTGAATAACCAGAAGCAGCAGAAACTCAATCTCTATAACCGATTCTTGCAAATTTGCTAATTCGATCAAACGTAGATGTCTAAAGAGCGGTTTCAATGATCAATTGTTATATCGATCAATGATTAACCAGCTCTGATACCATTTGAAAGGATCTCAGCATCTAGTTTGATCAATTAGATTGGATTTGCAGTGGAATTGTACACGAATTAGAACAAACTATAGCAAGAAACACTCGATATATCAATGAAACAGTATGGTTATAGAGAGAGAGAGAATTTCTGCCAAAAGGTATATATTCATTCAACACACGCTTCGGCCAAGTTACAATTAGGTCATATTTCCTTTTATAGGAAAGATGACGTCAGCTGATGTCACTTGACAGTGACATCTAACCGTTATTACAACAAACTACTGAAAGGAACTAAACTACTGAAGATGTCTAACAGCAGACATCTTCTTACAAAAGACAAGTGTAAACTTATTGCAACTACTGAAAAGAAACTACTGAAACTACAACGTCTGAAGATCATGCTCTTCAGAAGTTTTACAAAGTACTGAAACATAAAATAAAACTACTGAAAGGAAACAACTGAAAAGAAACTACTGAAAAGAAAAACCATCACAACACCTGAAGAATACTTCTTCAGCTGTTGTGACAACCTCTGAAGTTTTTAGTACTTAAACTTTAGACTTGAACTTTGAACTTCAGCTGTTGTCATCAGCTGATGTCTTCAGCTGATGTCTTCAGTTGTTGTCTTCAGTCTTTGTACTTTAGCTGATGTCTTCAGACTTTGTACATCAGCTGATGTCTTCAGTTGTTGTACATCAGCTGATGTCTTTAGTTGTTGTACTTCAGCTGATGTCTTCAGACTTTGTACATCAGCTGATATCTTTTGTCTTTGTACTTCAGCTAATGAAGTCTTCAGTTGTTGTCATCATCAGCTGATAAAGTCTTCATCAGTTGTTGTGATGTCTGTGGGACTTAAAGGTTTTTCTGATCTGGCTCATTGGTTCTTTTGGTCCAACACAAAGAACTATCATGTTGCATTAAGAGACAATGGATGGGTTGAAGCAATGCAGCTTGAGCTTCTTCAGTTCAAAAAGCAGCAAGTGTGGGAGCTTGTTCCTTTACCCCAAGGTAAGTATGAAATAGGCACTAAATGGGTGTTTAGGAATAAAACAGATGAAAAAGGCCAAATTGTTAAGAACAAGGCCAGACTGGTTGTACAGGGGTTTGCACAAGAAGAAGGTATTGATTATGATGAAACCTTTGCCCCTGTAGCCAGACTGGAGGCAATTAGATTGTTCTTAGCTTATGCTGCTTTTCATAATTTTAAAGTTTTTCAAATGGATGTCAAAAGTGCATTTTTATATAGTAAAATAAAAGAAGAGGTTTATGTGTGTTAACCACCAGGTTTTGAGGATAATAAACATCCTGATTGGGTGTATAAGCTTGATAAGGCTCTATATGGGTTGAAACAAGCTCCTAGAGCCTGGTATGAAACATTGTCTAACTTTCTTCTTCAAAATAATTTCACTAGAAGCTCCATAGATAAAACTTTATTCATTAAGAAAGTAGGACAGCATAAAGTACTTGTTCAAATTATGTTGATGATATTATTTTTGCATCCTCTGATCCACAATTGTGTGATGAATTTACAAAGTTAATGCAAAAGAAGTTTGAAATGAGTGCCATGGGAGAATTATAGTTTTTCTGGGTTTGCAAATCAAACAAAGGACTGATGGATCCTTCATTCATCAGTCCAAATATGCCAAAGATCTTTGGAATAAGTTTGATTTACAAAACTGTAAGCCCTGTTCTACTCCCATGAGCAGCACCACACAACTGGATGTTGATCAGAAAGGTAAAGCGGTTGATGAAACCTTTTACAGATGTATGATTGGGTCCTTGATGTACCTTACAGCTTCTAGACCAGATATTATGTTTGCAACATGTGTCTGTGCTAGATTTCAGGCTGCACCTAAAGAATCCCATTTGATTGCAGTCAAAAGGATCTTTAGATACTTGCAAGGTTCTCAATCTCTAGGACTTTTGGTATTCTACTGGGCATTCTTGCAAATTAGTTGCTTTCTCAGATAGTGACTATGCAGGGTGCAAAGTCACCAGAAAATCAACTTCTGGTGGATGCCAATTTCTAGGCAATTGTTTAGTGTCTTGGCAGAGTAAGAAACAAACTTCAATTGCTACATCAACTGCTGAAGCAGAGTACATTGCTGCTGCAAGTTGTACATCCCAGGTACTCTGGCTTCAGAATCAATTGTTGGATTATGGCATTAGAGAGACTAAGATACCATTACTCATGGATAGTGCTTCAGCTCTTTGTATTGTTAAGAATCCAGTCCAGTATTCTAGGACCAAACATATTGAGATCAGACATTATTTTATTAGAGATTGTTATGAAAAATGTCTGATTGATCCAAAGTTTGTTCCTAGTGCTAATGAGCTTGCAGATATCTTTACTAAGCCTTTAGACAGTGCAACTTTTCAAAATCTGGTACTAAGGCTTGGTATGCTGCAGCTGGAATAATTGACTAATACTGATGCTCTCAAGTCATAAGTATTTTGTCTTCAGTATTTTCATATCTACTGATGTGTTATAACTACTGAAGACTAAAATACTTCAAAGTACTGAAGTAAATTATTTGTTGAAAAGAACTGATGAAGTTACAACTACTGATGTGGTTATAACTACTGATGTCTATTTCTAACAAATAAGTACTGAAGAACAAATTTTGTCCACAAGTACTGATGTGTAATCTTACACATAAGTACTGAAGACAACATTTGTTCACAAGCTCTGAAGAATAATCTATTTCATCAGACATTCTGAACATCTGTTCACAAGAGCTGAAGAATAAATATTCACAAGAGCTGATGACCAATGAAACGTCTGAAAAATCAGTCTGATGAGTAAGTGTTGAGGTCAGAATGAAACAACTGAATTGACGACAACAGCTGATGAGTAACTTTACTCTTCAGTTGATTCAAACAACTGATGTTTCATTTCAAAACATCTGAAGGACAAAACCATGTCTTCAGTAGTTTCAACTACTGATGACTAACACCAAGTCCTCAGACGTTTATAACAACTGAAGCCAAAACCATGTCTTCAATAGTTTATAACTACTGATGACTAATACCAAGTCTTCAGTTGTTTACAACCTCTGAAGGTTAAAACCATGTCATCAGTCGTTTAAAACAACTGATGACTAACACCAAAACCTTCAGTTGTTTTCTTTCAGCCGTTTCATACCCATACCCTATAAATACCTAACCCTAACTTAAGAGTTTTCACTCTCTCATAAACCTAACATTCAAAAACTCTGAAACCTCTCTCCTCACATTAATGGCGACCATGCAGCTCAAACCAAGACATAACTGTGTTGCCTATATTACCAAATCACCCTTTTGGACCAAGTTTGATAATGCCATTGATATAATGGTCCATTCTCCATACAAAACAGCTTTTCTTCTTAATCCAACCATTTATGCCGAATCCCTAAACCAGTTCTGGACGAACGTCACCCTTACCACTGGGGAGAATGACACCGGGGTCTCTCTCCAGTCGTTCGTCAACAACCAAAAGGTAGTCATCACTTCTGCAATCATTCGCCAAACCCTAAATTGGAATGATGCCACCTTCATCACTGAGTATCCAAAGGGCACAACCGATCTATCTTTTGCCCACCATGGATACCAGGGTAACCTTAGTGCTTCTACCATCCTCAAGAAGCACTTCCATGATGCTGAACGATTGATCTTTCACATGGTCAATATCTGTCTTGCCCCTAAAACTTCTTCATGGGATCAAATGTCATCCAGGTGGCAACTGGTATTGTATTCCATCCTAGAGCAACAAAGTTTAAATTTTTCTGAAATAATATTTTTAGAACTTAAAGATATGGCTGTGAAACCTTTGGCTAACCGATGGATATTATATCCAAGGTTCATCATGGCCATCATTGAAAACCAGCTTCAAGCTGAAGGACTTGTTGGCCTTGGAGTCCCTGCTCTGGCAGTATTGCCTGAAGTATACTCCAGGCACAACTCAGACCAACATCTCAAACAGGCTGCCAAGCTGCTAAAATCCAAGCAGCGCGGGAACCCACAGCCTCCACCTCCAAATCCAAAGTCCCCACCAAGCCAAGAGCCAAAAAGCCCAAAAAGGCTACTCAGGGAGATGAGTCCCCTGAGGATGCCCCTGCACCACAAAGGCAGGAAGTAGCTACTGGAATTAATCCCCAGTAGGTACAAGGACTCTACCAGCCTCAACCGCTCAGGCATCCTCTCAACAGGATCCTAAAGCAACCACTTCTGGGGCAGCCACATCTCTGGAACCTATCTCACTTGAGAAGGTTACCATTAAAGAGCACCACTCTTCCCAGGTGCAAACAGATTCACCCCAATCTCCTACTGCAACCGCCCCAAAAAGCCCCGTATTATCATAGCAGAAGTGCTGACTCAACTCAACACTCCACCCTCTCCCCAGGCACCTATCACAAATGGGAAAACCCCAACCAATGAGAGGGAGGAACCAAGTATTGCTGAGAACCCCCAGCACAGGGATTACCATGTTCTATCTTCCAGTGTGGCAGAGGAGATAAGAACATCTGGTGAGGCTGCCACTCTTCCTGATTCAGCACATGAACAGGATGCAGCTGGTAACATCTCTAAGTCCTCACCAGAGGCAACTGCCGATGAAGGATCCTCTCCTGAGGCAGGAAGTCCCCAGTACCAATACAAAGGGGCATATGTGATTACTTAGCCACACTCAGCACATGTACATCCTGATCTAATCAGGAGGTCAGGTGATTCAGCTACAACTGATGATGACCTGAGCTTCTTCTATGATGTTTTAGCTCACAATACCATTCTTCAGGATGAGGTGAGTAGACTCAAAGAGCTACTTGCCAAAATGACTCAAGAATCAAGTCCATCTGCCACCATTAATCCACAGATGGCACCTTCTCCTGAAGGTCTCACAAACATAGAGCCACTCCTAAAATCTCAGCCACCAGCCCCTGCTTCTAGCACTATTTCTCAGGGACAGAACCCCCATGAGCAAATGGTTGCTATCTTTCAAAATTCCCTGCCTCTCATCACACCCATCATCACTGACATAGTGAATAAAACCCTTGATGAGAGGCTTGCCTCAAACATACAAACCCTGGTGGATGATGATGTGACTAAAAGGCTTTCTGATAGTCAAACCCCTGCACCCAATGCAACCAAAAAGGGAGAGACTCAGTCAGTGAAAGCAATCAAGAGGAAGAGAATGGAGGAGGAGAAAGAGAAAGAGAAAGAAGTAGAGAATGAGGTAGAAATGAGAGGGAGATGGTAGAGGAGACTGAGAAAGAGAAGGAGAGTGAGAAGGGAAAAAAATAGAAAAGGTGACTGAAAGTGAAAAAGACTTTCATGTCACATATAAAAAGAAGAAGGGTGGAGAAAAGGAGAAGGAAAAGGAGCTAGCAGTTCTTGTCAAGGAAGCTGATGCCCAACACAGCAGGTCAATGGATAAAATCATTGATCAACAGTTTAGGCAAGGCTTTGACACTGCTAAGCTAGATACTGAGATAAGAAAGTTGGAAGTATAGGAGATTGAAAGTCGATGGTCTGGTCATAGTGAACAAGAAAAGGAGAGATTAGAAGCTATGGCCAGATTCATTTCGAAGTATTTGGGGAGATCAGTCCTGGAAGTTAAATCATGGTCCAGGGACAGTATCTTGGAAATAACCACCAGATCTGTTCGTCTGAGGTATTCACCAAGGGGCTGATCATAGAAGCCCTAAGTGAAACTGGTGCTGGGAGCAGGACTGAACTAGCCAAGCACACCAAAGCCTCACTTACATCCAAATTGCTAGAACAGCCTACCTAATCTCCCACACCAAAACAATCCACATCATAACCCACAAAACCAACTCCCTTACCCACAAAACCAATAGCCGATGATGCACCCTAGAAGAGGAAGAGAAGGGTGTTGAGGCTTGAAGAAGAAGATGATGATGATGATGAAGATGAGGACATGCTGCCAATTTCAGCTATCATTCCATTTCCAAAAGCCAAAAGTCACCCTCCAACAATTACTCCTGAGATCCAAAGGCAAATTGTTAAAGTGACGCTAGAAGAAGAAGAGCTTCACAAACAGCATGATGAGGAATTGTTGAGAAGAGTTGACAAAGCTTATGCTGCCACTTCATCAATCATAAATATGAAGAAACATGCTTAGAGATTATACACTCTCAGACAAACATTTCAATATCAAAAAGAGAGAGTGAGGATTTGGCCTGATCCCAGGGTGTCTCATAGGATTCATAAGAAAGATATTCAACAGGGACACAAGGGCCAAGTAAAGAAGATCGTAGATGAAGTGATCACACTGGCCATTGTAATATCACCCTGGGAGATCCTAGATGACTTCAAGAAAGCCTATAAAGCTAATCAGCCCCCACAAAAGATGCTA
Organism: Flaveria linearis; assembly: GCA_024085815.1. Classification (NCBI taxonomy): domain Eukaryota; kingdom Viridiplantae; phylum Streptophyta; class Magnoliopsida; order Asterales; family Asteraceae; genus Flaveria; species Flaveria linearis. The sequence goes on along the minus strand of CM044013.1, from coordinate 27,732,379 downwards.
GAGAATAAAATGGTCAAAAAGGGGTTAGTGTATAAGAGGCTTGAGGAAGTTAGGAAGAATGAGCTCCAGTTGTTTCTAGAGGGTAATGACCCTGATGAATTTGCCTACAGAGCAATAAAAACTGTGGAGCTCAAGAATGGTAAACAGGTCAAATACCTCTCTGAGTACTATGGGCCTGAGTCACTTTTTGAGGGAGAAGCAGAAGAGCTCACCATGAAGGAACAAATAGTCTTCCTTGAGGCCTACACAAGAGAGTCTTACAGACTCATAGTTGGGAAGTAGGTTTAATGGATGGGATAACAGCTCTGTGTCCAGTTCCCTAAGACAGAGTTCCCATCCATCCTTTGATAATCATACTTTTTGAAACCTCTTCCCATGCCTGTGCTGATCTGGGTCACTTCTGAGCTGATCCAGAAGAAAAAGACCAATCTTTCTGCCAAATAAGTGGGACATCAAATAAGCTTAAAGGTTTTGGCTGCATTGATTCAGGGGGAGTTTGTTGGACCAAAAGAACCAATGAGCCAGATTAGAAAACCTTTAAGTCCCACAGACATCACAACAACTGCTGAAGACTTCATCAGCTGCTGATGACAACAACTGAAGACTTCATCACCTGATGTACAAAGACTGAAGACATCAGCTGAAGTACAACAACTGAAGACATCAGCTGATGTACAAAGACTGAAGACATCAGCTGAAGTACGAAGACTAAAGACAACTGAAGACATCAGCTGAAGACATCAGCTGATGACAACAACTGAAGTTCAAGTCTGAAGTTCAAGTACTGAAGACTTCAGAGGTTGTCACAACAGCTGAAGAAGTATTCTTCAGTTGTGATGGTTTCCTTTTTCAGTAGTTTCCTTTCAGTTGTTTCCTTTCACTAGTTTCTTATCAGTAGTTTTCTTTTATGTTTCAGTACTTTGTAAATTGTCTGAAGAGCATGTTCTTCAGACGTTGTAGTTTCAGTAGTTGTAATAGTTTACACTTGTCTTTTGTAAGAAGATGTCAGCTGTTAGACATCTTCAGTAGTTTAGTCTCTTTCAGTAGTTTGTTGTAACAACGGTTAGATGTCACTGTCAAGTGACATCAGCTGACGTCATCTTTCCTATAAAAGGAAAGATGACCTAATTGTAAACTCGCCGAAGCGTGTATTGAATGAATATATACCTTTTGGTAGAAATTCTCTCTCTCTATAACCATACTGTTTCATTGATACTTCTTGTGTGTTCTTGCTATAATTTGTTCTAATTCGTATGTTATTCTGCTGCAAATCCAATCTAATTGATCAAACTAGATGTTTAGATCCTTTCAGTTCCCCTTTCTTTCAAAATAATCCATGATGAAGAGTTCCTTTCATGTATCACATGACCCGTTTAGAGCTTGTATGTGTTTTATTATCGGGGCATGCATATATTGAAATAATTTGTTGACCGCAAAGCAAACATCTGGTCTAGTAAAAACAAGGTATTAGAGGGAACTAATGATTTTACGATAAGTGGTGGGATCAACCTAAGAGAACTATCATGTGGTGAAAGAACCTCAGATGAGCTAAGTGGGGTGACTACGTCCTTTGCGCCATCCATGCAAAAATTGGTGAGGAGATCATTGATAACAAACATGCCTTGATTTATTGAAATAACTTTCATGCCCAAGAAATGATAGAGAGCGTCTAAATCATTGGGAGAAAAGCGTTTGGATAAGATGTCCACAAAAGTGTTAGGAAAGCTTGTGTTGTTACGAGTCAAAACAATATCATCTACGTACACAAGAAAATACATGGTTATGTCATTAGTTTTATATATAAAAAGATAGGTATCCAATTGAGATTTTTAAACCCGTAGTTAAGAAGGAATGTTTTAAGTTCCATCTACCACGCTCATGGTGCTTGTTTGAATTCATAAAGAGATTTCTGAAGTTTATAAATATGATTAGGAAATTGGGGTTTGAAAATATTGGTGGTTGGATCATATAGACATCCTCATAAATAGTGCCTTATAAGAAGGCATTGTTGATGTCAAGTTGTTGTAGAGGCCAGTTACGAGCATAGCCAAGGGAGAGGATAACATGTATAGTGACCAATTTGGTGACCAGACTGAAGGTGTCAACGAAGTCTTTTTCCCAATTATTGATGGACGCCTTTTGCGACTAAGCACGCCTTATATTTGTCAATGGACCCATCTGGTTTCCCCTTCACACGAAATACCCATTTGCAACCAATAGGTTTATGGTTAGAGGATGGAACAAGCTCCTAAGTTTGATTATGAAGACTAGCATTGTACTCATCATCCATCGCTTTTATCCATAGAGGATCTTTAACAGCCTGAGAGACACATGTTGGTTTAACGGTGGGTAGGATAGGATGAATTGTGGTGTGGTTGACAAAGTTGTTACCAAAGTATTTGGGGTTTGGTTTGCGGGTGTATGGAGGTAAAAGGGAAGACTGGTTAGGTGGAGATGTGGTCGTGGTAGTAGGCGAGGTTAATGGTTAGGAATGGGGTGGTGTTAAGGGTGTGGTTAGGTAGGGTGGTCGAAAGGTGTTAGTGATGATAAGGATTTGAGGTCAATAGGTTCAGGGATTGGTGCAGATATGGGTGGAGAAATGAGGTTGGTAGGAGCGCGATCAGATGTTAGAGGTATGGAAAGGGGGTCTTGGGTGGGAAAAGTGGTGGTTTGGGTAGTGGAGTGAGAGGGGTGGATGGGTCCTGGAGATAAGTTAGTTGGTTGTTCCAAGAAGTCTTTTATGGGTGGAGGATAATTGGGAACAACATGCGGATTATGTGATGGGTATATGTACGACATGAATTGAACATGGAGAGAGTGATAAAGGCGTTTTGTTTGAATGTCAAAACATTTGTAGATGGATTTGGAGGTGGAATAGCCAAGAAAATACATTGATGACTTTGGGTGAAGCTTAGAATGAGAATATGGCTTGAGCCATGGATAGCAAAGGCAACCAAACAGACAAAGTTTGGTATAGTTAGGAAGTTGGTGATGCATATTTCATATGGGTTTTTTTTATTTAAAACCGATGTAGGTAGAAGGTTGACTAAGTAGACCGTCATTTGAAAGGCATGTGACCAAAAGGTTAGAGGAAGGCCGACATAGTGTAATAGTGCTAGACCGGTTTCCACTATATGTCGATGGCGTCATTCGGTTATGCCATTTTGTTAGGGAGTGTGAGGGGGCATGGTGAAGTGAGATATACCAAGAGATTGAAATAGAGGTGTACAAACTGGTTTTCATACCCAAACCGGTTTGGGTTAAAAACCGAACCGAATTTTTATCGTGGGGTCAAACCATTTTTTTTCAAACCGGTTCGAGTTACATACTAGTTTGGCTCATGGATACTCAAACCTAGTTTGGCTCATGGATACTCAAACCTATTAAACCGATTGGGACCGTTTTGAAAGCGTTTTTTAATAAACCGGTTTTAGAACCGGTTAACCGGTTTAAAACCGGTTAACCGGTTTTTAACTTTTTAAACCGGTTTATAAATCGGTTTTGAGGAAACCGGCATACAAACCAGCAGTTCGAGTCGGTTTGGGACCGGTTTGGGCCAAACAGGTTTTTCTTTGAAACCGGTTCCGGTTTTATTGGCCGAACCGGTACCGGTTTTATTGGCCGAACTGGTTCCCAAACCGGTTTTTTCCCATTTCTAGATTGAAATAGGGGAATAAGGGCTTGGTATTCGCCGCAATTATCTGAGAACATGGATATAAATGGGGTTTAAAAATAGTTTTCAACTGGTTTTTTAAAACCGGGGACATAGGATAGAGACATCCGCCTCGTAGGGCATGGGATATAGCCAAATATATTTAGTGTGGAGTCTATAAAAATAACATAATAGAGGTAGCCATCAATGGATTGTTAGGTTGGTCCCCAAACATCAGTGTAAATAAGTTGTAAAGGTTTGGTAGTCACAAATGATGATTCACTCAAAGGAAGTTTATTACTTTTATTTAGTGAAAAAAAGTTTATTACTTTATTTAATGTGTATGACTCACAATGAAACTTAGAGTTTGACAATTTATTCAAGGGGAAATTTAAAAACTTTGCCATAAATTTAAGTGCCCTGATGGAAGGATGACCAAGGCAGTGATGCCAAGCATCAATACTGGGGGTTGTTATTGAGTTAACTTGATAACAAGATGGAGCCGGCGCATAGTATACATCATGGTCGTTCACTCCGCGAAATATTCAAATTCGTACCATCACCGAGTAGAATCTCATCTGGTCCGCCATAATCTTTAAGAACGTGTAAGTGGTATGGATTCATGGTGACGTGATCAGATGCTCTTGTGTGAAACAAACAAGGGGATTGGACATCGTTAGTTGTAGTGGTTGTAGTATTAAGGACCGGTCTGTTGGTGTCAATGTTATTGTTACGTAGGAAACGAGCGAGCTTTCGACATTCTTTTGTATCATCACCATTAAGGGAGCAAAATTGGCAATAAGCATTATTGCGAGCCGTGGGGTTGGCATTGGGGTAGGATGGGTTTTTAGACTAGTTGGGGCGTGATTGGCGGAACCCGTTACGAGCCCTTTGATTTAACCATGGGCTGGTTTCGAGGCACGATTAGATTGATTGAATCCTCCTAGTGAGGAGCAAGTCTAGTTAGCCGTGACAACATCCAGTGGAAATGTCTCGGTTTCTTTTAAATGGGTTTCATAATCAACCAATTTGTCATAAAGTTCAGAGTGTGATTGGGTTGTCTCGGGCTTTGATGGCAGCAACAATGGGTTTGAAGGCATCACCAAGTTGATTCATATGTGAAACGTAAGATCTTCATCTCTCCATGCTTTTGATCCAAAACTCACCGTATATGTGGGTGTGACATGGTGTGATAATACCATCACCATCATATTTAAGTATATGGTGTTGTTTGATATGACAAGATTTGACTAGTAGATTTATGAAATAGTATGATAGGTCTGACATGAGTGCTACTTCCATCCTTATTGTTTGCGGAGTTAAAATTCTATGTATTTCATTTCATCTAATAAATCATTTTCATTGATGAAGTAGCTTACTCATTTATTTTAGTTTTGTTTTTTTTAATTTAAATACTGCCTTATTTCTTATATCGATTTTACGTTATTTATTGTCTATACTATGGAGACAACCGCTTCATAAATAATTGGCGTCATAATAACAATAACAATATATGTATTTAAAAAATAACTATGTTTTCTAGTATGGATTAATATAATATAATAAAGATGTTAGAGAAGATTTATAATTAGTTTTTATTTATTGCATGCTTTTTCCCCCCTAAATTTCAACTATTATTGAGATTATCGTATTGTGACGGGACGTAACACCATAAAAGAACTAACATCAAAATATTCTCGATAATTCACGCATCGAATGAGTCGTTGATAACATACATAACTTCGTATAATAAAGAGACATCTTGTATCTTGCACGTTATTGATATCAGTTGAAACATTATATTAATAAGATAAACATCACATTATGACGGTAGTGTAAAACCGTGAAAAAAAAAACTAACTTCGAAAGGTCTCTACTAACCCACACGTTGAAAGGAGCGTCAATGACATATGTTACACTATATAAGAAAAACAAACTTGAACGTCATTCGTAACTTTATATAAATATACAAAGCCTTCGCAAATCTGTGAGCTGCAGCGAGACCGTTGATAATATACGAAACCTTATGTAAAAAAGAATCATTAAATTTTTTATGCATCAAAACATTAATAAAAGTAAGTACGTTGTAATGAAAAACCAAAACATTGATAACAATAAGTATAAAATTTGGATTTCATAAAACATAATGTTCTAAAGTTTAGAAAGAAAAATGTAAACTATAAAAAAACATCGTATTTTTAATAAGCTTTGACAACTTGTACGTTTATGATTTGATAACTTGTACATTATGACATACAACTTTATTTTAAATGAGGATTACACTTAAACAAACAAACAAACAAACAAACCCAGTATATCCCACTCAAGAGCAGGGTTTGTGAGGGGTAGGTGGTGGCAAGTCTTTCCTCTATCTAGATAGGTAGAGAGACCGCTTCCAAAGAGACCCCTGGCTCGATAGCAAAAGCAGTAACGCTAACGAATCAATATATAATCAAACATTTCTATTCTATTTAATCCTAAATGTCGGTGACAACAGTGACCATCTCAACCAATACCCTCACACCTGAATAAAACCCTAATCTCCATCCTAATCTCCATCACCAACACTCCATCCTCGAAGAATCATACTGATATGGCACCGCCTTCTCTGCTCCATCGTCACCCTCGCCGACGCCACCGCCGCTCGCTGCCGCCACCGTCGCTCGCTGGCGGCCGGTCGCAGCCGCCACCGCCCCGCTGTTTTCGCCCCGAATTTTGAAGCATTCTTCTTCGATTGTCAGATCTGTGACTGTAAATTTGTGGGTTTTGTTTGCTGCCGCCACCGTCGCTCGCTGACCGCCGCTCTCTGCCGCCACCGCTCCGCTGTTTTCGCCCCGAATTTTGAAGCATTCTACTTCGATTGTCAGATCTGTGACTGTAAATTTGTGGGTTTTGTTTGAAATTTGCTGAATTTTGTTGATTGTGGCGATGAATCGGAGTTTTCGGGTAAAATGGCAGCAGAATCCCTCTTCCAAATCGAACTGGCGCTCCGATTGTGTGATGCCATGGTCGAGTGTGGTGCGGCCACGCTGGTGTGGTGCGTGGCAGCGGTGTGGTGGTGGACGTGTTGGTGTTGGTGTTGGTATGGCGGTGGCTGTGTGGCGGTGGCTGTGTGGCGGTGGCGGTGTGGCGGTGGCGGTGTTGCTTGCAGCCGCCGCTCGAATCTCTGCTTGCTTTCCTCTCTGATTTGTAGGTTGGTGGTGTTCCCTCTTTTGCTCTGTCTTTGTTGTTGGGTTGTTATGGCGTTGATGGCTCTGTGTCTCCTCTGTTTATGTTTTGTGGAATGTGGTAATTCTTCTTTGGATCTGCATGTGATTTTTGTCCGGTCTATTTGTTGAATTTGGTGTTGTGGTCTCACGCATTTGATGAGCTCTTACTCTGTTTGAGTTAGGGTTGCCTTTGTTCGATTGTGTATGTTGCTACTACTGTCTAATTATGCTTCAATTGTTGTTAATTTGTTCGATTTTGATTGGAATTGGTGGCTAGGGTTTGCAATTAGTGGTTATCCAGCTGCTGATCAAGCTGCGTGTTTGTTTTTTAGATGAATCTGACAGTTTTGTTTGGTGTATTGTGTTGACTTCTACATATCTGTGTCCTGAACCATATCCGGAGCATAATATGGAGCAAATGGAGTATTGATTCCAGTATTAGGGCAATCTGGATGTTTGATTATTTCATTATGTCCTGTGATTATGATCCTCTGGCATATGATACTGTTTTGGGTTTTTGATTTGTTCTTGAATGTGATACTGATTTGGGTGTTTGTGGTTGTTCTATTTTGTCTTGGCTTCCATTCGTTGGATCGTAAGTTGGGTTTATGTCAGGTTGTTCTTTGGCTGTGATGATCCGAGCATGAACAAGTTGTTGTCCTGGCGTGGCAACCGTGTGTGAATGGATTGCAGCTAGAGGCGGCGGCCGGGTCTGAGCCAAATTCATATCCATGGTTGTCATGTTTACCATTGGTATCAATTTGTACCTCTATATGTTTAAAATATAGTTGAATGAACGGTAAGCAATTCTATTGTTCTTAATGATTTGATGCTTGCAATGAAAGTTTCCTTTGAGTTTGTTTTGCCCTGTTCGTGAGCATTATAAACCGTAAGAAAATGATACTTTGGTAGATGGTTTATATGTTGGTTATGATTATGTCACTCTATGATGAAGGGCATGGCTTAAGAGGTTGATGAATTTGGATGGTGTTGACCCTAAATGGCAGGCTGTTTTGTTGCCTAAGATTTTGATCAGGAGCACTACGCGCATTACCACATACTTCTTAGGCTGTGATGATATAAATTTATGTTCGGTGTTTGGCGGGGCAACATGTTTTGCAGCCACATTGAATCATGATATCTGAGCCTAAAATTGGAATGAATAGTCGATCCACACAACCCTCCCGTCACTAGCCGAATCCTTCTCCTCTCCGGCGCCATACTCCCGCCCGGGCCCACCCTCAACCGCCTCCCCTGAGGGGTTGTCGAAGGCGGCGGAGTTCGTGATCTCCAAGGTTGACGATCTGATGAACTGGGCCCGCCGTGGGTCCATCTAGCGGATGACCTTCGGGCTCGCGTGCTGTGCTGTTGAGATGATGCATACGGGAGCTGCTAGCAGGTTTAGATTCTTACTGTGATGATGTGGCCTGTGATTTTTCTCAAATTTGTCTAAAACTACTTAAAAGGGTAGCGGGTCAAAGTCAAACAGGTTAAAAACGGATTGAAAGTCTTGCTTACAGACTACATTTAATACTTAATTAGTTATAAGTCTAAACTTATAAACGATTTAATAAGGAACAAAAACCTGCTTTGGTAAACCCAACCTGACCCATACTAAGAAAGATCGTTTTCAACCTGAACCTGTTTTGACCCTACTGAACCATGTATCTTGGCATCCTGCGACCTCTACTTATTTTTTATGCTACTCAACAAGTTGCTGACTTTGATTGTTGTTTGCTTTTTATGAACTTCGTACAGGTACAATATGGAATCTGCTCTTGACTTTCTTATGAAAGACACTCAACACAAATTGCTTCTCTGTTGGGTAAGCTGATTTATTATATCATTCTATTAGGTTGTATATTTCACTTTGGGTGCTTAACACAATGCTGAAATGTTAATTACCACAAGAATTACTAATGGATTGTGCTATTAATGACTTTACCTCTTTTATCATTTCCAGCCACATACAACAATCTTTCCTTACCCGTACCACTACTGGAATACAGAAGATAATTCCTTAGGTAAGTTGTTTTACTCGGGTGTTCCATTGTCTTTGTGTCATTTTCGTAATTATAAAGGTGGGAATCTTTACCCATTTAACGGTCAAACATGTAAATGAGAAGCCGAATCTGAGCCAAGAGCTGAAACTAGAGTTGTACTGGTGATTATCGGTTTTAAAATACTCGCGCAACGCGCGAGGCAGACTTCAACTAGTTAAATTTATAACGATATACATGCTAATCAACATTAAATTTACACATAGATATAATTAAGTATGCCTTAACGGTATACATGCTAATTTATATAACATTAAATTATAACGATCATTAAACAAAAGTTATAAACTAATGACAAAAATAACGAGTGATCCGAAAGACAACTCAATAAGTACAGGATATAAATTGTTTGCTAAATCATTAAACTATGGTGGATGATTGCTGGATTATTTCTAAATTGTTTATAAAAAAATGTCATTTGTTGTCGCATCTCCTCCTGCATGTTTATTCTCATCTCATCAACTTATCTTTGCATCTCATCTCGCATTTATTTTCGGAACTACACGTACACACAAACATAATTAAATTGAGCCTAAACACAAAATATACATGAACAACATATAAACAAAATTCAACATTAATATCTTTTTTAAAATAAAAATAAAAGTTTAACTTGACTTTATCTAAATATTCATCTAAAATTTCTTATTACAATACACAAATAAAAATCTAGGTAAAATAAGCTAACCATTAATTATATATCTAGACTATAGTTTCATCTTCAAATTATCATATAACCATAGTTCACTATACTATGAAATAAAAATTGTGTTTATAGGTGATAAACTGTGACAACCTTAAAATTTATAATTATTATTATTTATACTTTTAGCATGTATATTAAATATATAATACACATATGCAATTATATATATGGAAAATGAACAAGCAAGTTTGTGTACGAATAATTTTATGTATGATGTGTATATATATACCTTATATATATATATATATATATATATATATATATATATATATATAATCTTTGGACTCATAAAACGATATATATTATGGGAGTACGTATGCATGGTTGCATACATACATATATATGAGAATCTCACGTATGCATGCTTGCATGCATACACATAAATATATTAACTATGTGTGTATGTATGTTATATACCCGAAATCCACACATACGTGTATAAATACACAAGTTTTTACGTATGCAAGTTTATCTATATACGTGTATATGGAAAATCTTCAATTGCAAACATAAATGTTTAATATATATATAACTTACCTATATATATATACTTATGGATATATATATGTATATATGTGAACACATCAAATATAAACTAAATCCTAAATTTAAACACTAAAACTCTAAAACTACCTTACACCACTTGAACCATCATCACTTGAAAACTAACCCAAACCACCACTCGAAACCACCCGAGACACACCATTCGACTACCACCACCACACGCCACTAATCACCATGCTTTCACACCATCAACCTGCCACCACACCACCTTATCATACCACACACTAGAACCCCCCTAAAACTGCCACCTTGTAGGTGAATTGCCACCTCTTTCTCTCGATCTCTTCCTAAACAGCCACCACATTCTTGCTTTCACACCATGGGAACCGCCACCTAGCTACCTATAATCATTACACAAGCCACGGATGTGGCATTCCCACAAGGAACCGAGGACACCATGGATCCTCACCCACTTGCCACCTATATCTTCCTCTTGACTAAGTAACATTGCTTTCACATTATTGCTTCCATAAAACCGCCTCCAAGCTTCGATTATTTGAAGCTGCAACCAAGAATCATTCTAACACCACATATCCTTACCTATTGCCTCTTTCTCTCTCGGTTTCTTAACACCACCAACACCCAATCACCATCACCTTAAACACACACTCTCGGTCACCTTCTGCCTCTTCTCTTTCGATTGAAAGCAGTCCTAATCTCATCATCACCTTGTGTTTTCCTCACCCTTCGGTTACAATCATAACAACAAACAACATCAACAACAATAACCCAACAACCACAACACCAACAACCACACATCACCATCACCACTTTCACAGCTTTGTTCTCGGATTCCAGCAGCTGAAACATCATCAAGAGCATCATTCAAGGTGATAAAAGGGTTTGCTACACATATATTAACAAAACATATATACATACATATTGGTATGTATGTATATAAAGGGCCTAGTCACCCGAAACCAATATTTGGGAAAGTTTAATCCATAAATCTTGAATGATAAGTTCCAAAACTCAGGAACTTATGATTCAAGAAGATATATTGAAATTTTACAAATATATATCATAATTATTAAGAAAATCAAATAAATATTAATTAACTGCAATTATGGGAATAAACATTGGAAATTCTCACTTACCTATTAAAATGATAAACTGGAAGTTTTGATAAGATTTTGATGAAGAAAATAATTTATATAAATTATTTTATAAATAAAAAAAATAAGAGAAAATGCCAAAAATAGAAATAAATTCGTAAAAATTCTAATAAAATTACAGAATGATTATTTTGAGGTATAAAAACCTCTGGAATTATTTCAGAAGTTTATTCCCTATTATGATTAAAATATGAATTTTTATATGTTTTGCAGTAAATAAATCAGATTAAATAGTTAAAGTGAATAATAAATTCTGATAAAATCATAGATGTAATATTAAACATAAATATACAAAATATATAATTTTCATAAATTTTGAAACAGCATAAGTATTTTACTAAATATCTCAATTATTGTAGAAATTACAAAATCTGATCTGTTATGATTTGGACTTTCAAATAATTATATGATACTTGGTTTTGTATATGAAGTCTTCTGTAGAATTTTGGGAATTTTTCGTGAAAAAAAGCTATTTTTAACTATTTATAGGAATATTATGAAATTTACAGAAAATAATCTATCAAGAGTTGGATTCATAAAAATTATGTGATGTTACTGACCTTTTGGAAAAAATTCTATGAAATATTGAAGATTTATTGGACAGCAGAAGGTATTATGATGAATATTGAGAATATTGTGGGATTTATAGGAAATAATTTGTGAAGAAGTTAATGTCATGAAAATTTTTGAAAGCTACAAACTGTCCAAACTTATGTTCTACCAAATTTGGTGATTTTTGGACATCAATAGCTATTTTGTGTGATTTTTTTTAGAAACCCAAGGTGTTTCTAATAATCTTTTACAGTCAATGAAAACCAGAAAAATATTTAAAGTATGTCTAACACTGTGAACTATCTTGTTAGGTTCAAGTGAGAAGACACGGTGAGTTCATAGCCCCATTTTCAACCGTTTGATATTCCGTAACATTTTGGGGAAAAAGTATACTTTTTGAGTTGATGTGTTGTTTTGAAAATATTTTGTTTGCTTACTGTCATTTGCGACACAACCATTAGTTCGGATGAGGAACCGGGCAATAATATTGGTAACGTTACTTAGGAGAATATTTGTACCAACCGGATGAGGGTTGCTACTATTTTCCTGCATCTAACCGAATGGGGGTTAGGATGTAATATTATCTGATTTTGATTATTTCGTGACAGTATGATTATGTTGTGAGCAGGTTTGGTTGTAATTGATACATCAACAAAATATTTTGTCTGGACTAAACCTATGTTCTCACCAACATTTTTGTTGACTGGTTTAAGTGTACTTTTTCAGAAAATGAGTAACACCTTTGATTTCAGCTTGAGGTTCAGGTTGGTTGGGGCGAAGTCGTAGGAGGGGTCTGTGTAGATTTTAGACATACTGTAACCTAGTTGTAACTAGTTACGTCTAATTTTGGTATGTTATGTAAAAAGATGTGATCTCGAATATTAAGTAATAAAAAGCATGTCTGTATTATGTTTTGATTATATCTGTGTTTATTTAATATAAACCACTGCACTCTGATAAAAGCTAGTCACATTCCACCCGTATCGTTCACGCTTCCGCCGGGATGTGACATAAACAAACTAAAACCAAAAGAAATTTCATTAAATATAATGATGAACAAATCATATATCAACATCTATAACCTAAAGCATCCTAAGAAGCTAGTAATATATGAGAACCTAGCACACATTTATGGCTAAATATTATAATTAAAGGTTGTTTAAGTAAATTATTAGAGAAAACTTCCTAATTAAAACGTACTTAAATTCAATTGGGTTAGATAAATTTCATAGTGAAGACACTAAAATTAGCGCACGCCCATTGTAGTTCCATCATAAATGCACCACATTCAACTTTCTTCAAACACACCTACAAAGCAAACATAAATAGATATCCTCTTCATCAAATATATCTTAAATTTAAGAGGGCGTTTGGTTCGCGGAATTTGTTGGAATTAGAATTGGAATTGGAATTGGAATTTGAATTGTAATTCAAAGGAATTCCATTTGGAATTCAATATTTTTCAAATGATTTGGAATTCAAAGGAATTGGAATCTATAAAGGGAATTTAAATTTCAAATGCATCTCCAGTGCCAATACATTATAAAGAAATTGGAATTTATCACCCGTTGCAAACCGCCACCACCTCAATGACCACCGATCATCATCGCTACATACCACCGACCGCCGCCGCCGTCACCGTCGACAATCGACCGCGACCACCAACCGCGCCCGTTGCCGAAAACCGACCGCCGCCGCCGATCGACTGCCACCAACCGATAACGCCCGTCGTCGAGACACGGTTCAACAACGACGGTCAGTGACAATAGACGATTAGGGGTGGTGGTGGTCGGCGTCGGTGGCAGTCGGTGGGCGGCGGTAACGACAATTGGGGTCGGCGGTGGTCGGGGTCGGCGGGGTCGGGGTCGGCAGTCGGTGACGGAAAACGGCAGTCTGCGGTGGCGGTCGGTGACGGACAGCGGCGGTCGGCGGATGACGATCGTGGTCAGTGATCGGGGCGGGCAGCAGCGTCGGCGATCGGGGGCGTCACAATCGGTTGGCGGTGGGCGGGGTGGTAGGCGGCGGTCGGTGGTTGGGGGCGGCAGGGGTTAGGGTTGGCGGGGGGCGTCAGCGGTCGGAGTCGTCGGTAGTGTCGGTCGGCGGTGAGCGGGGTAGTAGATGGCAGTTAGTGGTGGAGGCAAGAGTCGGTGGAATTTGAAATCCTTTAATATTTGTAATGATTTTGTAATCCTTTATTTGAAGGAATTTGAAGGAATTAATTCCAATTCCAATTTCAATTTCTTTTTCAACCAAACACGTGAAGAATGGAATTCAAATTATAATTCCAACGAATTCCTACCAACCAAACATAATGACCAATGGAGTTCAGATTCCAATTCCATTGAATTCCATTGAATTCCTGCATACCAAACGCCCCCTAAATTTCTTTGGCATATTATTATGGTTGGGATTTACTTAATATAACAACCTTACGACTAGTTGAAAGTTAGCTTATTGTGAAGTTATAATACTTAACTAATAATTGTATAAGGTCGATCAATGTTAATGTTTGGTTGATTAATGTTGTTTGTTATGAATTTATTGTTATGAATTTATTAATACACCAACAAATCTTCTAATTATAAAATTCAGACTTAAATTTCTTATTCATGCTTTAGTTGTTGATTTTCATTTTCTTTCATCTTAAACACAAGCAAACTCATGACCACAATATTCAAATCAAAGAACATCAGCAAACAACCTCATAACCACACAACATTCAAACCAAAGAAGAACAACAAGCAAAACAAACTCATGATCAACAGTCAAACAAAATCAAAGAACAGTCCACACTTCTATAGACACACAAACAACAATCTAAAGCACATTGAAGATTATATCAAAATAACAACCAAATACAATAAAGTTATGAATTTATACAAATGAAGGCACCTTTAATTGAAGAATAGAAGAGCCGATTTGAACAGATCGAGCACCGACGGTGTGTACTCCGCAGTGTATGACGATGTACACTCGGTGGTGTTCGATAGTGGTGTGTCTTCGGCAGATCGAAGCACCAAGGCAGTGTGTACTTCTCAATTTACGACGGTGTGTACTCGGCGGTGTGTACTCAGTAGATTGAAGCACCAACGGAGGAAGGAGCAGCTGTGTGTACATGACAGTGTATGCTCGGCGGTGTACAACGGTCGTAATTTGAAAACCCTTGTGAATTGTGTCTATGGAAGAAACTTGAAGGGACATTGTGAATTAAAAGATAAAAGGCAAAAATAAAGCTTTACGACAAGTTGGTTTTTTTTGCAATTTGAGACAAATTTGCAACATCATGGACGTTTTTATCGTAAACTTATCTCAAATTTGCAAGAATTTTCCAACAACTATATTTTGTTTAATCTTTTTCAAGTTCTAAACATTATTTTTTTGACTTCATCTTTTTAATGTATTTATTATATATGAAATACCTCTACCTGTATAAATTTTACGTGTTAAATAAATACGTAAATTCTAATACACAATACATGCTATGCATACATATACTCAAATACACAAATACACACTGTGTATATGATACACATCCACATAGACACAATCATGCATATACACATGCATATATAGATCGACATATTATACGTGTATGCATGCATGCATATATACATAAATCTACATACACACCTACAATCACTTATACAAAAAACCAAACAACCCAATACATACATATACACATACATAAATACTAATGGACCCTTATTGACCACTATTAACTTTATGCTCGATTTACTATAGCTACATGAATTTAATTAACTCTAATAAATCAATGTTAACAATCAATAACCTATATTAAACTAACACCTGTGGCCAATTGACCCTAATTATTGATAATCGAGTAATATTGGCTTTAATTTTTTTTGTCTTCTCACCATTGACACTCATTAACCTTGTTTGATCTCATTGACAAACATAAACAATATATAATCATGATATACATACATGCACACATACAATCACATATACATGCATAATTAAAATATAAATATAAACAATAATTAAAAAAACATTAGATAATAATTATTTTTATTATATAATACCAATTAATATCATAAAAACAAACTCATTTAAAATATTACATTTTATTTCATTGTTATTAATACTATCAAAACAAAATGATATTTAAGTTTATTTATTATCAAAAAGTATTATTTAGAAACTATATTTCTTTATAATCAATAACATTATAAAAAATCTTATATTTATTTTATGATTACTAATATTATATAGAAAATAATAGTATAAATAAAAAACAATTTTAAAATATATAATATTTAAATTTTTGTGTTGCTTTAAATAATTGCTTGGATTTAAATTTGTGTCACAATTTTATCGCAACTTGCGACAAGTTTGTGATAACATTTAGGTTTTCGCTTAAATTTTGGGTCTGTCCGTCATATTTGTTGCAAACTTGTCATAAATTGTGACTAAAATTTAATTTTCTGCGTACTTGTTGTGACAGATTTGCAGCGAGCGTTTTTTGATCGTAAACTGGTTGTTAATTGTGGGCTTTTCCACTTTGTTGTAAATTTGTTGCAAAAATAGAGTTTTCTAGTAGTGGCCGTCTCTACTCCAAATCACTCTTAAAAAGCCCAATCTCTAAATTTTTAATCATGAACTCATCATCCTGCTCGTGTAAAGAAACAACACAACAATTTTGAAAGCATCATTACAAAAGAAAACCTCACGACCATCTTCTTAACAAACTCATCTGTTTTATACTCCTACATATTACCCGCATTATAGGGGTTTTTCAAAATCGAAATCCGATTTTCGGATATCCGTAAGATTTCGGATAGTATTTTTCAATATTCGAATCTGTATCCGAAATTTCAGATATCCAAAATTTCGAATTCAGATTTGGATATTCGAATTCTTAAAATATATGATTTTTTTTTAAATTATAAACAAACTTTCGGATATTTGAGATTTTAAAATGATGAATAGGTTTTATGGATATACGTGTGTTTTAGGTTGATTATGAGGTTGAGGATAACAAATTAAATGTGAATAAAATTCATATCTCTATCTTATGATTTAATTAAAAATCATTTATATCTTTAAATTTTATTCATCTCTTAAAAGACTTTTACATTTCTTTCATATCTTCTTTTATATATATAGTTAAAAGATAGGGTTATAGTAAAAATAATATTTAACCTAAAAAGTTTAAATTTTTTTTGAGCTTGACATGTGTCTCATGTAAAACACATTAGGACTTGGGTTTTGTTTTGTGAGATCGTTTTCTAATAATCATTATAGTTACGGTCTTGAATCTTGATTATCACAATGATTTTCCACATAGATCATGAATGATATATTCCAACGATTTCCAATTGGAATATATGTTTATTCAACATCTAAATCTTGATTACGTGATCTATTTCACACCTTGTTGTTAAATAGATTATATGAATGATCCACCAACTTTATCAGTAAGATCTAGAGAGGTTTTTTCAATAGTATGCAATTTACTATGTCAAATATTTGAGCAGCCTACACATTTTAGTATTATAGAGGTTGTATGGTATGTCACTTAATCATTTGCTGTACACATATATTTGAATTTATTGAAAGTAAAATATATATGATGCTAGAAAGGAGCAATACTTTAGAAAATCTTAAAATACATGAAACCATAAATATAAAGGGTGACTAAAAGACAGTAAACACAATATGTTAAGGGGTTACTACCTACTGTATCGGTAAAAGGGAAGTCTTCAATTCATGCGTAAAGAGACATCTTCCTTTCACACAAAGAAACACAGAGCAGTTCTAAGCTAGTGAAACAGATGGTAGTGAGTGCATGTTCGTAGATGCTGATACGAAAACAAGGTACTTAATTATGTCTTTTTTTATGTTGTTATGTTGTCTGTCTTTTCACCACTCAAGTGCCATCATGAGAGTCACATCCCCGCTGGTAGCGGAAACACGAGAATGCGACGGACAGGGTCGTCATAACACATTAAGACCTAAGAGAATTTCTAGAGGAATTCTTCGTTAATGGATCGTAACGTTGCCCAACACAAAGAACAAGTGCCAAGAACAATCAATAACATAACGTTATTCCATATATGCACAAATAATCCAAAAATTCCAAGCCACAACAACTAATACTAGATCAATTAAAATCAAATACAAATCCAACATAACATAATATCCAAAACTTATGTTCCAATGTCTAATGATCTTGAACGAGCGGTCTCGTCTAAAGTCCATTGTCCAAGTACCTAAGCATCATTACCTGAAAAGACACGTTCTAATAAGTCGACATACATTGGTGAGTTCACAGGTTTATAAGTACAAATAAGTTGGCATGTGAGTCATAAAATATGTGTGTGTATGAGAACATAGAAGTCATAGAAACCAACATAAGATCATCACTAGTCCAAGTACAAATAACCGGATTATATTCACCCAGTGGCACACACAGGCCACATTAGTTTTAGCTAGCATACCGACAACAAGGGTGGGGGTGTCAACCTATTACTACTAACAATATCTTTCCACGACAGTCCAGTACAAATCCAAAATAAACCCAAATACTTATGAAGGGAATCTAGACTTGATCCTATCACTCAAACCATACATGACAGTCCAATCCAACTCCAAAATAAAATCTAACACGGCATAGTCCAAAAAGAATGAGCATGCTTTTTCCCCGATTAAAACATATCAAAATGGGCTGTGAAACTCACATCAAAATTGTGCGGTCCAAAGTCCACAACAAGCAAGACAATTTTACTAGAGATACAATAAACACAAAAGAATTACTAAAGATCATGATGACCGGTATGGGTGTAATACTTGTAGCCTGATCCTTAATGCCCATCAAGGTTTTATTTTTATGAAAACATAATTTGTTGATAGAACAAATTCAACATTATATTTAAACTTCAAATCTCGCCATATTTAGGATTTTAGTTATCATTATATATTAAATCCTTAACGTCCTTCAAGGTACATCTATTAGATCATATTCATCGAGTTAAAAGTATCAATTGTTCATCTTAGTAAAATATTTAAAATTAATTTTTAAATACAACTCTTGCCTTTAATTATTTTTCTAAATCCCAATTTTAGTATCTTAGATCAAAAATATATTTCAGCTTATAGAGCTGATCATGCATCGATCTTGTGTAGGCTGTTTGGAGGTCAAAACAATAACGTAACGTCATGTAATAGATATTGTTTGAAAGGTAAGACTATAAACTAAATTTCAGAAAAAGAATCACTTCAAATGGATATATTATGAGGGAAATATGACCTTACAAACATAGACCAACATTCTGATTGAATTTAACAGCCTTGACCTTCAGTTTTTTTTTACTATGTTTGAAGCAACAAACGATATCGAAACGACACGAGATCACTTGGCTTAGTTAGAAGACTCACTAAAATTGTTTTTAGGCAAAATTTTTTACTCATTTAGGCTTAATATGACCAATTTATGATCTGTACAAAACGTATCATTTTTCTAATAGCAAGTTGTCTAATTTCTTAATCTTGTCCCTTTGCATCCCAAACCTCAATTTAAGATCATGATTGACCCGAAACCTTAAAAGACATTCATTCCATGAACTAATTGACAAAACCTTGAATTAAAAACTTAGATTATCACTAATTTTCAATCCCAAAACAGTTAGTTTAGATTTTAATCTGCTGGTTCATATAATTAGTTAGTCGGTGCATAGTTTTGATTCTCTAACGCGTCTATTGATTCAAGTATCAAGATTAATGTTTTTCAATAACAATTTATAAGTTCAAGATGTTCATTATGATCAAGTCACACAAGTTTACTAGCCAATTTTTGATAGATCCAAGAATATACAAAGATTGAGAATTAAGGTTTTATCGGTTAGAAGGTCCAACACCTAAAACACCTAGATCTTCATGATCAAATATCCAAAACAGAGAATCTAAGAATATTAGATGATGATTTTTATGTTTAGATGATGAATATCATCAATAACAAAATAGAACCACGAATGAATCATCAAATAACATTTTTTCCTACCGGAAGATTAGGAGATGAACAAGGCTTGCTTAGAATACAATATATTGATTACTTCAAAAATCAATGGAATGATACGAAGGTGATGATTTTCGATTGATATAGTGAAGAACAAGAGAAAATGAAGAGTGGTGGCTAGGGTTTGCAATTAGAGAGAAACTTGTTAAGAAAGTTTCAATAAATGAAAGAAAAACAAGGGAACCCCTACCCCCCATCCCTTTAGATAGAATTCAGCCAAGGGGGGCCTTAGATGGGCCTCCCGGGCCTTTTGCCCATCACATCCAATTTCGTCTCATTCGATCCGCTGTCGTTCAATTTTTGCGTTTTTAAATTTTACACATTAATACGATTCCAACGGACTATTATATGGCATATTATTATTTAATTTATATTTTTAAATTAAATTAAGTCTATTTAGTACACTTTAGGCAAAATCCACAGATATATGATTTTTGTTGTGTCCTTAACATAAATTTTAATATTTTACATTTTTACAATTTTTGATCAAACCCAAGGTACATTATCATCATACTACATCTAATCCGATGAACGTCCTACTTTCACCAACCCTAAGCTCCTAGCACATATTATTCCCATAACGCTTAGTTTTAGAACTTATCGTGTCTACACGCGTCTAATGTACTATTTCAGGTCAAGTCAACATTTGGTCAACTTTTATGTCAAAGTTCATATTCAAACATGTCAAAGTCACAGACTCAAAATCAAAAGTTCAAAATTAACGGTCAAAGTTAATGTTCAATACACCTATTTTGGTGACGGGTATCACAATGCGTCTATATAAAATAATTTTTTGGTGTATAGCATTTTGAAGTTAATGGAAGATTCAACATCTTCATTTGATTTTGAAGAATTCTTTGAGGAGAAGAAAAGAAGATGTACTCATGAAATATAAACTCACAATATGAATTGGATAAGACCATAACCATGGGAAAGATGGAGGCTTTTGTAAAGGTGGTAAACCAACCGGTCAGTATGACATATTTATAAAGTTAAATATGTTGAAACTCACACATTGTTTTTATTTGTAATTTTTTTTTACTTTCACCGTGGTAAAAACAGCCTTAAATAATTTAGATTACCGAGGTAGTTTTAAAGATGGTAATCCTAATTTCATATTGGATTGCAAAAGAATTTAAAATGATTGTAGCTAAGTTTGTTTGCAATGCACCAGTGCTTTAACATTGTAAGTATTAGGCAAGATTAAGAAGTGCTTTTAGTATGTAAATATCAATGACCAGGTCTTTTATATAAACTAGCAACGCGCGTGGGTATTATAACTAGTTGTGGTTAAATAACCAAATTAAATATGAAGTTTTGGTGTAAGTACAAAATGAATATTTGATTTATTTTCTTAAAACGAGAACTCCAAAACTCATAGAGAAAATATGAGTCAAACAACCTACTAAAGAGGAGAACTCTAATGAATTTCTTCCATCACATTACCAACATCATCTTTTCTTTTCTTTTCTAATCTTAAAACTCCCATATCACTTGGTGAAACCTCGGGCACAATGACATCTTTAAACGTACAAGTTGCTTCGGCTCTTATGTTCTAGGAGATAGACATGTTAGTAACAGAGATTTCGAATTACTTTTTTGAAATTCGATTTACATTGTAAGATAAAAAATTTTTGTGATTTTTTTAATTTTATTATATTTTATTACATTTTTTAGTAAAAATACACTTTATACAATAAACTCACCCTTATAACATTGTAGAGAGTGGTCCTTGCTTTTTCTTTGCTTGGGGGTCATCACTAGAATTATAATATTTCAGAGTGGGCCTCGATTTTTTTTTGCTTTAGGCCTCCAAAATAATCAAACTGCCCTTGAACCTAGTATCATTAGTGTTAGATTTGGTTCTTCTTTTAGTAATAAAATTAATTAATTAATAGTAATGATACTCTCGTTATTCATGTAGAAAAAATAAGTAATACAATACCGTATACAAACCCAAACTAAAAATAAAATTAATGATTCAAAGTTCAAACCTTTGTCTTTGTTGAGTACTTTTAATACATCTTCTTGTACAATTTTTCGTGTTGTCTTGAAAAAAAAAACTTAAACATCTTCTTGTACGATCCTTTGCTACAAGAATGAACAAACGAATTGCTCAATGGTTGTGGTTGAGGATTTGTGTTCAAGGTGGATTCCTGTCATCCTCTTTCAACTAAAAACTAAAAAATAAGAAAAATTCATTGTCTCTATTTATAACACAATGACGTCATTGTGTCTTTCATAAGTCTCTTTCATAATGACTCAATGACGTCAATGCGTATTTCATAGTGAGGACGGCTAGGGGAACAAAGCATTCAGAATTACTTTTTTGAAATAAAATTTAGATTGTAAGATATAATTTTTTTTGTGATTTTTCTTGACTAATATTGTATATTCTCACATTTATAGCAAAAGTACACTACAACCCTAGCGTGTGAAATCTAAAGGAACTTTTTTTGCTTCTGGTATGTATATTAGAATCTTACTTCTAATGTGATCAGTGATAGACCAATTTCAACTTCTTCTCGGTAAGACTCTTTCTTTTTCCTCTTCATTTGTCATATCTTTGCTTATGGTGTTTTACATGTTTACATTGTCCTTAGTAGTCTTATTCCTTATAATATAAGGTCTGACTTACTTTGTTACCTCGTTCTTATTACCTAACTGTAGTTATTAATTGTTGCTAATAATCTTTAGCTCAAGTGGTTGATGTGAGTTACCCAAGATAATAAAAAATAAGGAGGTCTTGGGTTTGGAGTCTCACTCTGAGCAAAAAATACTAAAAGTTGAGCTAGGTGGTTTTTCCAATTGTGTATTTCCTAGCGAGGGGGTTAGGGTGCAGTCACGGATAGGAAACGGGTAGATGAATCTAATAAAAATAACATTTATCGTTCAAAGCAAATTCGGTTTACTGTTGAGAAAAAGTTATTAATTGTTACCGACCCACAACAGCCTTTGCTATACTTCCATACCACAAAACTCCTATGGGTTAGCAACTTGAAGATAACTCCTCTTGAGGGTTAATTTAAATTTAGAGTATAATGTTAGTTTCGTCCCTGATGTTTTGTTGAATTCACCATTTTAATCCAAAAACTTTTTTCTGTCATTTCAGTCACTGTAGTTTACCAAATGTTGTTATTTGCATCCACTGAACTAAATTCGTTAAGATCTCCGTTAAATATGATGGTTATTTAGTCTTTTTCAACGTCGTAATTATCGAATTAAAATAAAATAATCAATTAATATTTAATTAAAACAAAAAAACATATGAAGCGACTAGTGAAATCAGACGCTTCAATTTAAAAGTTTTGATTAACTCAATTAATATTTAATTAATATTTAATGTTTTGTACGAAAGTGCACCGTTGTTCGATTGATATCTATCGTTGTCACATTTTGTTTAATTGAGGTCTATTGTTATCACGTAACATGACAATATCATATCTCAATCAAACAAAGCGTGACAAGAGCAGACCTCAATCCTACAGTAGATCTCAATTGAATAAATGTACATGTTAGAAAAAATATGACGATTAATTGAATCTAAAAATATACCCCAATCGAACAACATGAATTAGAGTTAATCAAATATTTTAAATCGAATCGCCTAGTCTTACTAGTCTCTTCATATGTTTTTTAGTTTTAATTGAATATTAATTGATTAATTTGTTTTAGTTGGATAATTAAAGTTTTAAAAATACTAAAATACCCTAATATTTAACGTAAATCTTAATGGAGTTAGTGGAGTGGATGAAAATGATAATATTTGATAAATTACAGTGACTGAAATGATAAAAAAAGTTTTTAAATTGAAATGATAAATTTAACAAAACGTCAGGGACGAAAATAACGTTTTACTCTTAAATTTATTAATATTTCTAAATGAGGAAATTTACCTTTGGAGAGGGAATGAATGATCCAGCAAGGAAAGCTTTCTTCCCATTCTTGATTTTCTAAATGAGGAAATTTACCTTTGTAGAATATTAAGCTAACCCTAAATTTTCTACGTAGAGAAAACCTTACGTAACTTAGAAATTCATGTATTACACATTTTAAAAAAAAATATTAAATTATATAGTTAGCAATTAGGTTTTAGCAGTTGAGATAATATATAACTAGAATTGCGTATAATTGAGAATTTACATAATAAATAAAGTAATAATATAGGAAATAATTAAAGATAAGTTTATGAGTATTATTTAAAAGTTTGGTATTATATACAAAATGAATCGTGGTGATGGGGATTTGAAAATCTGTTAATAAATATTTCACATAAAGTATATTTCTCATAAAAAAAGGACATGTGATTATATAGAGAGTTTTCTTATAGAATCAATCTTGGTGATGGTGAATCAAGGAAGAACAGAAAATAATATTTCATGATATAACGTACGGTTGATCACAAATAAGCAAAAAATACTATTTACCCTCCTAGAACAGAATACGTGTTTCTCTAGATTCTTATTTGTTATGCTGTAATAAGGATATACATTACGCATGTCAACATATGTTTATCTAGGTTTAGTTTAGTAAAAAATATCATGTTCAAAACTTTTCACACATACATACATTGATAAGATTGGAAAATCTTTGACATCACGTGCAAGTCATGAAAATTCTTTTTTTTTTAACTAAAAAAAGACTATATCCAAGCGTGCATGTCACGTAAAATAGTTTAACAACGTGATAGGGCCGGCTCAAACTTTTTAAAGGCCCCAAGCGGTAACTAAAATTGAGGGCTTTTCACATATTCACAGTTGAATGAAATAGGCAATAGCTATAAATGTGAAACCAAGTTGAGAGTGGAGCCTAAATCACAATTAAACAACCGCCTAAATGGTTAAATCATAGTTATAATTTGATTAACAAGCAAATGAGCATATCACCTAATAAACATCACCTGAATCGCTAAATCACAGTTCTAATTTGACGAACAAGCAAATGAGCAAATCACCCTAAATCCTAATAAACATTATTATATATCAACAGTTAATAAACACCAATCAATAACCCAATTAACACTTTAACATATTAGTAAGTTGTAACATTAAATTAGGAACAAACCAGGAATCAATTTAGTAACAGATTTGTAACAATTAATAAATCAGAAACAATTTGATTACATGTAAGTTGTAACATCTAATCCTAGAATATTTAATTCTAAAACTAGATTATTACAGTAAGTTTTAAACAATAAACATATTAAAACTAAACAAAAAGAAAATATTGCAACAAAAAAAACATATCACAATAGAAATCAAATAACAAAATCAAAATAAGGATCCAAAAATGCCAACATAAACAATCAATATAATGACTTTCTCTTTTAATAATAGGTTCGCAAAAGAAGCCGAGATTCGAGAACAGTCAAGTATAGAACTTTGTCAAGAATAGGTTCAAAGAGAAGCTGATACCGGAGATTCAGTGCAGCATAGAAGTAGAGCTGCTTGCGGTGCGGTGATGACGTGATATCGCCTTATATGTGCAGCCATCGGTAGGCCGATTATCGAAGCGACGCGGAGAGGCTTCAGATTCTAGACTCACCGACTCATCATCGCCTCATCGGACAATTGGAGGTAATGGATGTTTGGAGTTTGGACTCAGCATAAACTCAAGTATTCAAGAAATAGGTTTTTATGTGGAGGCCCAAATGCTAAAATAACTAATATAATCTTTATAATTTTTTTTTAAAATAGGCCTTTAATTTTGGAGGACCTCCAAGCCCAATGCATCCCTCCTTATAGTAGTGGGTCGACTCTTAATGTGATTAATTATATTTTCAATGTAGAACATAAAAGAAGACGGAGAAGAGAGGAAAGAACGAATGAGAGAGCAATAAGAGAGGCATGTTAAAGTAAAAGTGTCGCGACACATCAGGAAAAAAAAACTATTTATTATATAGAGTAAATTATATTTTTCATCCTTTAAGTTTATATCAATTTTCAGGTTTCGTCTTTAAGCTAAGAAAATTACAGTAAACGTCCTTTACGTTTAAAAAATCTTGGACGTTTTATCATTTCATCTAACGAACGTTAATTTTATCTGTTAAATCCAGTCGTATGCCATGCATACGAGGGTCAAATAGTCAAAATGTCTCTATTAGTAAAAAATAGAATATTAATTAAAATTTTAAACCACATCCCACCCTACCCTCATTTCTCTCTCTCTCTAATCTCTCTCTTTTTCAGTTTTCTCACTCTCTGCACTAAGACAACAGCCATCAGCAACCGCCACTCATCGCCACTCCTCCGCCATCATCAGCCACCACTCGTAACCCTATGTTGAATTCTCTCTCTCTCTCTACACACACACACACACACTGTAACACCCCAACCCGGAGAGGCTGACGTGTCACTATTACAGATATCAAATCAAAACCAAATCCATGGTATTAAAGAGACGGTCAGAAGAAATAACTTCAAACAAACCAAATAATCCGAAAGAACCTAATTAAGATGTTCAATACATCAATTAAATAAAAGATAATCTTGGTCTTCAATCCACTCTTCACTGGTTTCCCGGATTACCCTGCTTACCTACAATAAAATAAGAAAACACCACAAAAGAAAATACGGCTGAGCCAAAAGTTGCTCAGTGACGGAAAGAACAATAGTAGCGATTCGAAGCATAAAATACTGATATCTGATCCTAAACTGATCATATGGTATTGAAACGGAAATCTGATTCTAACATATAATACTGATACTGAACTGAACATGTAATACTGAAACTAAACTGACCTACATGACGCGTATATACAAACAAATTAAGTCGTGTAATATAAGAAATACCCAGAGTCGAAACTGAACTGATAAGTACATAGCCAGCTAGACTATGCACAAATGAGATAGTGTGTGGGATGTACACACATGATTCCATCCCCCGGAACTAAACTGATCTGAACTGAACTAGGATCGATCCATCCGCCTCCCAAATAATTATGACCAAAGTACTACTTGAGTACTAACGTGTTAACGGAGACGCCGTGAACTATTTATAAACACCGTCACGAAAAGTGTCACGTCATTGACGCCACAATGACATGTCGGATAAGCTCGGGTAACAGAGTGCTAAATCAAATGGTAGTACACCTACCAACATATAACGTATCAATAAAATATTTATGGGAACATGCAATAATGAGCCCAAATTTATAAAATATATATTGCATGCTACAGGTCTCAATAAGTAACACTAATGAGTCGAACGAGTCGGAGCATAACTAAATAAATAATGATTTACGACTAATAAAGGCTAAAGAAGTCATATTAACGGAAACAAGGTATCAAAATCCGTACTACAAAGTAACGGAAAAGAATAAGATTTATACTAAGATAAAAATAACCAAGAATCCGTACTACAAAGTAACGGAAACAAAAGTGAATACTATGATAACAAAAAAACAGAATCCGTACCTTAGTCAAAGAGCAAAAGCAAACAAAATCGAGTAATCCTTAAGTTTCACTAGCACCTACATTATACGTTTATAACCATCTCACGTTACTTTTTAGAACCTTAATTAAATGAACTTACATGTTGCTTAGCTAAATTTTCACGGTGCAATATTTGTAATTATTTGAAATAATCATGATTTAAACAATATTAAGTGAAAAGAAACGTTTAGACCAATAATAATATACTAATCTAAACTGTTATTTAAAGTGCATTTTATAAGAAACAACCTAAATAACGTTTGTAAATAATTTATGAAATTATAAAATCCTTATAATTTTCACAATTATCATGATTTATCCATAATTATAGATAATATAGTGTCCAATAATAAATTAATAATTTAAATTATTATTTAGAGTCCATTTTTATAAAAATGACTATTTGTAACATTTATAAATAATATTTTATAAAAATTATTAAGGTGTTTTTAATAAATTAATTTATTGAAAATTAATTGGGTACTTTTAAAATAAACAAAGTTTATAAAGTTGTTTTATAATTTTAGGAATTTTTACATATTTTTAAAAGGTCAAAAAGGCATTAAAAAATAAGTGTGGGTGCACGGGTTCGAACCCGTGACCCCAAGGATTGCAAGCGGACCGGGAACCAGTGAACCAGGCATACAACCGCGATAAGAACTGGTTTCCAAATCTTTTAAACACAATAACAGATCATCCCAAATCCACCAAGAACCCTAACTCGATTTGATTCAAATTTATGCCCAAATCGATTATGATAACGAATGGATTCATGGGGCTTTTATTTCCCATGATGAAACGATCACATAGGTGTGTTTAATTACCTGTTTCGAGACGACAGAGGGTTTGATCGGAGGTGATGTTTCAATGTGTTTCAGCTCAAATGGGACTCGATGGAAGGTTTTAAATGATTCAACATTCGTTAGTGCGTAATTAATTGCATTATTATTCAGCGTAGTGCTCGATTGTGGCCTGTAAAGTGGCCGAAAGTGTTTTGATTCCAAATCGCACTGAACAACTCTAATATTTAAATTAAAGTGGGGTATAGGGTTCGAATCACCCACTCGAATATGTCGGGAATGATTGTTTGGGTTAAAACGGTGTTATTTTCGGTATTGGGTCTCTCCGGAGGTCGCCGGATTGTTGGCCGGAGGGGCCGCTGGAAAATCGGGGAAAGTGGGCCGGGGGGTTGGGTTGTAAATTTTAATTTACACCTTTGGTCCCTGTAGTTTATAGTTATTATTATTTTATGCATAAACTTTCTTTTAAATATTTCAAAGTTTAATAAATTTTTATTATTATTATTATTATTATTATTATTATTATTATTATTATTATTATTATTATTATTATTATTATTATTATTATTATTTATGGGTATTATAATTCTACCCCCTTAAAACAATTTCGTCCACGAAATTGCTAGGTACAGATCGAACAAGATATGACATAACGTACACGGAGTAGTAAAAATCAACAAGTGAACGAAATCACTCATAATTATTCAATTGCTGAAACGGAATCGATTCGATAGACGGAATCGTATAAGGGATGACTAATGTGATGTTCGAGAAACAGATAATTGATAACTTCATAACTGATACTAGAACACATAAATGACAATAACTAAGAGGTAAATAGATACGGATATTGAGAACGGATTATGTCTTCTATCTTCCATGTAGCTTCGTGTTTAGAATTGTTTTTCCATAATACCTTAACAAAAGGAATAGTTTTCTTACGCATAAAGCGTTCTTGTCGGTCAAGTATGGCCTCAGGTCCTTCCTCGAATGATAAGTCTTCACGAATTGGATGAAGCGGATAATTCACAACGTGAAGCGGATGATAATTGTACCCCCTTAACAGAGATACATGAAAGACGTTATGCACATGTGACAATTGAGGTGGTAATGCTAAACGGTAGGAGACTTCACCAACCCTATCTAAAATCTCAAATGGCTCTATGAATCTAGGGCTGAGCTTTCCTTTGATGCCAAAACGACGTACGCCTCTGCAAGGTGAAACTCTTAAAAATACTTTATCACCGATCTTAAACTCCAAAAGTCGACGGTGTCGGTCTGCATAACTTTTCTATCTACTTTGAGCTTCCTTTAACTTTTCTCTAGCAATAGCAACTTTCTCATTCATGATTTGAACTAACTCGGGTCCTTCAATGACTCTTTCACCGACCTCTTCCCAACAAATAGGTGCTCTACATTTACGACCGTACAATAATTCGAAAGGTGTCATGGCAATGCTAGCTTGCCAACTATTGTTGTAAGCGAACTCGACCAAACACAAGTACTCATCCCAGTTCCCATTCCACTCTAAGGCACAAGCTCGAAGCATGTCCTCAAGTGTCTGAATAGTACGCTCCGACTGACCGTCAGTCTGAGGATGAAACGCCGTACTAAACCTCAACTTAGTTGTAAGGCCCCGCTCACCGGGCACCTTACTGTTGGTTCTTCATCGCTCATATAACGTACATAATGTGTATAATCATAAAATACGCAGCGGAAATGATAAATTATATACGTTCTCATTCATTCGTAAAAGTCATTACATCATTGACTCGATTACAAAATACAGCTTTCTCTACTTTGTTTCTCCTCATAGGATCATACAGCGACCTCTAGAGGAGATATTAAGTTCAAAAACATAAAAATTTTATTTTTATACTAAAGAATATTCCTTAGGTAATTCCGTACATCGGAACCCTGACGGAATATTCTTGACACTATCATGCAACATATTTCGTTGCATGTGCTACGCACACGCTTCCAATGCGTGGCGAACTTATCAAAATCTAAAGAAGATTCCTTAAATAATCCCTTTTAGGGGAATACTCAAGAAATCTCGTAATGGCATGCAACGTGATGAGTTGCGTGCGTTATGGGCCCACAACGCATGACGTTGCAGCATAATCAAAAAGTGAATGCCATCCCAAAAGAGCTGAGTAGTCGCCTCGTGCCATCCTCAGTAACACTACCTGCGAACTGGAAAACACATAAAAGTCAGCGTTGCTGAGTGAGTTCTAGTTTTATAATAAAACATACTTTCATTCTCATTAACTGCTCTTTCATATATGTGTTCACACATCATACGTACACGTAGATAATATTATTATTATCTCATCATTCATTACATACTTTCATTCGTGTGCTCTTCATCATTCTCATTTACTTTCATACATACATACTTCACGTACTTGCATACGTACTTTACTTTCATTTCTTACATTCATTACTTACGTTCGAACATTTATTACATTCACTCATACTTTCTTTACTTTCGTTCGAACGTTCATTACATTCGGTGACATGTACAATACCCCACTTTCATCATACATACTACTGGTGCTGGACCTGTGGTGGTTAGCCACGAACGTTGTGCACAAAGCTGATCCAGTCACCTGGGGTAGATACATGCACCACTTAACTTTCACTTCACTACTAACATACGTTAGCCGAGTCTCTTGCAGTGCGCGACTGCTCACCTCAGTGACAATCTTATGATTGCCTGCTAACCGAGTCTCTTGCAACACGAAGTTGCTCACCTCATTGTCAATCTCAATGATTGACCCGATGTACATCCTTCGGGGTAGCTAACCCGTACACCGTTGAGCTAACACCTGCCAGGGGTGTGCACCTCCTTCATTTGCTTGCAAGCCTTTCTTACTTTCTTTCATTAATGCATGCATTTATTCATCATGTTCCTTCTTTCATTATCTTTCACTTTACGTTCTTAATACATTCTTTTCTTTCGTTCATTCATTCACGTAAAGTTATTAAGATAAAACACATATATATAAGGAACATACATACTTACATATCATCAGTATTCACCATTTATCATGGCAACATCATACTAACATACATACATCATACTAGCATACATACATCATACATACACTTCTACATTCACTCACATCAGCCCTGTCCGGGCGACTGAACTACCACCAGTCGCATGTCCTCCATGCGACTGGGTCATGCGATTGGGCTACTCATGCGAATGGGTACTCATACGTGCGATTGAACTTCCTTCCGTACGACTAGACACTATGCGACTGGGCTATATGCGACTAACTCTTAACCGTACGACTCAACTACTCTGCGATTGAACTCATGCGACCGAAACTCTCAGTCGCATCAACTATAGTGCGATTGAGGCTCAGTCGGGCGTCTGAACCTCAGTCGGGCGATTGGACATCAACTTTCACTCATTCGGCCGAATGGCCCTTCAGTCGCATAACCCTAACTGGGCAGCGACTGGAGTTCTTCATGAACAGCAGTCGCGAAACACCCGTCCCCACAGTCACCATACACCCATTTTCAGCCCAATTCAACTCTCCCAAGCCTTAGGGATTCCTACTAGGACCTCATACAAGCATATACTAGTCCTAATTCATACCATAAACACATTACTCAAATTTACCCAAATGGGTCAAACTTTCACTATTTCCAAAACTAGGGTTTTAATGTGTTTCCAGCCCCAAAATCGTTAGAAAACATGTAAATAAGGGGTCCTAGAACTCACATTGTCAGGTAGAAGTTGATGAGCTTCGAATTAGCTTGCTTCTCGACAATCGGGCAGCACCTTCCCCTCTTTCTTTCTCTTCTCGGTCTCTTTCTGCTCTCTGTCGCCCTCTGCTCCCTCTCTCTCCCCGACTGAAAATGGGAGGAGAGTGGAGCTGTTCCCCTTTTATACCCACTTCTCAGTCGCATCTGGTCCAGGGGCGACTGGACCTTCAGTCGCATAAACACTATGCGATTGGACCCCAATCGCACATGTTCCATGCGGCTCATACTCCATTCGGGCGGTTGAACTTCAATCGTGCGGTTGAGCTTCAATCGGCCGAATAGCCATGCGGTTGACCTCCAGTCGCAAAATTCACAGGCGACTGAGGCTCAGTCGCATAGCCCACCGAAACGTCAGACTTCTGGGTGTTACAAGTCCACCCCCTTATTTTAGGTTTCGTCCCCGAAACCTGTTACTCTTCGAACAATCGTGGGTAATGCTGCCTCATTTCTTCTTCGGTTTCCCACGTTGACTCGGATCCCTTCCTGTGCCGCCACTGTACACGCACAAGGGGAACCACTTTATTTCTCAACCTCTTCTCTTTTCGATCTATGATCGCCACTGGTTGCTCTACATAATTGAGCTTTTCGTCTACTTCGATATCATCCAGTGGAACGACCATGTCTTCGTCCGCCAAACACTTCCTCAGACGGGACACGTGGAAAGTCGGGTGGATTCCACTTAGTTCGTCTGGCAGATCTAACCTATAGGCCACCTCTCCTACTCGAGCAATGATTCGGAATGGGCCTATATATCGCGGACTCAACTTACCCCGCTTCCGGAATCGGATGATCCCTTTCCAAGGTGAGACCTTCAACATCACACGATCTCCCACCTGGAACTCAATCGGTCTGCGTCGTTTGTCGGCATACGATTTTTGTCGGTCTTTGGCCGCCTTCATGTAAGTTTTAATTCTTCCGAGCTTCTCAGTCATAGCCTCTACCACTTCGACGCTTCCCAATTCTTTCTGACCAATATCACCCCAACAGACGGGTGTCCTGCATCTCCTACCGTATAGCATCTCATAGGGTGGCATGCCGATACTGGCATGATAACTGTTGTTGTATGAGAACTCAGCTAACGGTAGATGGTCATCCCAACTTCCCCCGAAGTCAATAACACATGCTCGGAGCATGTCCTCCAAGGTCTGAATGGTCCTTTCAGACTGACCATCAGTTTGAGGATGATAAGCCGTGCTAATATGCAATCTCGTCCCCATAGCATCGTGGAATTTCTTCCAAAATTTAGATGTAAACCGGGTGTCGCGATCAGACACAATCGACACCGGTACACCGTGACGAGTCACAATTTCTTTGATGAAAAGATCAGCCAACTTCTCGGACGAATATGTCTCCCGCATCGGTAAGAAGTGAGCACTCTTCGTCAATCGATCCACAATCACCCAGATCGTATCATACCCTTTCGGGGTACGTGGCAGCTTTGTGATAAAATCCATGGTGATGTGTTCCCACTTCCATTCCGGTATGTCCAACGGTTGGATCTTTCCATACGGCTTCTGGTGCTCCGCCTTCACTTGCAAACACGTGAGGCATTTACTCACATACTCCACCACATCGCGTTTCATACCCGGCCACCAATAATCTTTCTTCATATCTTGGTACATCTTGGTGGCGCCGGGATGAATGGAGTATCGAGACTTATGAGCTTCATCCAAAATCTTCATTCGTAGATCCCCAAGACGAGGAATCCACATACGCCCAAACCGAGTTCTAGCACCCGTTGTGTTCTCACCCAATTCCGCGACCAGACCTCTCATTCGTTCAGAGTTAAGATGTTCGTCTTTCAAAGCCTCATCTTGGAACTCTTTGACCTGTTTCATCACGTCGGAGGTCATGATTAGCTGGTACGCCTTCACTCGAATTGGCTCGGGCCTCTCCTTTCGGCTAAGGGCATCCGCCACCACGTTGGCTTTGCCCGGATGGTAATGGATCTCGCAATCATAGTCTTTTATAAGCTCCAACCATCGCCGTTGCCTCATATTCAGATCTCTTTGCTCGAAGAAGTACTTCAAGCTTTTGTGGTCCGTGAAGATGGTGCACTTCGTCCCATACAAGTAGTGCCGCCAGATCTTCAACGCGAAAACCACAGCTGCTAGCTCCAGGTCATGAGTAGGGTAATTAACCTCATGAACTTTCAGCTGTCGGGATGCATAGGCTATCACCTTTCCTCTCTGCATTAATACACACCCCAACCCCGAGTAGGAGGCATCAGAATAAACCACCAAATCTTCACTTCCCTCGGGTAATGCCAATACTGGAGCTCAGGTCAATCTCGTCTTCAGTTCTTCAAACGCCTTCTCCTGAGCTTGACCCCACACAAACTTCACATCCTTCCGGGTCAACTTGGTCAGTGGAGAGGCAGTCTTGGAAAAGTCTTGAATGAACCTTCGGTAGTAACCTGCCAAACCCAAGAAACTACGGATCTCGGTCGGCGTCCTCGGAGATTTCCATTGCATAACTGCTTCCACTTTCACCGGATCGACCATAATCCCGTCCGGATTTACTACATGACCCAAGAATTGAACCTCACGCAACCAGAATGCGCACTTGGAGAATTTAGCATACAACTTCTCCCTTCTCAACGTCTCCAGAACTTCGCGAATGTGACCGGCATGCTCAGTCTCACTCTTTGAATAAATCAAGATGTCATCAATGAATACAATCACTGATTTATCCAACATCGGCCGGCACACCCTATTCATCAGGTCCATAAAAGCAGCTGGCGCGTTGGTCAAACCAAAGGACATAACGAGGAACTCATAATGACCGTAGCGCGTACGAAAAGCTGTTTTAGGGATATCCTGCTCCTTCACCTTCAGTTGATGGTAGCCTGATCGAAGATCTATACGTGAAAACCAACTAGCACCCTGAAGTTGATCAAACAAGTCGTCGATCCTCGGCAAGGGGTATCTGTTCTTTACTGTCAGCTTATTCAGCTCGCGGTAGTCGATGCACATCCTCATACTACCGTCCTTCTTCTTTACAAACAGGACCGGAGCACCCCAAGGTGAGATACTCGGTCGAATAAACCCCTTATCCAACAGCTCTTGTAACTGCTCCATCAACTCTTTCATCTCTGTCGGGGCCAATCGGTATGGTGCTTTGGCTACAGGTTGGGCGCCTGGTACTAAATCAATCTGAAACTCGATCTCTCTGTCAGGTGGCAATCCCGATAAGTCTTCCGGGAACACGTCTGGGAACTCACACACAACCGGAACATCAGACAGTTGTGGTGCTGGCTTCTCTACATCTTTCACATAACATAAATAGGCGTTACATCCACGCCTCATACATTTCCCCGCCACTGCCATTGAGATCACTTTCGGAATCGTAGTAACCCGATCCCCATAAACTGTCACTGGACTACCGTCAGGCGCTGTCAAACTGATCATCTTCTTACGACACACAATGTTCGCCTCGAAATCTGCCAACCAATCCATCCCAAGCACCAAATCGAAACCACCTAACGTCATCACAAAGGGTTTAACTGGGAATTTGTGACCCTCCAGTTCTACATCGCAACCCTCAATTACCTCTGAAATCCTGGTGGTTTTACCTATCGCAGTCTCTACATCAAACGGCACATCCACACGCCTACTACTAACGGGCAATTTGGCACAAAAAGCAGCAGAAATAAAACTCCTACTGGCACCCGAATCAAATAATACAGAGGCTAAGGTTTGGTTCACCAGAAACATACCGGACACTACATCAGGGTCCGTCCTCGCCTCTTCCTGCGTCATCGTGAATGCTCTGGCGCTCGCTTTCGACCCTTCACCCCCTGTCTTCTTCACGCCGGAACCCTCAGATCTCGGCTTCTTGCAGTCTTTATTCATATGACCACTTTCCCCACAGTTATAGCACCTCATCGCTTTACACTCCTTGGCCATATGTCCGGACTTTCCACACTTGAAACATACATTCAGCCCTCATCTGC
The DNA here is from genome assembly GCA_024085815.1 of Flaveria linearis. Classification (NCBI taxonomy): domain Eukaryota; kingdom Viridiplantae; phylum Streptophyta; class Magnoliopsida; order Asterales; family Asteraceae; genus Flaveria; species Flaveria linearis. Next base: position 27,696,518 of record CM044013.1, on the reverse strand, counting down.
ACTCACCACCGTGCTCTCGCCCACACTTCCCACACTTTCTCGATCCTGCACTTGTCACGACCACACGGCGTTCATCAACCCGTGCCTTCTTACTACTTGTCGAAGTATCACCCCGACCAAACCTCTTTCCCTGCCACTTCCTCTCATCACTTCCCTTCTTACTGCCCTCAGATTTCACCATCGCAGCCCGTTCATCGTACAACCTCCCAGCTAAATCCACCGCCGACCTGAAAGTACTGGGTCGGGCGGAAATCAAATGCCAACGAATTTCGGCTGGCAACCCCTGAATATACCGGTTAATCTTGCGAGACACCGGCGTCACTTGCTCTGGCACCAACCGTGCCATGTCGTTGAACTTGGTCGTGTATTGTTGGTGGGTCATCGTTCCCGCCTCCAACTACAGGAACTCTCTCTCAACTCTGTCCATCTCTCGACGAGGACTAAACTCCTCGATCACCATTCTCTTCAACTCAGACCACTTCAATTTCCCAATGGCCCTGCTACCCTCGGCCTGGACAATATTGTCCCACCAGCACAATGCCGTCCCCGTAAACGAGTGGGTAGCAAACTTTACCTTCTTATCCTCTTGGCAGTCACTGATATCGAGGACCGCCTCCATCTCCCTCACCCATTGGTGAGCATCAGCAGCCGTACCCGAACCATCGAAAGTCGGAGGCTTGCATCTCATAAATTTCCCGTAATCACAACCCCGGGCTGTCCTCCTAACCTGTTCTTCCTCCTCTTCCTCTTCGTCATCAGACAATACTGTTTCTGCCTCTGTCTGTTGCTGTCTACCGGAGGACCGTCTCCTCCCTCGTCTATCCTCCTCTCGTACTGCCTTTATCGCTTCGGTCATTACAGTCGGTAAGATTGTCTGCATAACCTGGTGCACTTCCTCAATCACTGCCTCTTTTACCGAGGCTCTCAACTTGGCGCTTTCGTCCGTCTCTTCCTGGTGAGGAATCTCGTTCTCCTCACGAACTACTTTCTCTTTCCTAGATCTTCCTCGCGTGATACGCGGCTCATCACCACGTTCACCATCACGGGAAGCATCAGATGATCTATCACCGACCATCTTCTATCACACTGAAAGATTAAAACACCAACACGGTCATTCAAGGAAATAGCTCAGTTTATGTTAAGTACAGTAAGTCCCTAATTACAGTGGCCAGTTGTGATTAGCCACTTACTCTACTCTTCGTACCCCGAGCATCACCTATCCTGACTACATTAGTATCTCAGTCTAACAGTACACATAACTCACATCACATGCGCACATAATAACCAGTTAATCTTTTAAGAAAAATACCTGATGGCACGCGACTACTCAAATGGCATTCTCATTCTCCCTGTCCCATTCTCAGTTTAAGTCTAGGTTTATTATAAAAATTTACCCATTTTACTTAAACTTTTGCTCTGATACCAACTTGTAAGGCCCCGCTCACCGGGCACCTTACTGTTGGTTCTTCATCGCTCATATAACGTACATAATGTGTATAATCATAAATACGCAGCGGAAATGATAATTATATACGTTCTCATTCATTCGTAAAAGTCATTACATCATTGACTCGATTACAAAATACAGCTTTCTCTACTTTGTTTCTCCTCATAGGATCATACAGCGACCTCTAGAGGAGATATTAAGTTCAAAAACATAAAAATTTTATTTTTATACTAAAGAATATTCCTTAGGTAATTCCGTACATCGGAACCCTGACGGAATATTCTTGACACTATCATGCAACATATTTCGTTGCATGTGCTACGCACACGCTTCCAATGCGTGGCGAACTTATCAAAATCTAAAGAAGATTCCTTAAATAATCCCTTTTAGGGGAATACTCAAGAAATCTCGTAATGGCATGCAACGTGATGAGTTGCGTGCGTTATGGGCCCACAACGCATGACGTTGCAGCATAATCAAAAAGTGAATGCCATCCCAAAAGAGCTGAGTAGTCGCCTCGTGCCATCCTCAGCAACACTACCTGCGAACTGGAAAACACATAAAAGTCAGCGTTGCTGAGTGAGTTCTAGTTTTATAATAAAACATACTTTCATTCTCATTAACTGCTCTTTCATATATGTGTTCACACATCATACGTACACGTAGATAATATTATTATTATCTCATCATTCATTACATACTTTCATTCGTGTGCTCTTCATCATTCTCATTTACTTTCATACATACATACTTCACGTACTTGCGTACGTACTTTACTTTCATTTCTTACATTCATTACTTACGTTCGAACATTTATTACATTCACTCATACTTTCTTTACTTTCGTTCGAACGTTCATTACATTCGGTGACATGTACAATACCCCACTTTCATCATACATACTACTGGTGCTGGACCTGTGGTGGTTAGCCACGAACGTTGTGCACAAAGCTGATCCAGTCACCTGGGGTAGATACATGCACCACTTAACTTTCACTTCACTACTAACATACGTTAGCCGAGTCTCTTGCAGTGCGCGACTGCTCACCTCAGTGACAATCTTATGATTGCCTGCTAACCGAGTCTCTTGCAACACGAAGTTGCTCACCTCATTGTCAATCTCAATGATTGACCCGATGTACATCCTTCGGGGTAGCTAACCCGTACACCGTTGAGCTAACACCTGCCAGGGGTGTGCACCTCCTTCATTTGCTTGCAAGCCTTTCTTACTTTCTTTCATTAATGCATGCATTTATTCATCATGTTCCTTCTTTCATTATCTTTCACTTTACGTTCTTAATACATTCTTTTCTTTCGTTCATTCATTCACGTAAAGTTATTAAAGATAAAACACATATATATAAGGAACATACATACTTACATATCATCAGTATTCACCATTTATCATGGCAACATCATACTAACATACATACATCATACTAGCATACATACATCATACATACACTTCTACATTCACTCACATCAGCCCTGTCCGGGCGACTGAACTACCACCAGTCGCATGTCCTCCATGCGACTGGGTCATGCGATTGGGCTACTCATGCGAATGGGTACTCATACGTGCGATTGAACTTCCTTCCGTACGACTAGACACTATGCGACTGGGCTATATGCGACTAACTCTTAACCGTACGACTCAACTACTCTGCGATTGAACTCATGCGACCGAAACTCTCAGTCGCATCAACTATAGTGCGATTGAGGCTCAGTCGGGCGTCTGAACCTCAGTCGGGCGATTGGACATCAACTTTCACTCATTCGGCCGAATGGCCCTTCAGTCGCATAACCCTAACTGGGCAGCGACTGGAGTTCTTCATGAACAGCAGTCGCGAAACACCCGTCCCCACAGTCACCATACACCCATTTTCAGCCCAATTCAACTCTCCAAGCCTTAGGGATTCCTACTAGGACCTCATACAAGCATATACTAGTCCTAATTCATACCATAAACACATTACTCAAAATTTACCCAAATGGGTCAAACTTTCACTATTTCCAAAACTAGGGTTTTAATGTGTTTCCAGCCCCAAAATCGTTAGAAAACATGTAAAATAAGGGGTCCTAGAACTCACATTGTCAGGTAGAAGTTGATGAGCTTCGAATTAGCTTGCTTCTCGACAATCGGGCAGCACCTTCCCCTCTTTCTTTCTCTTCTCGGTCTCTTTCTGCTCTCTGTCGCCCTCTGCTCCCTCTCTCTCCCCGACTGAAAATGGGAGGAGAGTGGAGCTGTTCCCCTTTTATACCCACTTCTCAGTCGCATCTGGTCCAGGGCGACTGGACCTTCAGTCGCATAAACACTATGCGATTGGACCCCAATCGCACATGTTCCATGCGGCTCATACTCCATTCGGGCGGTTGAACTTCAATCGTGCGGTTGAGCTTCAATCGGCCGAATAGCCATGCGGTTGACCTCCAGTCGCAAAATTCACAGGCGACTGAGGCTCAGTCGCATAGCCCACCGAAACGTCAGACTTCTGGGTGTTACATTAGTACCCCATGCAGCTTGCAAACCCTTCCAAAAGCGAGAAGTGAACCTCGGGTCTCGATCAGACATGATAGAGACCGGAGTGCCATGAAGTCTGATAATCTCTTGTGTAAATACTTTAGATAGTTTGCTAACCGAAAATCCTTGTTGAATTGGAAGAAAATGAGCCGACTTTGACAATCTGTCGACTACAACCCATATTGCATCATTCTTCTTGAATGTTCTTGGCAACCCTGTCACAAAATCCATGGAAATATCATCCCATTTCCATACAGGAATAGGTAGTGGCTGAAGCAAACCACTAGCTCTCTGATGCTCAATCTTGACCTGTTGACAAGTAAGACAACGACTAACATACTTAGCCACATCCTCTTTCATTCCATTCCACCAAAAGTTCTGATGAAGATCCTGATACATCTTAGTAGATCCAGGATGAATAGAGAATGATGAACTATGTGCTTCGGCTAATAAAGATTCTCGAAGAGTCAAATCATTTGGCACACACAACCGCTTACCACACCAAATAACTCCATGCTCATCTACTCTGAATTCTGATTGTTTACCATTCTCCACATTCTGTAAGATTGCCCGGAGTTCACCATCGTCTTTCTGTGCGTTCTTAATCCGGGATATTAAGTCTGACTCATCTGAAGTCTAGCGAGATATCCGTCGCTCTTGCCAATATGTAGGCCAATACCCAATCTATCGAGATCGGTAACGTTCTGAGGCTGTAGCTGTAGGGAGGCTACTGTTCCTGAGCTCTTCCTGCTAAGAGCATCAGCTACCACATTGGCCTTTCCCGGATGATACTAAATATTGGCATCATAATCTTTTAACAACTCTAACCATCTTCTCTGCCTCATGTTTAGTTCCTTTTGTGTGAAGATATATTTCAAGCTCTTGTGATCAGTAAAAATATCACAAGTCTCTCCGTAAAAATAGTGACGCCATATTTTCAACGCGAAAATAACAGCAGCGAGTTCAAGATCATACGTAGGATAATTAACCTCGTAAGGTTTCAACTGCCGTGAAGCATAAGCAATGACCTTACCATGTTGCATTAGCACACATCCAAGTCCCTTTTTAGAGGCATCGCTGTAAATCGGATATCCACCCGTGCCCGATGGAAGTGTGAGAACCGGAGCAGACACCAATCTTTTCTTGAGCTCTTCAAAAATTTTCTCTCGTTCATCATTCCAAAAGTACTTAACCCCATTCCTTAACAGTTGCGTAAGGGGTAAAGCTATAACAGAAAAACCTTCGACAAATCTGCGGTAGTAACCAGCAAGGCCAAGGAAACTACGGACTTCTGTGGCTGAGGTAGGTCTAGGCCACTTAGTGATCGCCTCTATTTTATCAGGGTCCATCATAATACCATCCGCAGAAACGAAATGACCCAAAAAGTCTACCTGACTCAGCCAAAATTCACACTTTGAAAATTTAGCATAAAGCTTCTTTTCACGTAGTGTTTCAAGCATGATACAAAGATGATTCTTATGCTCCTCCTTACTTTTAGAATAAATTAAGATGTCGTCGATATATACAATGATGAACCTATCGAGGAACTTGCGAAAGACTCGGTTCATTAGGTCCATGAGTACGGCCGGGGCATTATTTAACCCGAACGGCATAACCAGGAACTCATAGTGACCATACCGAGTACGGAAAGCAGATTTAGGGACGTCAGAATCTTTGATCTTTAGCTGATGGTAACCAGACCTCAGATCGATTTTAGAGAAACACTTTGCACCCTGAAGCTGATCAAATAAATCATCAATACGAGGCAGAGGGTAACGATTACGGATAGTGATCTTGTTGAGTTCCCTGTAGTCAATGCAGAGTCTTATAGAACCATCTGTCTTCTTCATGAACAAGACCGGTGCACCCCAAAGCGAGACACTTGGTCTAATAAATCCCAAATCTAGTAATTCCTGTAACTGCTCCTTTAACTCCTTAAGCTCCATAGGTGCCATACGATACGGTGCCTTAGAAATTGGCTCAGCACCTGGAATAAGATCAATAGTGAATTCTACCTCGCGATCTGGTGGAAGTCCGGGTAACTCCTCAGGAAACACGTCAGGAAAATCACATACAGTCGGATAATCAGATATGTTTGACTCATCAGAAGATGTAGCTTTCGCTGAAGCTAGGAATCCCACGCAACCGTGCGATAAGAACTTCTGAGCCTTAAACGCAGAGATGATTTTCAACGATTTTCGAGGCTGAGTCCCTTGATAAAGGAGTTCAGGATATTGAGGATTTCCAAATAAAACACGACGAGTCTGGCATTCAATAGTAACGTGATGTCGAGTAACCAGTCCATACCAAGTATGACATCAAAGTCACTCATTTGCATAGGAAACAAATCAGCTTTACGAATAATAGACTCGATTCTAATCGGACAATCTCTATAGACATGCGAGATAATAGTCGAATCTCCTAATGGAGTAGTAATAGCCAAAGCGTGCTCTAAAGCAGTCGGTGCAGTTATTAAGTACTTAGCAAACAAAAGAGATACGACAGAATGCGTAGCGCCCGTATCAAATAGGACATAAATATCCCGCTTCCCTATGCAAAGGGTACCGGAGATCATACCTAGGGCATTTACTATCAGTATCAGATAAGACATATATATGTATATAATACGTCCCTAACTAAGGGGTCAGAAATATACTGGGTGCGTTAGCTGCTTCATTTGCAGTGAGTGCAAAAACTCATCCTCCAGTTGCAGGTTTAGCTTGATTCCCTCCAGCATCATTACGAGGGTCACGCTGAGGGCAATCCTTAATCATGTGTCCTGCACGCCCGCATCTGAAACATAATCCTCCGGCCAGACGACAAGCTCCCTTATAAAGTTTCCCGCATGTGTTACACTGAGGGGTAGCATTCCGATCCTGATTAGGGTACTGCTAATTTGGTGGTTGAGCACGAGTAGGATCCTGCTGAGTATGAATATGAGTTGATTTCTGGTTCTGGTTTCGATTCTTCCATGATCGGGAATTATTGTTATTGTTACGATCAAAATGGTTTCGACGGTCTCGTGGTGGTGATGACTGATTCTTATTCGTATGAGAAGAAGACTGATCCTGGTCATTCTCTCTAGGCCGCTTGCGGTTATTATCATATGACTTCTTTCCATTCTTCTTATCATTATATAAGTTTTTAACAGCATCAACCACTTCATTAATATCTTTAAACAGATGGTTCAATATAAACTTTTGATCTCTTTCACATATGGCCCACTGAAAATTTTCTGTCTGCTTATGCGGTGAGCCTGCAGATGCACCAAGAAAACTCACTAATCACGTAAATCGTGTCTTGAAGTCTGTTATGTGCTCGTCATCCCGTTGTCTAATATTAGCATACTGTCTACGATACTCAGTGCGGTCAGCAGCAGTGAAGTACTCCCCATAAAACAATCCTCGGAATTCATCCCAAGGAAGTGTAGCTGCATATTCGTTTCCTCCTCTAGCTTGTTTCACAGTCGTCCACCATCTATGAGCATCATCCTCTAACTTGTATGTAGCCAACCATACTTTGTATACATCCTCAACACCAAGTACCTCAAACAATTTCTCAATATGACTGATCCAATTTTGCACCTCGACCGGATCATTGGAAGTGTTGAAAGACTTAGGCCTTTGCTTCTGGAAACGTTCCAACCAGACATGAATACCATCACGGGGTGGTGGTGTATTACCACCGGAAGGTGCTCATGTATTGTTTCCACCAGGAGGCGCCCCTATGGCATTACCACCGGATGATGCCCCTGTGGCATTTCCACCATGTGGTGCGCTAGTGGCGTTACCGACAGGTGGTGCTCCGGTAACATTTCCAACTGGTGGCCTTCCAGTGGCACTGCCAGTAGGTGGTGTCCCTTGGTTTGCAACCATATTAGCCTGCTGCATTTGCTAGAAAACAGTTTGGGCAGTCTGAGCCATCATGTTAGGGAGCATCCCCGAAATAGCAGTGTTGACAGCATTAGCAATCGGTGCTTCCAAGTTTGTATCAGACGAGGGGCCATTCGAGTTATTGTGGTTGTTCACACGTCTCTTAGGAGCCATCTGAAATGAAGATATTCGTGTGAACACTAGAATTTAGATTGGAAAAAAGGTTAGATCCTAACCCAACGTCACCCATTACCTCACAAGTTTATTAATGTTTAGTTTTCTACAGGAAAGAGCCTTTGCTCTGATACCATAACTGTAACACCCCAACCCGGAGAGGCTGACATGTCACTATTACAGATATCAAATCAAAACCAAATCCATGGTATTAAAGAGACGGTCAGAAGAAATAACTTCAAACAAACCAAATAATCCGAAAGAACCTAATTAAGATGTTTAATACATCAATTAAAATAAAAGATAATCTTGGTCTTCAATCCACTCTTCACTGGTTTCCCGAATTACCCTGGTTACGTACAATAAAATAAGAAAACACCACAAAAGAAAATACGACTGAGCCAAAAGTTGCTCAGTGACGAAAAGAACAATAGTAGCGATTCGAAGCATAAAATACTGATATCTGATCCTGAACTGGTCATATGGTATTGAAACAGAAATCTGATTCTAACATATAATACTGATACTGAATGAACATGTAATACTGAAACTGAACTGACCTACACGACGCGTATATACAAACAAATTAAGTCGTGTAATATAAGAAATACCCAGAGCCGAAACTAAACTGATAAGTACATAGCTAGCTAGACTATGCACAAATGAGATGGTGTGTGGGACGTACACATATGATTCCATCCCCCGGAACTAAACTGATCTGAACTGAACTAGGATCAATCCATCCGCCTCCCAAATAATTATGGCCAAAGTACTACTTGAGTACTAACGTGCTAACCAGTGAACCATGACCCCAAGGATTGCAAGCGGACCGGGAACCAGTGAACCAGGCATATAGCCGCGATAAGAACTGGTTTCCAAATCTTTTAAACACAATAACAGATCATCCCAAATCCACCAAGAACCCTAATTCGATTTGATTCAAATTGATGCCCAAATCGATTATGATAACGAACAGATTCATGGGGCTTTTATTCCCCATGATGAAACGATCACATAGGTGTGTTTAATTACCTGTTTCGAGATCGTTCAGAGGAGAAACAATGGGTTGTAGGTCCGCGACAGAGGGTTTGATCGGAGGTGATGTTTCAATGTGTTTCAGCTCAAATGGGACTCGATGGAAGGTTTTAAATGATTCAACATTCGTTAGTGCGTAATTAATTGCATTATTATTCAGCGTAGTGCTCGATTGTGGCCTGTAAAGTGGCCGAAAGTGTTTTGATTCCAAATCGCACTGAACAACTCTAATATTCAAATTAAAGTGGGGTATAGGGTTTGAATCACCCACTCGAATATGTCGGGAATGATTGTTTGGGTTAAAACCGTGTTATTTTCGGTATTGGGTCTCGCCAGAGGTCGCCGGATTGTTGGCCGGGGGGCCGCCGGAAAATCGACGGAAAGTGGGCCGGGGGGTTGGGTTGTAAATTTTAATTTACACCTTTGGTCCCTGTAGTTTATAGTTATTATTATTTTATGCATAAACTTTCTTTTAAATATTTCAAAGTTTAATAAACTTTTATATTATTATTATTATTTTATTATTATTATTATTATTATTATTATTATTATATTATTATTATTATTATTTTTATGGGTATTATAATTCTACCCCCCTTAAAACAATTTCGTCCACGAAATGCTAGGTACAGATCGAACAAGATATGACATAACGTACACGGAGTAGTAAAAATCAACAAGTGGACGAAATCACTCATAATTATTCAATTGTTAAACGGAATCGATTCGACAGACGAAATCGTATAAGGATGACTAATGTGATGTTCAAGAAACAGATAAATGATAACTTCATAACTGATACTAGAACACATAAATGATAATAACTAAGAGGTAAATAGATACAGATATTGAGAACGGATTATGTCTTCTATCTCCCATGTAGCTTCGCGTTCAGAATGGTTTTTCCATAATACCTTAACAAAAGGAATAGTTTCTTATGCATAATGCGTTCTTATCGGTCAAGGATGGCCTCGGGTCCTTCCTCGAACAATAAGTGTTCATGAATTAGATGAAGCGGATAATTCACAACATGAAGAGGATGATAATTGTACCCCTTAACAGAGATACATGAAAGATGTTATGCACATGTGACAATTGAGGTGGTAATGCTAAACGGTAGGAGACTTCACCAACCCTATCTAAAATCTCAAATGGCTCTATGAATCTAGGGTCGAGCTTTCCTTTGATGCCAAAACGACGTACGCCTCTGCAAGGTGAAACTCTTAAAAATACTTTATCACCGACCTTAAACTCCAAAAGTCGACGGTGTCGGTCTGCATAACTTTTCTGTCTACTTTGAGCTTCCTTTAACTTTTCTCTAGCAATAGCAACTTTCTCATTCATGATTGACCTAACTCGGGTCCTTCAATGACTCTTTCACCGACCTCTTCCCAACAAATAGGTGCTATACATTTACGACCGTACAATAATTCGAAAGGTGCCATGCCAATTCTAGCTTGCCAACTATTGTTGTAAGCGAACTCGACCAAACACAAGTACTCATCCCAGTTCCCATTCCACTCCAAGGCACAAGCTCGAAGCATGTCCTCAAGTGTCTGAATAGTACGCTCCGACTGACCGTCAGTCTGAGGATGAAACGCCGTACTAAACCTCAACTTAGTACCCCATGCAGCTTGCAAACCCTTCCAAAAGCGAGAAGTGAACCTCGGGTCTCGATCAGACACGATAGAGACCGGAGTGCCATGAACTCTGATAATCTCTTGTGTAAATACTTTAGATAGTTTGCTAACCGAAAATCCTTGTTGAATTGGAAGAAATGAGCGACTTTGACAATCTGTCGACTACAACCCATATTGCATCATTCTTCTTGAATGTTCTTGGCAACCCTGTCACAAAATCCATGGAAATATCATCCCATTTCCATACAGGAATAGGTAGTGGCTGAAGCAACCCACTAGCTCTCTGATGCTCAATCTTGACCTGTTGACAAGTAAGACAACGGCAAACATACTTAGCCACATCCTCTTTCATTCAATTCCACCAAAAGTTCTGACGAAGATCCTGATACATCTTAGTAGATCCAGGATGAATAGAGAATGATGAACTATGTGCTTCGGCTAATAAATATTCTCGAAGAGTCGAATCATTTGGCACACACAACCGCTTACCACACCAAATAACTCCTTGCTCATCTACTCTGAATTCTGATTGTTTACCATTCTCCACATTCTGTAAGATTGCCCAGAGTTCACCATCGTCTTTCTGTGCGTTCTTAATCCGGGATATTAAGTCTGACTCAATCTGAAGTCTAGCGAGATATCCATCGCTCTTGCCAATATGTAGGCCAATACCCAATCTATCGAGATCGGTAATGTTCTGAGGCTGTAGCTGTAGGGATGCTACTGTTCCTGAGCTCTTCCTGCTAAGAACATCAGCTACCACATTGGCCTTTCCCGGATGATACTGAATATTGGCATCATAATCTTTTAACAACTCTAACCATCTTCTTTGCCTCATGTTTAGTTCTTTTTGTGTGAAGATATATTTCAAGCTCTTGTGATCAGTAAAAATATCATAAGTCTCTCCGTAAAGATAGTGACGCCATATTTTCAACGTGAAAATAACAGCAGCAAGTTCAAGATCATACGTAGGATAATTAACCTCGTAAGGTTTCAACTGCCGTGAAGCATAAGCAATGACCTTACCATGCTGCATTAGCACACATCCAAGTCCCTTTTTAGAGGCATCGCTGTAAATCTGATATCCACCCGTGCCCGATGGAAGTGTGAGAACCGGAGCAGACACCAATCTTTTCTTGAGCTCTTCAAAACTTTTCTCTCGTTCATCATTCCAAGAGTACTTAACCCCTTTCCTTAACAGTTGGGTAAGGGGTAAAGCTATAACAGAAAAACCTTCGACAAATCTGCGGTAGTAACCAGCAAGGCCAAGGAAACTACGGACTTCTGTGGCTGAGGTAGGTCTAGGCCACTTAGTGATCGCCTCTATTTTAGCAGGGTCCATCATAATACCATCCGCAGAAACGAAATGACCCAAAAAGTCTACCTGACTCAGCCAAAATTCACACTTTGAAAATTTAGCATAAAGCTTCTTTTCACGTAGTGTTTCGAGCACGATACGAAGATGATTCTTATGCTCCTCCTTACTTTAGAATAAATTAAGATGTCGTCGATATATACAATGATGAACCTATCGAGGAACTTGCGAAAGACTCGGTTCATTAGGTCCATGAATACGGCGGGGCATTAGTTAACCCGAACGGCATAACCAGGAACTCATAGTGACCATACCGAGTATGGAAAGCAGATTTAGGGACGTCAGAATCTTTGATCTTTAGCTGATGGTAACCTGACCTCAGATCGATTTTAGAGAAACACTTTGCACCCTGAAGCTGATCAAATAAATCATCAATACGAGGCATAGGGTAACGATTACGGATAGTGATCTTGTTGAGTTCCTGTAGTCAATGCAGAGTCTCATAGAAACCATCTTTCTTCTTCACGAACAAGACCGGTGCACCCCAAGGCGAGACGCTTGGTCTAATAAATCCAAATCTAGTAATTCCTGTAACTGATCCTTTAACTCCTTAAGCTCCATAGGTGCCATACGATACGGTGCCTTAGAAACTAGCTCAGCACCTGGAATAAGATCAATAGTGAATTCTACCTCGCGATCTGGTGGAAGTCCGGGTAACCTCAGGAAACACGTCAGGAAAATTACATACAGTCGGATAATCAGATATGTTTGACTCATCAGAAGTTGTAGCTTTCGCTGAAGCTAGGAATCCCACGCAACCATGCGAAAGAATTCTGAGCCTTAAACGCAGAGATGATTTTCAACGATTTCCGAGGCTGAGTCCCTTGATAAACGAGTTCAGGGTATTGAGGATTTCCAAATAAAACACGACGAGTCTGGCATTCAATAGTAACGTGATGTCGAGTTACCAGTCCATACCAAGTATGACATCAAAGTCACTCATTTGCATAGGAAACAAATCAGCTTTACGAATAACAGACTCGATTCTAATCGGACAATCTCTATAGACATGCGAGATGATAGTCGAATCTCCTAATGGAGAGTAGTAATAGCCAAAGCGTGCTCTAAAGCAGTCGGTGCAATCATTAAGTACTTAGCAAACAAAAGAGATACGACAGAATGCGTAGCGCCGTATCAAATAGGACATAAATATCCCGCTTCCCTATGCAAAGGGTACCGGAGATCATACCTAGGGCATTTACTATCAGTATCAGATAAGACTTATATATGTATATAATACGTCCCTAACTAAGGGTCAGAAATATACTGGGTGCGTTAGCTCCTTCATTTGTAGTGAGTGCAAAAACTCGTCCTCCGGTTGCAGGTTTAGCTTGATTCCTTCCAGCATCATTACGAGGGTCGCGCTGAGGGCAATCCTTAATCATGTGTCCTGCACGCCCGCATCTGAAACATAATCCTCCGGCCAGACGAAGCTCCCTTATGAAGTTTCCCCATGTGTTACACTGAGGGGTAGCATTCCGATCCTGATTAGGGTACTGCTGATTTGGTGGTTGAGCACGAGTAGGAGCCTGCTGAGTATGATTATGAGTGATTTCTGGTTCTGGTTTCGATTCTTCCATAATCGGGAGTTATTGTTATTGTTGCGATCAAAACGGTTTCGACAGTCTCGTGGTGGTGATGACTGATTCTTATTCGTATGAGAAGAAGACTGATCATGGTCATTCTCTCTAGGCCGCTTGCGGTTATCATCATACGACTTCTTTCCATTCTTCTTATCATTATATAAGTTTTTAGCAGCATCAACCACTTCATTAATATCTTTAAACCGATGGTTCAATATAAACTTTCGATCTCTTTCACATATGGCCCACTGAAAATTTTGTCTGCTCATGCGGTGAGCCAGCAGATGCACCAAGAAAACTCAATAACTACGTAAATCGTGTCTTGAAATCTGTTATGTGCTCGTCATCCCTCTGTCTAATATTAGCATACTGTCTACGATACTCAGTGCGGTCAGCAGCAGTGAAGTACTCCCCATAAAACAATCCTCGAAATTCATCCCAAGGAAGTGTAGCTGCATATTCGTTTCCTCCTCTAGCTTGTTTCACTGTCATCCACATTATGAGCATCATCCTCTAACTTGTATGTAGCCAACCTTACTTTGTATACGTCCTCAACACCAAGTACCTCAAACAATTTCTCAATATGACTGATCCAATTTTGCACCTCGACCGGATCATTGGAAGTACTGAAAGACTTAGGCCTTTGCTTCTGGAAACGTTCCAACCAGACATGAATACCATCACGGGGTGGTGGTGTATTACCACCGGAAGGTGCTCCTGTATTGTTTCCACCAGGAGGCGCCCCTGTGGCATTACCACCGGATGATGCCCCTGTGGCATTTTCACCAGGTGGTGCGCCAATGGCGTTACCGACAGGTGGTGCTCCGGTAACATTTCCAACTGGTGGCATTCCAGTGGCACTGCCAGTAGGTGGTGTCCCTTGGTTGCAACCATATTATCCTACTGCATTTGCTGGAAAACAGTTTGGGCAGTCTGAGCCATCATGTTAGGGAGCATCCTCGAAATAGCAGTGTTGACAGCATTAGCAACCAGTGCTTCCAAGTTTGCATCAGACGAGGGGCCATTCGAGTTATTGCGGTTGTTCACACGTCTCTTAGGAGCTATCTGAAATGAAGATATTCGTGTGAACACTAGAATTTAGATTGGAAAAAAGGTTGTAGATCCTAACCCAACGTCTACCCATTACCTCACAAGTTAATTATTAATGTTTAAGTTTTCTACAGGAAAGAGCTTTGCTCTGATACCATAACTGTAACACCCCAACCGGAGAGGCTGACGTGTCACTATTACAGATATCAAATCAAAACCAAACATGGTATTAAAGAGACGGTCAGAAGAAATAACTTCAAACAAACCAAATAATCCGAAAGAACCTAATTAAGATGTTTAATACATCAATTAAAATAAAAGATAATCTTGGTCTTCAATCCACTCTTCACTGGTTTCCCGGATTACCCTGTTACCTACAATAAATAAGAAAACACACAAAAGAAAATAAGGCTGAGCCAAGAGTTGCTCAGTGACGGAAAGAACAATAGTAGCGATTCGAAGCATAAAATACTGATATCTGATCCTGAACTGATCATATGATATTGAAACGGAAATCTGATTCTAACATATAATACTGATACTGAACTGAACATGTAATACTGAAACTGAACTGACCTATACGACACGTATATACAAACAAATTAAGTCGTGTAATATAAGAATACCCAGAGCCGAAACTGAACTGATAAGTACATAGCTAGCTAGATTATGCACAATGAGATGGTGTGTGGGACGTACACACATGATTCCATCCCCTGGAACTGAACTGATCTGAACTGAACTAGGATCGATCCATCGGCTCCCAAATATTATAGTCAAAGTACTACTTGAGTACTAACGTGCTAACGGAGACGTCGTTTCACACCCGGCCTCTCATACAACAATATGTCCGCTTCGCCCATGAGGAGCTCACGGATTTGCTTTTGGTTGCCCGGGTGAAAACTTCCAGGTAGGTCACCCATCCTGGATTGCTCCCACCTGAGCACGCTTAACTGTGGGTTCTCCTCTATCCATAGCCAATACGCCCAAAACGCGTTGTTGATATTAGAGGCCAGACATTCCTTATGAACCAGGAATCTCTCCTGTCCACGGCGATGTGGGATATGTGTAGGGTGTCACAAGCACCCCCTGTTTGGACTCATCGTCCTCGATGAGCCCGAGAAGTCACCATCCTTGGTGAGGTAAGTCCCACACCCGAACGGCACAGGAGTGGCTCTGATACCATTCTTTCACACCCGGCCTCTCACACCAACAATATTGTCCGCTTCGCCATGAGGAGCTCACGGATTTGCTTTTAGTTGCCGGGTGAAAAACTTCCAGGGAGGTCACCCATCCCGGATTGCTCCCACCTGAGCACGCTTAACTGTGGAGTTCTCCTCTCATCCACAGCCAATACGCCCAAAACGCGTTGTTGATATTAGAGGCCAGACATTCCTTATGAACCAGGAATCTCTCCTGTCCACGGCCGATGTGGGATATGTGTAGGGTGTCACACGCCGTGAACTATTTATAAACACCGTCACGAAAAGTGTCACGTCATTGATGCCACAATGACATGTCGGATAAGCGGGTAACAGAGTGCTAAATCAAATGGTAGTACAGCTACCAACATATAACGTATCAATAAAATATTTATGAGAACATGCAATAATGAGCACAATTTATAAAATATATATTGCATGCTACAGGTCTCAATAAGTAACACTAATGAGTCGAACGAGTAGAAGCATAACTAAATAAATAATGATTTACGACTATTAAAGGCTAAAGAAGTCATATTAACGGAAACAAGGTATCAAAATCCGTACTACAAAGTAACGGAAAAGAATAAGATTTATACTAAGATAAAAATAACCAAGAATCCGTACTATAAAGTAACGGAAACAAAAGTGAATACTATGATAACAAAGAAACAAGATCCGTACCTTAGTCAAAGAGCAAAGCAAACAAAATCGAGTAATCCTTAAGTTTCACTAGCACCTACATTATACGTTTATAACCATCTCACGTTACTTTTCAGAACCTTAATTAAATGAACTTACATGTTGCTTAGCTAACATTTTGACGGTGCAATATTTGTAATTATTTGAAATAATCATGATCTAAACAATATTAAGTGAAAAGAAACGTTTAGACCAATTATAATATAATAATCTAAACTGTTATATTAAAGTACATTTTAGAAACAACCGAAAATAACGTTGTAAATAATTTATGAAATTATAAATCTTATAATTTCCACAATTATCATGATTTATCCATAATTATAGATAATATAGTGTCCAATAATAAATTAATAATTTAAATTATTATTTAGAGCCATT